>JALDNG010000016.1:1200000-1755000 GCA_024349245.1 Neodontobutis hainanensis | reverse complement strand
CTCTATATCCTCCCTGTATCTCTGATCTTGGTCTTGACGCAGTCCCGAAAAGTCTTACACGTTTCATACTACACTCACTACACTAGACGAAGGCACAAGGCCGGTTTCTAATATGCATACACTTTTATTCAAGGGCAGTATTTGTCTTTAGGATGACTTATTTGAAACTCATATTTTTACTAAAGCTTGGAGTTTTTATGACAAAATAATATAAATCTCAGAAAAACTAGTTTGACATCAGCAAACGTAAATGTAAGAAGGCAGTGAAACAACAACAATAAAATGATCTAAGACACAAATAGACACCAATGTGTTATACAATACCAGTCTTCTTCTATATATGTATATAGTATCATTGGCATTGATATGTTAGTGTCATATTCAGTCTGTTCTGAAAGCTTCTGAACAAACACTCTAATGCATTTCTGTCAGTCACTGCATAACTATTCATCTCTTGTTCCTTCCTTTTTGCTCTTTTGGAGGTGATTTTTATTTGTTTCCCTGTCAAAACGGTTTTCCAGAGCACATTTAAAGCCATTTGAAGGTAAACTGTGTCTTGATTCATTGGACAGTTAAAACAGTTGGCAAATATCAAATATTAAACCAAATGTCACACTAAAAACAAACAATTTTACAGTAGTTAGCGATGTCAGGGCTGAACGGTAAAAGTATTGTTTTCAGAGATTGAGGGTCAGAGTTTGAACAATCAAACAAAATGTCCATTTCATCTGAAGATTGGCATAAATAACATACATGGACATATTCTGGGGATATGTATACTAGTAATAAACATAGCTCTCCTCATATATTCACCTTAGGATCCAGACAGAATCATTGGCTTTATTACGTTCTTAAATTGTGTCCAAAATCTCTTTCTATCACCCAACCAACCTACACCTCCTCATAAACCTACCTGTCTGCTTTTATTTTATGATTTTAGGTCGAACAGCCATGTAGACAATCCAGCCTATGGGAGAGTCCCTTATTTAATCCCTTATTTATGTGAGCGTGTCAGTGGCCTCTAAAACGCTGAACATTTTCATCGATTGGAATCCTTGATAATAAATTCTGCATCCTGAGATTTTGGCTCTAAACATACATTTGGAGGTGACCTGGGTCTCACGTATTTGAAACTCAGTGGAGGCTGAAAGGGGTAGGCGTCTTTATAATGATAGATTACACAACAGTGTAAAATACAATTACACAGAAAAATCAACTCTCTATTTATCCAGCATTGAAAATAATAGAAGTAAAGGGTCAGTAAAGTGTTTAAATCAAAGGCGTGTTGAGTTTTGCATATGGAGCCAAGTCCACGAGTAAGAAGAAAGTAGATGGGTTAAAAAGCCATCTTGAAGGTGGCCTGTATCTTTTGATGAGTTGTCCATTATAACAGATATGACATAAGTTAAAGTCAGTAAAACCAAATGTTACTGATTTTTCACTGCTGCAGAAACATTCACTTCCCTCAACAAGCTCTATGTGCATGCTAAACCATTACTTTTGAGGAACAGACTCTCTCGTGAACAATACAATCATACAATACAATAAATAATCATCTTTACAAATGCCCTGTAACTGTATGTCTCTTGAAGTTTCTTGAGTGACTCTGAAAAGGCCAGTGTCATCCATCACAGTCAGAGCACTCCATGTTTCAGGACGCTGAGATAAGGGTCCCCTGTTTCTTTTCAAGTTTCTTCCATAATTACAGACTTCGTCTCTTTCTCTTTGATCTTCCCCATTCTCTGCCCAGATTGGAAGTATCAGCTACGGGCTGAATGTGTGAGGAGAGGTCTTGTGTGGGTTGCTTATATCTGCATGGCACTTTCGTTATCACTGGATATTTATCACCAAATATTCCATTATTCATGTAGTAACACAGTGACTGGTTATATTTTAATACCAGTGGAGCATGAAAACGTGCCGCAGTGAGTGCCTTCAGTCTGGTGTGGATGGTGCGGTGTCTGTGTCCCCTGCTGCTTCTTCACGTCTGTAGCAATGCCGACGGCTCGTAAAACACTACTGGAAATTAGAGTGTGTGATTACTGCCAATCCTTAGATGCCACATTAATTTGTATTCGGATGTGGAAGCTGCCTAATTAGTCTGGACCGCGTAAAGAAGCGCAACAGTATGTGCACATGGCATCGATGCTAACCGCTAATTAAGACGCTATGATTTGGTCTGTGAATACAAAATGATTATTTTCACTGCCCCCTGCTCTGGCAATCAATCAGTTTGGCACATTGTGACAATAATCACTGTTAGATAATTGTGAGTGTGGCACGAGCAAAGCCAGAAGGCATTTTAATGTTATAATAGAAACAGAGACTAGACAGAAAGCACATGGGAATTGGATGTCTCACCTCACACACCCTCTTCCTCTCTCAGGGGAATCAAGTTCATTTCAGGTCAACAGGCTGAAAGGCTACAAAGGTAGACAGGCAGTATTACAGCGGGCTTTGGGATAATGTTTTTTTTCAATTGTCAAGACTGCATGATGTAAAAGGGATGAAAGCAGCTGCCCTCCGTGTGCAGTTGCCAGCACATTGCTTTGTGTCATTAAGTCTAACCAAGTCTTAAAAATGCAGTGCTATTTCCCAGCAGGACACAGGTGGGAATCCCCATGAGGGTCCCTGAAACAATATGAGATGCTCATACCTCAAACACTGTGCTGTGACTAAGATCTATTCTGATATAACATACACTTCCCTTCCTCCTTTTTCTTATGCCCTCTTTGATTTAAGCTCTGTCACAAGAATACTTTGAGAGGTGCTGTTCTGACAAATACAACTGTCAATCATGGATGAAAACTCAGAGCATTTGAGGAACTTTTAGTACATAGGTTGCCTAACTGTCTAAATTCACTCCCTTCATTTTAGTGACCATGATGCGGTCAGACAGCGAATGCTAACACAAGACCTAGTGTAAAAGGTTGTCTATGCCATCACTTTTGCTACTTGTGAAGTTTTGTTTGACAATTGTTTGCTGGCTTAATGAAATACCACCCAGATCTAGGTAGCATAATGGTAGGTAAAGTTTATCTTAATTTTTACATTTGAATCTTTTTTCTTTTTATACATTACTTTTTTATTACCATTACTTCTGATTCCTTTCCAAAGTGGACAGACTAAGAACTTATATCAGATATCATCTCTAAACTCCTCATCTGACTTTGATGTGTGAGATTTTGTTCAAACTCAACAAAATGTCCCTTCAGGGCTACCGTATGTGTTTACAGGAGAAGCTGCTAAAGTGCTACACACTGCACCTTTAACAAAAAAAAAAAACATACATTTTTTCTTTACTGACAACAAGCATGCTGCCAATTGTAAAGTTGAAAGTCCAATTAGACCTTTTATACTTTTATAAAACCATCTTGAAGTAACCAGTGGTGTTATTGTCTCCACCTGGCTGGAAACATTATTTCTCTATCAAACAGTATACTCTGTAAGGCTGTGTTGCTTCTCACTCAGAACCTATTCTCTCTCCTTGTGAACACTTCTCCATGATAAACAACATTAAAGTCCTCTCTTGCTCTAACTCCCACTCTCTGGATCTTTTTTCTTGTTGGCATCAGCTTACATCCTTAGATTTTTGTCTCTCAGGAGTTTTCCGTATGGAGATAGAGCATGGCAGTAGAAGAAGCTCTGTGCTAAAAAAAAAAACGATCCTCAAGGCTGGTCCTGTATGAGTGGGAGGAATTGCATACTAGATAGGTTTTGGTCAATTATAGATTACTTTAATTTGCAAAAAAAAACAGCAATCAGTGAGTGGTAGCTTCCATCCTAAAATTTACATTCCCCTTCATATTTATCACAAACAATATAAAATATCCGTATTTGTGTCAAAATTGTTACTGTGAGTGTTACCAAAAAAATACAGAAAAGCTAGAACTGAAGTGATGACAAATGCTGCAATTTCAGGCCACTTTCAACTTTTGGACAAGCCGCAATTTACAAGACCTCTCAGACCAAACATCTCTTTGAAAAACTGAAAAAAATAGAATAAAATAATAATAATAGCCAGATGGTGTATTCTAACCCTGGTATTTTCTGAAGCCCTGTCAGGCCCTTTTAAAAAGATCCTGAAGATTCCTTTCAGATCCAGTTTAGTTTGACCTGTGGCTTTTATTCCCACAAAACCCGCTCAAAAGGTCACACAGAACATGCTTTTTCTTTCCTTGGGAACGTATATCATTGCTGATCTCAAATTGTCGACTTCAGTTTCTTGCTACTTAAACCTCTCAAAAAATAACCTTGTCAAGTGGGAAAGGAGCAAATAGATTGTGATATTTGATCTGTATTTCTGTGAATCTTTATTGGACTTGGGGAAGAAGTTGGGAAATCTGACCCCGGAGAAGAGGCGGAAGAACTTGGCCCGTTCAGGATGGGATGGTGCTTGTGTACGCAGTGGGATTCCAACTCCCTCGCATCCTGTTTCTTCAACTCTGGTGCAACTTGAAAAACATAAAACCGTCCTCAGTGGAACAAGAGGAAAAATCAAATGGTAGCCAATGACCTCTAAATCTCTGTTATTTATAGATGTTCGCTAAAGGCTTTGGTGTAAAGGACATGGCACAGAAGCTGACAGATGTCCCCAAATTTATACTGAGGTTAACAACGAACATTGTGCATGTAAATTTTGAGCACAGCTGATCAGATTTTTAATTTGTGTAGGATTTTGTAAAAGGGGATCTTTTACTTATGTATAGGTGCCTTATTCAATCAGCACAACCGCAGCTTGGAGAAGCAGACAGGAGTAATGACACAGGTTTTGTCTTATGGCTGCTGATGGGGCCAGTGCAAACACACTTTTAAAGACCAATACCTCTAGAAAAGGCAGTCCTCAAGTCCACTTCCAAGTGAACTTGGAACATTTGAATTATAATGGCTACACAGGCTACAGACATCTAAACAAACCAAAAAGTGGAAGGGCGTGATAGCTTCCCCAGAGTGGAAAAAGTAAAGTCAGTTGTTTGGTGCAGCCTCATGTCAAGTTTACAGAAAAAAACTACCCTCATTTTTTTGGTTCCTTCAAAAAGTTAATGTGTTAATGAGTTTATATCCTCACACTCTCATTTGACAGTGCCACTTATTGTGTCTTTTAAGAAAAGCTCACTCTGCTTTTCACTCTCAGAGCTGTGAACGCAAAGCCAGAAGCTTATTGAACAGTTTTCTGTTTTGGTCCAAACTAAAACTAGCAGACAGCAGGTGGAAACATACACGTCTAACAACTAACAACGTGTCTACTATTAGTTAAAGTGTATTGCAAGTGACACATGAATGCAGTTTTATTATTTATTACATGGTTTAGCCTTTGTAGCCTGTCTGCTTCTCTAAACAGGATGTCTACTATAAATGAGCTAACCAAAAGTGACTAATGAAACTACATTTACAAAACAAAGAATTTTGCTTTAAGTAGGATTTTCTACAATGAATACTATTGGAGAAGTGCTAACGAGTCTGCCTTTGTAGAATATGTGCAGACTATAATGCAGTGTCCAGTATGAAGATTATGACTTTGTCCACACAAATGCATTTGAAACAGCATTTAAGATGAAAACTATAGAACTAAAACCATTGTTGCTGTTGATGCTAGAAAGAAAGATGATAGTTCGGCTCTACATGGCCGCCATATTAAAGAAAGAAGAAACAATGTAAACAGAGGCCTCAAGCAAATCAAATAGAATTCCTGATTTGATTTGCATTCAATTTTGTTTGTAAATGCATTGGGTCGAATGGAAATGTAATGTTTTAGAATCCATTTGATTACTTTTAGCAGATCAGATCTGTGTCTTTTGTGCATTCTTGAAACGCCAAATATTGCGGCAACTGGGTTAAGGAGTCATCTTATATGTATACACTATAGTTTATAATATTGTATTAGAGCAATTCATAGGTTAATTTCAAAAGCTTGAGTTTTCATTTTTTTAAATTTTTTATTTTTTTTTATTTGAGAGCAGTGCCTTATCATTCCACTTTTTGAACAAAAATAGACCCTGGTGTCCATGTGATCTTGAGCCAGAGGGGAATCTGCTCATAGGTCGTTCCCGATGTCCCGCTACGTGAAGCACATTACTGCGTGCATTCAAATGATCAGCCATTAGCAGTGCTCCAGTGCATCAGGGAGAAATACCACGCTGTGAGACAGTGTCAATAAAAACCCTAATGGCACTTAAGATTAAGACAGCCCTTTTCCTATCTTCCTCCTTATTTCATAACATTTGCATTTTGACTGCACTGTACAGTCATGTCACATCGACCGACCGATGAGAGGCGGCTTGTTTGCCTGTGTTTGAATAAAATTTGGGTAGTACCAGCGTATGAGAGAATTTCAAGTGAATTTGGTGTCCGTGTAATAAAGCAAGTGTAATAAAGACAGACTTATTGGAGCGCAAAATGGGAAACGAGAGCTGCCCATGTACTCTTCTAATGTGTGTGTCTGACATTCACCACACTAATTGGGAAATTAGGAAATCTGTGTAATTAAAAAAGTGTGCTTTATTCCTCACAGCCTGCATTGATTCCGTATCTAAACAAGCTCTTTCCCTGAATACTAACATTCTCATAAAAGACTTATCAAAACTTTAGCCTCAAGTTCTGGACTTGTCTTTGTCCTTACCTGGACTCAGACAGAGTTAATAAATCAAGCTCGTCTTTATTACTCCTAATGAAGTTCTGTGCCATGTGTTCTTTAAAACAGCGCAGTGATTATGTTTATAAATGCATGCATGCATGTGCTTTATCAGAGTATCACTACAAGCGCTGTCATTTTGAGTTTTCGTTTATTTACCTCAAGCAGATCATGTGGAGTGAACTCAATAAACAGAAGTAAGGCAATTTTGGCAGTATAAGAAATTTGTATGCAAGTGGCTGGAATCAGTCCCAACCTCCTAAGAGCCATTTACCTGCTCATGAAGAGGATTAAAACCAGGTAAAATAAAAAATAAAAAAATAGAAAAGAGTTAGAATTGACTTTATTTCTGGTCATACTACAATTTCTAAGTTGGGCTGAATTTCTGGTTGGTTGTGTGTCCTTGCCGTGCTGTGTTCAAGGGGTTTACAAGAGGTGATTAACGCTCGCTGACACGCTTCCAACCGGCAATCGGATGGTCGGATGAAATTCTGACAGAAATTTTGGTCACAACAAACCATCATTGTGTACAGTGGGAGCACATATATATATATATATATATATATATATATATATATATATATATATATATATATATATATATATATATATATATATATATATATATATATATATATATATAGATAGATAGATAGATAGATAGATAGATAGATAGATAGATAGATATTATATATAGTATATATAATAATGCTAGCATGCCAAGATTACATGATGATGATGTTGATGACAAATTTATGATGTCTCATAATGATGGAACATTACTGTGTGATCAAAATAGTCATCTTGATTTGAAAAAAAGATAAATCATGAAATATTAATCATTGCAAACATTATAGTTAACATTATAAGTCGCATACTGTTTTGTTAGGTCATTTTTATACTCACTGATTTAAGTCTCTATAAACTAAAACACTGGACATTTCTTCTGTCACCTGAAATGGGTTGTGTAGTATTTGGTTATTTACAGATGGCATTTCTATGCCTCATAGTATCCCTGCAGGGACATTCTGTTGTCTTTGAACGCAGTGGAAATACTGAAGGTCAGATGATTAGCGTAATTTTGAAAGAAAATCTATTTATTCATAATGTTTGCAAAGAAGACCTTTATAAAGAGGTGTGTTCCTAAAGAGGCATCGGTGTGCTTCTCCTCCAACAGGGCTTCTTTTGTCTGCTCTTAGCATCCAGAAGCAGAAACGTAAAGAAAACGTTCACTGGCTGCTATTGAGCTTCTATTGAGACTTTATACAACAGAAAATGTACACAAAAAAGTTTCTACTCTACACCTTTAAGCTTCAAATTGTAAAAGTGTAACTGCTTACTTAAAACACTGCTTTGGAATGTCATTTTGTAAGATATTGAACTGATATGTGATACTTTTAAAATATCACACTCTTTCTTAATGTAGATGTGATCCATGCAGTGATGTGTCCATAATTATTTCCACCACCTGTTGTAAAAGACACCTTAGATGATCTTAACAAAGGCCCCTTTAAAACTGATTTGCATGTGGTACCACTGGTAAGCCATGGAGACTTCTATTTGCTCGAGGGCCCCTGCGGTTTCCTGTGGTACGTTGAAGAGAAGATGTTGAGGGAAAACTGACACAAAAAGCAATGTAGAACGAGGCCAGGCAAAGCAGCTCGGAAGGAGACACAAAAGTGTGCCACCATCTTGCTGACACACTTTGTGAGCTTAAGGTTTTGTTCGTGCTGAGCGTTAATGGAAACTGTGGACCGAATAAGGCTTCTCAATTCAGTCAGGTGTAAAAAGCCCAGATGAAGGGGAAAAGGGGGTCCTCCAATGGGGAGCTGTGGTGGGCCTGTTTTGAAAGCAGATCGCGACCCTTTGTAACAAGATAAAGTGTCAAAATGTTTTCTTTAGGGATGACTTGTCTGCTTTTATCATTGAAATGTATTTCATCAGATGGCGGGAACTGACGTGCACTGTTTTTTGGGGCTCGTGCTCTGTGTGATTCAGAGTTAAAGTCTCACTGGGATGCAGTTTCCAGGCAGACGTGCATCCTTGATGAGGCCTGTATAAAGACAGTGTTTGCACCGTTTCCCCAGACGGAGGACCAAAAGCTTCTTAGCTGCTGGAGATGACTTCTACTGGCATCAGGGACTTTTAGCCCCGAATGCACTTCAGCAGTCCAAACTGAAACATATCAACAACTATTAGAAAGAGACACTTTATTTA
Organism: Neodontobutis hainanensis; assembly: GCA_024349245.1. Classification (NCBI taxonomy): domain Eukaryota; kingdom Metazoa; phylum Chordata; class Actinopteri; order Gobiiformes; family Odontobutidae; genus Neodontobutis; species Neodontobutis hainanensis. The sequence goes on along the minus strand of JALDNG010000016.1, from coordinate 1,746,152 downwards.
CTGTTGCCCAGACGTGCTGGTCCCAAAAGCTGGAGTCTAAACATGTTGGCCTACATAAAAATCAGCCTTGATCAAAGTGATATTGCTTTTAGAAAAAAAACTAAAAGGACAAAAAAAAATGTTCTTTAAAAAAATGACATTTAAGTACAGACTAGACTAGCGCTGATTAGTTTCATTTTGAAAATCCAAGAAAAATGTATCCAAGAAAATCACACTTTTTATGTTCCAGCTCCATAGGGGACCTACATGTCTTTCGGTGGTACATCAGAGCACCTTGAGGAACCTATGCAGAGACACAAGTATAACGTGCAAACTCCAGCAAACCCAGGACCGTCTTGCTGTGAGGCAGGAGTACTCACTTCTGTGCCTCTGTGCTGCTCAGGGCTTACACAAAGTAAATAATAATGATAGTTTGCTTTGGTCCCAGACAGTGCATTCCTCTAATCCCTGAGCTTGACACTTACTGGAAATGTCTGTGTGAACAAATCATAAATCCTAACGGCCTATGACTCTGGCTCTCACACTGATTCTTTTGTTTTTCTTTTCTCCCACTACACAGTGTAAGAAAACATCTCCACAACTCAACTCCCATCAACTCCCACCAATCTGCTGTTAATCCACGAATTCCCTTCCCGTCATAACCACGCTCTGGTCAAACATCCCATTTGTCCTACACTTAGGTTTACGGCTGTTTTAAGTACTGTAACTCAGCTGGTAATGGTATGTTTACCTTGTGTTGAGTGATGTGAAAGGATATTTTACTTAAGAAATAAAAAGGTGTCATAACAGCTTATATTTTATATATATATATATATATATTATATATTTCCATGTATGTTGATTCAAGTATGCCTACTTTTCAAAGTACCCCAGTGTACTGTAAGTGTGAGTTATTGAGTGTAAGGCTTTAGGTAGATTTCCCACACACTGCAATTATATTTACCTGTTCTTAGTAAGAGGCCAGCAGCAGCCTTCGGTAAATCCCCACAGCAGAAGAATTCATTTATTTTCTAGACGAGTGAGTTGAGAAACATTGGCTGGGTGCCAATATAAAAACAACGCGGAACCCCACAGACGCCTATCATCCACTCCATTTCATCACCAAAACCTACTGCGCAGAGCAAAGAGCAGACCGGCACACCTGAGTAATCAAATGAAGGTGTAATTTGAATAGGATTATGCATAACAGTTTTTGTGTGTGTATGTGTGTTACAGACGGGAAGGTGGAGGTGACGAAGGAGAACCTGAAGCTGTGCACCATGGGACCGGGGAAAGTTTTTGGAGAGCTGGCTATTCTTTACAACTGCACCAGGACTGCAACTGTCAAGAGTGAGTTTCCACAGACACCAGGGATAAATAGTGTATTCAAGGTTCCGCTTGGCCCTCACTTAAATGGTTAGACACTCAAAGCGTTCCAAGGCAGACACTTGAGTGGAGGTTTTTCAGTTGGTCATCCCGCGTTGACGCCACACATTCACTGTACGGGTGGAACACACTGATAGCATTGTTGCTGGCTCGTGATGAAACGCCTCCCGTCACCACGCTACACACTCGCAGTTAAGTGTTTCCACCGACTACCGCAGAGCTGAATGCCAAAGTTTAGTGCCTCAGTTCTTTCTTTCTGTCAACTTCCGCTTTGAAAGATGTGCACCAGGTGAATGGGATGTCTATCAGGCCGCCGATGAGAGTGGTGGGCCTAATAGAGGAGGAGAGCGAGGAGGGAGAGATGGTGGACAGATGGTGGAGATCTGGTGTGTTAGAAGACAGTGTGTAAAGATGAGAAATGTGTGTTTATGTGAAGCAGGAAATGGGAAATAACCGGAGGGGTGTAATTTGGAAGGAATAATAAAGAGATAGAAGATGAGATGAGACAAGGTCCGGAGGAAAACAGCAGGTTTGTGCTATGAAATGGAACGTTTGGCATAAGAATATTGATAACTATGCCAGTGGTGTGCTGCATTCATGTGGTCCACAGATAGTTTCCAAGTTACACTTTCAACTCAGAAAGTCCGAATGTTAACAATACAGTTCACAGGGTTAGCCCAAATTTGTCAAATTTGTAAAATATACACTAAAATTAGCTAAGTTAAGATGTTTTTTCTTCCGCTTGGATTGTCTCCTTTTGTAAACAAAGGATATCTCTGAATAATGCGCTGCTGCTGTAACAACCTAAAGACTCTGAACAGGGATCTGTACCCTATACTTGCTAAAAGTTAGGCAGTGCCGCTTTAAATGCAGCACTGGCTAATATAAGGGTTAGCTTTTTTTTAAAGGTCAATATTTTATAGGCAATTAATTTTAATAGTCATTTTAATTCCATATTTTAAAATATAACTACTCAAAAAGCCAGTCAGTTTTGATTTCCAGGGGGTAATAGCAGATATAGACATACGCATCATAGAACAGGACCAACATTGCCACTGGACCATTTTGAATCAATGCATTTTAAAAATCATACAACCAATCAGAGAAGCATTCAAAACTAAAAGCTTGCTGTAATTGGTTGGAAAGAAGTAGAGTGTATATTGCACCAGCCACTGATCCCAGACCCATTCACTGCTTGAAGTGGGATGAGCCCGGTTGAAAGTTATGTTTATGTGCACACAATTGTGATGATTATTTCTGTGTTTTCCTGGCATTAGTATTTACAAAATTCCATCCAGTAGGCCTAAATATGGTGTACATTAAAGTATTATTACGTGAACCTATCATGTTAACAATAAGATACAAAAATGATAACAATAAATAGCACAGGTCAGAACAGACTTCTATTTTTGCAAAACAATGATTTCATGGAACACTTCCTACTCATTAAGCACTGCCCAATAGAGCACAGTCTGTTACTAACGCAATGACATAACACATATATGAACCAAAAGTAAATAAACATTTAGTGTTTTTCTTAATGTCAAAATTTATTAGCATTTTTAGTCTGGAAGTAATTTTCTAGTATATCCTGATGCTAATCCTAGTTTATCTACTATCACCATTGGCGAGTGCTGACTCTTTATAAAAAAGATCAAAAGTTAAGTCAGTGTAAATGACTTCAGGCATTGGCATTTTGATTAGGAGCCAGCGTAGAATTGCTTGTCATGCTAATACATTCGAGTTAGAGTGACCCCTTTCTGCATATCATTTAAAAAAACATTTATTGACCTGCCATATTCCACACACATCGAACAGTTGGTTTTCTCCGCTTGGGATGTAAATTTTTGTGTGAGTGTGACCGTGGTATTTATTAAGGGCCTCCGAGGTGGGGGGTCTTAGAGGTGAGCTGAAACAACAAAGTAAATCGTGAGATTAATAATAGTCTCATGATGAATGCAGCCTGGTTTAGTGGACAAGCCTGACCCCTTTCATGTTATGATCCCGTACCAGTGACCAACCAACCTGACAGAACTTTCAACTCTGTTGCTATGGTAACTGGAGGGACCTACAGGGATATGAGCCTTTTCTTATGGGACATATTATTTTCATTTCGAGCCTGTCTCTTTCAGTTAGAGTTTTTTTTGTTTTTGCTGAGAGCCCGGCAGGATTTCCTTTCCCCTGTGAAAGTTGGGCTATACGTCACCACTTCCATAAAAGCCCTGCATGGAACATATGATGCAATTGTCTACATGGGCAAAGGGTGTTTACGGTATGACAGGTTTACAGGCTTTGTCTCTGCAGGAAGTTTACCTTTGGTTTTATGTAACATTTTTACAAGAGCATCAACTGTTTACGGATTCCACCCAGGTTTTAACCTTTCAAAACTACAATTAGTGCAAGTGTATATTACATAGTAAAGTATTTACATGCCTTTTTGACATTTTACTGCTTTCGTTCTGTTTCTGATTTATACAACCCTAAAACTTGCAGTTTGTACAAGCACTTCAGTGCAATGGCAATAACATTTTTCCTAGAAGTTGCTACCCCTATGGGCACGGAACTGCTTCTAATCAAACATTTCCTGTAAACATAAAAGGATGTTCTGGAAAAACCTACAGTAAAGTCTTGTTTCAAATGTTCCGCTTTGTCCTCATGAATGGATAGAGACGAGTGATTTTATGTCATTGTTAACATAAGCCTAGCCTTTATACAATCACACTAACACTTCTAACACACCTCATAGCACAATTAGGCCATCTAACTGGAATTGTGTCTTTGTTCATGTTTACATGCATGAAAAAGAATCAAACTATTAAAGCTCCACTACCTTATTTTGTTTATGCCGTCCCAGCCCCACCACTTTCCACCCAACAATAACCTTTTCTGTGTCTAAAGAAGAAAAAAAAAGACAAAAGACAAAGACTGGACAAATTTTCCACCACAAAATACTAATATATAAGAATATAAGTTTAGAGTTTACCTAAAACTTTTTGCTTTGAGTTTGCTTTGAAGCATTGACAACATTTAGCTGTGTTTAATTTGCTGCCCTTTTCTCAAATTTTTTTTTCTATTTTGATTTAGCAGAATTTCTATTTTGCAATGGAATAACACATTTCTTAGTTCATTTTCTTGGTCCTTTTTGGATGACGTCAGTGTCGACCAATGAGAGTGCTCCTTTTAACCAGAAGCAAGTTGTGATTGATCCGTTTCATCTATTATAATCTTTATTTATAAAGTCTAGCTGTTTTAAGTTCTCCTTTTTTCACAGATGATTCCTGTTATAATAAGCTGTTAGGTGACTAAACTGTCAAACTAATGCAAGAGTAAAAAAAAAGTTTAAGTTTAAGTGTTTCATTTATAAAAAGCAATGTTTACACTTGACTATTTTTCAAGTTGATAGCACATTGATTGATTGGAGTTGACTGATTGGAGTCCAAGAATCAATCATAAGTCGTGGTAGACCAGCCTTTTTTCTTTTAAGCTGTTTTGGCTGATAAAAAAGTTTAACCAGTGGCAGAATGATCTAAATTACAGTGTACAGTATGTCATACCTAGTTTAATAAAGAGTATTGCATTGTTACTGATGTTCTCATATCTTCATTTCTTTTTTTTACATACAATTTGATTTTCTCTGCCCGCATGTAACCGCACTGACAGAATTGCTCCAACATTCTTTACAAGAACATAATAAACTAATTTAGTTGTTGACAGACTCCATTGGCCATACCAATCGACATAACGCCTCAGCTTCTAATCAACAAAATTCATTTGTATTCAATATTAAGTCAATTTACATTGCATGGTCTTTGAAATCTTATGCATATGTAATTACATCTCGGCAGAATTGTGATAATGAACCTGCTAATGTAGACTGTCAGTGTGGAGGAGTTCATCCATGAAACTGTGTACAACATTACATCCAGTCCCCAGGCTCAACTCAAAGGTAACTTACGCCATAATGTTATTACTGCTAACTGTGATAATGAACACATGGAATTACCTGCTCACCCTGCTGTCCAATCAGGTCGCTGTTACATCCGTCTTTGTGCAGACTCATATAATCAATGCACAGAACACAGCGACAAATTTAATAAAAGGTCAAGTGCATTTATTTATATTGGCGCTTTGACTTGGACAACTTTTAACACAGGTGCTGAACATTCAATAATGGGTAGAAAAGAATTAACATAAATTCTCCGCTCTTTTAAGCAGAAATTTTAGCTTACCAACATAAAGCATGACATAGAGGAGAACATATACATTGGACAGAAATATTGCTATATATAATATTTTATTATTCTTAAAATATGTAAAATTACAACTCCATCTAAATCAGTAATATTGGCAAAATTTGCACACATTAACCACACTAATACTAAAACTTGTCTCTGCCTCATGCCCCGCTGTGTATAGAGTACAAAGTTAGAGTGTGTGAATTAATGCCCAAGTGGAGATGAGTGAGTAATGAAGCGATTAATAAAGCAGTCAGCCGCCTCTGTGCAAGAGGTCTCATAAAAAATTTCATCAAAACATGGCTGCAGTAAAAAAAACAGGGGAAAAAACCCCACCAAAATGCATTTTATAAAGGGCTAATTAATGTGTGACACGAGTTAACCTTTGGATAACAAATGTTTAGAAATACCAAAGTTTTGTGGTGTTCTGTTTTCATGAAAAAAACAGTCACAGTGGGTCTACGGGATACTTTGGGACTTGACAGTGTCACTCAGAAGTGACCTTGGATCTATGATAGTCTGGATAACTGAGCACCGTCACAAACAGAATTCCCTGAAGTAAATAACTGTCAGCTTATCCCCAGTTTGGAGAAGCAGACAGGAGCAAAGACACAGGTTTTGTGTTATGAATGCCTACAAATGGGGCCAGTGACACACACATAGAAGGACATTTCTAGGACTACACAATTATCCAAAACATGCTGAATTACCACAACAATATGCCTTTCAGTATTTAATATCTCCTGTATAGTAAAAGTTTAATTTAAATATATAGAGAAATAAAAGACTAGACTAACTTTCACATTTGTTTACAATTTATTTAGATTTAAATCTCTGACCAAATATTAGTCACATGGAAAACCCTGGGGTTAAGTCTTTCTCCTGTCTGCTTCTCCAAACCAGCTGTTGACTATAAGGATTATATGGAAATTTTCTATTATATTTATAATAACAAAAATATTCTTAAGCTCCTTTATCCATGAGATGCCTGCTCGAATTAAATACAGGAAACACAAAAACATGTTGTCTCCGACTACTGGAAAGATTTTGAGGAAATCTGTTTAAATTGCTTTATCAGGAACAGTAAGTGCAGCATTGTTCTATTCAATTAAATGATACAAAAGTTTGACATTGAAAAAAGAATGATTGGAATAATAAAATAAAATGAGTTCACTATGCCTGTTCTCTGTAGCATTTGGCTTCTTTTCATTTCAGCAGCATCATCAGACACTGATTTGGGTGATTTATCACAGCAAGAGTCATGTCTCCTGCCTTTTCAAATCTATCTGTGCTGTCTCCCTGTACAGTAAAAACAAGGTTCTCTGGACAATAAAAGCAGGCACAATGCATGATAGATTACCCTTCACAGTCTGCTTGACAAGGAGTGGACAATATTCAGAGATAATGTCAGACAGAGAGTAAAAACTAAAAAAATAAAAAAGCAATGACTACTTTCAGCAATATTATTAGTAATGTGCTCACAACTCTCATTTTAATTCTAGGAGGCTGATTGCTGGGATTAAAAAAACACTTGATGAACATCCTCCAAAGCATTTGGATTTGGGTTATTTTTGCATTTACATGATTCCTACACCCAGTGAGAAATTCATGTTTACTGACTTCCCACTCCTGCTCATATTTTTTTTGTAAGCGTAAGCACAAGCTAAGATTCTCTAAGGCCTTGCTTACATCTTACCCCATTTGAAATCAGGTGGTTGCTGGAGAATTTTCCGCAGAGCTGAGAGGAGTGACACGCAAAGATGGGCTGGAAACTCTAGAAAGTTATTTACCATCGGTACTGAACACAGAATGGTAAAGTACTGACAATGCTTCGGTTGTATGGGTTTGTTATACCATTGGATGACAGGATCTAAAGATACTGAAAGAAGGCCATTTGTCACTAAAAAGATAAGTGCATTATGAGGTAAGGTTTCTATCCACAAATAGTAATCAATTGGAACAGAAAGGATTTGATGTGTGCATCGTAATCTGTGACCTTGGTGCAGCAAAAGCTCTGCCACTATCTGCTGCAAGGTGGAGGAGCGGCGGAAAATACATCTAAACAAGAAAAACACAACACAGTGTATATATATAAATATAAATATTTAAAAGAATTTGGATGTAGACTATATCCACAAAAATTGTCTGACAGGTGCCACCCATAAAGAAAGTGCAGATAATTGTCTCTGATGTCTTAACTATGCACAGGTTACTTGATCAGAAAAAAAACAAAGCAGTGCATGCTACAGGTTTGTTATCAGATTATTGCAGCCGACAAAGTGGCTTCATCTTGTATTTTTTACATTTACATTTACATTTATTAATTTAGCTGATGCTTTTATCCAAAGCGACTTACATTGTTCTACAGTAATTACCAGTGTTACAGTCACTGGAGGCAAGGTGGGTTAAGTGTCTTGCCCAAGGACACAATGACAATATGAACTGTGGGGAGAGTGAGAATCGAACCGCCTATCTTCCGGTTGAAGAACGACGAAGCTCTACCCACTGAGCTACTGCCGCCATCATGACGCAACAGCAGTGTCGTAGAGATGGGAAATGTGCTGTTGTCTATGATGACTCAGTGCTGACTTTGGGTGAATGAATATTTAGTTAAGAATACTCAAATACTCCCTGCCTCTGCTCACTTACTGGTTACGTTTAAATATGATTGGCAGCTTATACAGTTAGAACGCCACTCATGTATTACAAAAAATCTAAGTTTTTTTAATTCTTTTATCTGTGCAGCACCGCAGTCACATACTCATTTGTCAACATAATCTTAAATCATTCATTCATTCATTTTCTACCGCATAGTCCCATTAGGGGTCGCGGGTGACTGGAAACTATCCCAGCAGCTTTGGGCATGGGCCGGGGGACATCCGAACAATGGCCAGTTGGTCCCATAATCTTAGATCAAACAAGTCTAACTCAGGAATCTGGAGCATTGACATCCAAGTTGCAGAGGTTACGACCAAATCTTTGACCACCAGCACACATGGTGGGGCAGGTAATATGGTTTGTGTTGGGCATAGTCGGAAGGGCAGAATCTGCCTCAAACTAGCCAGATCACCCTGTTGTGGCCACAGTGTTAAAACTTGTAGAGTTATTGGCCACAACAGCTCACGACCCTATCTGTCTTATCTGTCTAGACAGTATTTAACATGCAGCCGGAGAGAGAACGTTGTTTCAGATGCAGCTTGTAAAAAGTCCCTCACCATCGGATCCATATTCTCATTTTTTCTTCCCAACAAAGGGGACATAATCGGCCAGTGAGGAGAGAAAATAAGAGAGTGCGAGACAAAAAAATGATGAATACAGTAGAGCGTTGACAGCAAAATGACAAAGACTCCTCAAGGGATAAGAAGAATATCACTATTTTAGCCCAAAGACAGACAAACAGAAAGACACTTGGCTTCTCAAACCGGCTCAATTGCTTGATCAAAATGTCACCCATTTTGAGAGGCCTGGACTTGACAGCATTTTGTGATTTAATTAAACCAAGAACAAAAAATACTTGAGGCTGAGCTGAATATAAACATCTTTTAAGCAACATATTAAAAGTTAATCATGTATGAAATAAATGCTGTAGTGGTGCTTTCAGTACAAAAAATCTCCAGGTGAAGTATGAAAAAATCCATAGTGGGCTGCCCCTAAGACAAACCAAAATCAATTTTGAAAAGTGGAGGGAGGTAAAAAGGGATTTTTACATGGATTTGATACTGTTTTCTTCTTGACCTACCCATTCATGTCAAAACCCTCACTGACTGTATAAGCGCTGCAGCACCATCAAACAGCCTCGAGCCTAACAGCACTCGTGTGGATGACAACAAGAGGCACTTATCAGGAAAGTAGAAACATAAAACTCCACTCTTTATCGTTATTATGTGGGCTGTCTTCAAGATAAGGCAATAGACTAATGTCACACGATAATATTTACTTCTTATTTAGTCACAGGGATTGAGGTAGTGTTGGGAATCCTGTTGTGGTTCGGCTCAGTCCAGAGTGAGGTCACTGCCAGTCACTGCTAATATAATCAGTGAGAATGATTATCTGTGTGCTTGATCTTAATGATAGTGATGGAAATACTGCCAGAGACGTCAGTGCACAAACTCAGCTGAGCTCACGCAGCTTCATAACTTAAGCGCATGGAGGCTTCAGACTGTCTATACAAAGACAATGTGCTGGGTCTGGAATAAGTAGCATTTTTGTTTCAATTGCCTCCAGCTGCAAGATCTTCATGAGTTCTACTTTTCCTTTTTCCTTATAAGAAAGCTGCAAATTGCATTATGTCTGAGAAAAAATATATCTTGTCTATTTTACAGTTGCATTATTATACTTTATCAGTTTATGTCAAGTAGGAACTACAAACCAGTCAGACAATCGGCTGGCAAACACCACTTCTGTTTTTTCAACAGTCACAGGCTGTATGGTCTGTATATTAATAAAGTGTATTGAGTTACACATACTATACTGTCATAAAAATATTGATGGTGTGGCAGTATTGACAGCCACAGGTATGTCTTACATTTGACAAAGAAGCAACCATTATGTCCTTTCCATGGCTGTTGCTAACGTAAAAATGGTGTTTCTCTGAGTGGATAAAATGACCTTTAGATAGGAGGTTATTGGCAGGTGGTTCATCCAAATCACCTACAGGTATTCATCCAGGACCTTCCTGTCGCAAAGGTTCTCTGTGGATACGGTTCTGTTTGGCTATTATATCTATCTATCTATCTATCTATCTATCTATCTATCTATCTATCTATCTATCTATCTATCTATCTATCTATCTATCTATCTATCTATCTATCTATCTATCTATCTATCTATCTATCTATCTATCTATCTATCTATATATCTATATATCTATATATATATATATTACAAATTAGTGAAAAAAGGTCTGATTTCAAGGTTCATTGAAAAAAAAAGAAGAAAAAAACAGCTGGATTGTATAATAGTTATTCAAGTCCACAATCTGCAAATTTTATCCAAAGAAGGGAAAAGGGAATGAAATCCACAACAGCTGTCGCAACACTTTTGCAATTGCTCACATCTCACACAACTCTTCTCAGCGCAATAATTCCAGGATCATATCATAATCTCAGCTTTAAAAGAATGATAGAAGTCTATTATCCAGGTGATTATCTTAAGTTAACACCAATTTGTTAGAAGCCGTGCAGTATGAGAGTGTGCACTATTCTTAAGGGCTTGAAAGAGATTGGACAGCATTTCACTCTTGCCATCAGGCATTTTGTTTCAGGCCCATTCCACATCAGAGCTGTTTGTGCCAGCAGCAGCAGCAGCAGCAGCAGCAGCAGGGCACATAGGCATGCACAAACACATTACACACACGGTCGCTGCTCTGTCTACCTCCCTCGTCTCCTTCACTTTTACTAAATAAGAAAACGCAGCGTATTCCTGTCAGCAGTGACGAGCGCTTATTATCATCCTGATTTGTGGCCAAACTGTTGAGGTCAGCCCTTCCTGGCATCTAGGGTAATCTGACAATTGCAGCTATTTTTCAGGGAAAAAACAGGCAAGGTTTTAAACTGATTGAAAACCAAGTCAAGGATAAAAATTGATCAAAGATGCCAGCCTCGCGAGTCAAGTATGATTTTTATATATTTCCTGAACCAATAGTATGAAAATAAATGAATCTGTGAAACCAATTACTGCTATGATTTATCATGGATTGTGCCATCCATATGCATAACATGCACCACAAAGGTTTGGGCAATTTATATGAAAAATACAAAAATGTCCCATCTTCTTTTTCAACATACACTGTTAGTTATGCATTAATGTAGATTTTTTAATTATGTTCCCTATATTCTATAATGTATAGTTTCAATTCTACCAGCAAATTGCAACATTTTTTTTTATTAATTTCAAAGATAATATTCATTCAGCAGCTATCAAATTCTGACACGAATCCCTCATTGAAGATGAGATTAAAAACTCAATTTTATAGTTGTGTAGTAAAAATGACAGCACTGATTTATGAAAATGGAGCATTTCATGTTTCACTGCATGCTGATTATTTTCTCTACAATTTATAATCGTTTGTCCATGACCTCTGAGCTTCGCCTACTCAATGTGATAACAAATTATTTAAAAAGCAGGCTCACAATCACAATACTTAAATGAAGTACTATACACTCATTCTTTGCATATTAAAATGTTCAGTTTTGGACAATTTAGGTTTGTATTTGGTTTCTCAGCATCAGGACAAGCAGAGGTCTTTTGGCATGCATCAGTATTCACAAACACAGTACTAATGATACAGCACCTCATGCACAGCGTCACAAGAAGAAAAACGCTTCTGTAAATGGCCCTGTTTGAGAGTGATAGCTGCGTTGTATAAAATCCCTTCCTTCCGTTGGAAGCGAGCAACCTTTCGTCTTCCTAATCAGTCGGGGAGTTGGAAAGTGTATGAGTGTGCGTGAGCAGTTAACGGCGTCTGCTCAGTGTCAGGGATCACTCCGTTTGCAGATTCACGTGGACAGAGGAGTGTTGTTTTGACAGAATGAGATGAGTTACAGGTTGGAATCTTCAAAGAATGTGACACAAGTTAAACAGTGACTGTTGTAGAAGGCACGGACGTGGGTTTTGCTGAAAACTATGTTCTGTTTAAACTATAAAACCTAGAGACTTAGACGGCCGTTAAGTGTGCCCTCTTATATATGGCTGTTCTTGTCTATTGTCATTAATAGCTCATAGAGTTTTAAGCCAGGTTTCAACTGAGTGGTACTGATTTGTTTTTATGAACCTTAAGCATCTTTGTAAACTTTTAAAGTTGCCATTAACAAGAATTATGAAATGAGTAGAGCCTTGTTTTTTAGATTTGGGGCTTCTACTCCTTAGGGTGATTTTAGGATTCACAAAAGTTCTTGTGGAAGAACAAGTTAAAGCACTCTTACCTCTTGAAAATAACAAAGTTTTATAATATTATCAGACTGACATTACAACAAAATATATAATTACTACATAATCTTACACATTATTTCCTTGACTGTACTGTACTGTCATTTGTTGATTTGTTTTATCAGTTTTACACCACACACAGGAGCACAGGAGCTGTGACAAGCCTCTGCAGCCTCTTTCTACTCACTAACAATTGCCATTTGGTGACAGTGGGACGCAACAGCTGGACAAATCGACCCTGCAAGTGACACGGCTTGTTAATTGGCTCACCTTTGATTGGGTACAGCAGGAAGTGTCATAGTTGGGTTGACCTGCTAATTTACTGTTGCAGTGGAGCTGTTCTCACCTCATTAAAAACTTCTGTCAGAGTTTAAGCCATAAACTCAGACCATCTTTGTTTAATAAGCCTTGATGATTGTGAGTGAGCATACTTTCTAAAAAGGACGATGAAAATAACATTCCAGTATTTTGAGGGTGTGACCACTGTAGTCTGAACAAACACTTACCAACACATCATTACAAATAATGTTTCAAAGGTTGTTAAAGCTGTATTTTGTCAAAGATTCTGATATCATTTACGACTGTACCTTTGACCCAGGTCTGTTATTCTTCAGTCCATCACCTTGTCATAGCCTAATGTCAATCTGACCCACGTCTTTCAGGTCCAATCTGGATCAGCATACTCGTCCAAGCACTAACTTCTATTCTAAGTGCGAACAGAGAAAAAGCATGATTTTAAACAATGCATTTTCATCATTGTTCAAATCCAGTGGACTGTTAAAAATATGTCTTGCATGAAGTCATTTCTGCATTTGATGAGTACTTTCAATCTTGAAAAAATGTGGCACGGTATCATCTATTCAGCGTACTCAGTGAACCAAATATTTCCATCATAGAACACAGTGGACACTGGACGTTACAGTAGATGGAGCACATCTAGTTTCATAAGCATATGCTGGAGTCATTTTGCTTCGGTTGGCTGGTCATTTGGCTGGTGGAGAGATCCATCCGTGCAGCCACATTCCCCACTGTGTTTAGTGCACTGTCGTTCCAGCTTCCAATACGAGTGTCCAGCAAGCAGGTCAGACACTGCCAGTGCACAACAACTGCCAGCACGAGAGGAAGATGGATGCCTTTTATTTAGAGAGGAAGTCTGCAATCTTGAGCGCTGGCAGTATTTATCAGTTGGCACTTCATGTCACATTTCATGCTTTTGCAATTTTGAAAAAGCTCATCTCAAATTTGAAGAAATTTAGTGATGGTTTCTTGGCACAGTCTTGTACTTTGCTTAAGGGAAGTTATAGGACTGAACATTGTTTGCACCATTTTAATCGTGATAAGCAAAACAAGTCTCTGGCAGAAAATTTCTGATAGTCTAGTTTTAAAGAGAACATTTGGTTTAGAGAATAAATCAAAGCTAATTAAATATATAACACTGTTGATTTAATTTAAGGAGAAATCAGCTAAATGAGTTGATTGTAGTAAACCCTGTGCGATATTGTGCTGGTCTGAACACTCATTAAGCCGGGCCAGGCTGCAGGTGAGAGCTTAGTCAGAAATACAAGAGTGCACTCTTTAACAAGAGACCACAGCATGTGTTTTTTTCCAATCAACAGCTACTTTTCATATAATCAGGTGTGACCAAGAAGAGTGGAATGACAGACAGAGATAGAGAGGCTTCTGAATGCAGTTGAGAGTAAAAATAAAAAAATAAAACTTAGAATGGACTGTCTATGACGGCATTCCAAATCAGGATCAGATATTTGCCATTGCACCATATCAGCAAGATTATTTTTTTTTTACATGTTTACACTCAAGGAATAAAAAAATACTAAAGGGTTTTCTTGTGTAAACTTTATATAGCAAAGAATTTACAACTAAGTCTTAATATAATGCAAGTTAAGGAATGCACATTCACCTTTTATCATTTAATCTGTTATGGGTCAAAAAATAGCTGCAGCATTTATCCACTCAGTATTGAATGCCACATGTTATGCTTGTCGTTAATGCAATGTAGACAGTAAATGTGTGAGGAAAGGTATAAACCTTTACAATTTTTAACTGGAAACAGCTGTTGCTAAAAACATTAAGCATATATTGGAATCTGGTTTATCACAAGAACAAGACATGCCTTATTTTAGAAAAACAGTTCATTTTGTTTGTCTTTGGATGGTGGAAGGAAGCCAAAATATTCAGAGGGGATGACGTGCAGACTTTAAACAGAAAGACAATTGCTGGCTTGTAACAAGATCAAATCCAGGAGTGCTAACCTCTACCGCCACGCACTTAAGTAATGAACAACACAAAAAAAACAACAAGGTAAACCATAAACAACCAACTCTATGATGCTCCTCCACATGAACCAGTGTGTGCAAAAAATTCAATTCAATTCAAATTGTTTTCTCTAAACTGTTCCACAAACCAATATGTATTTCTACATGGAGCATAGGCATTTACACCATCTCAACTCCGCGTTTACTATCGTCCACCATTAAAAAATGTGCAAAGTGTAAAAAGTATAAATGTGAAGCAGCCACAAAAAAAGTGACGAGATACAAAACAGCTCTAAAAACAGTTGCTAATTAGCTTTTAAAACTCTGAAACACAGACTCTAATAAATTGCCTGCAGGCAGTATTTTTGTCATTCAAGTTGAAGTTTGCAGTTCAGGCAAGTATAATATTCTGTTAAAGGATAAAGAAATGAGGGCAATGAGAAGAAGGCAGGAAGAACGGCTGTGGTAGATAATTCCATGGGGACTGACTGAGGAAAATCTCTTGTTTCCAGGGCTGCCATGGAAACACAGTTGCCAGCGCGCACCAAAACACATGGCGATGAAGTGGTAATGTGGCGGGAGGGCTCCCACCTCGAAGGCACCACGACTCGACTGTTGACACTTTAAACATGTACTGTAATGCTGTCACGGGTTGGGGGTATTTTATTCAAATGAAAGCACCAGCGTGTTATCTTCGCGAGCGTTAGGACTGCGGGCCCCTGCTGCTGTTGTTGTCCCGACTTGTGGACTGTGCGCAGCTGTAAGCCCGAAGCTACAGGCTCTTCAGGGGCCTGAGACGACTTGAAAGGTTAAAACACTCAGACAGCAGCAATACTCAGTCAGTCAGTGGAAGAAGGGCCCTGCAGGTAAACTGTCACACAACTGTCTTTCCTGGATATCTTATGCTAATAGCCTGGTGAATCAATGTAGAGGCTGATAATATCAACATGAATTTGTCTGAGGGGAGTTGAGAGCAAATGAGGACAACGACTATTAAAAGATTAAAATAAGCAGGGCATATTTATATTTTCAAGGGACCAGTTAGTTACAAGGCTGTTCTGAACAGCTGGGATAAATAGCAATTAAAAAAAAAAAAAACTCATCAAACCACTTTGGAGAAATTAAGGAATTTGAGTTTAAATTAGGGGCACTTGTTTTATTGTTTTTGTGTTTCTTCAAGTGGGGTTGAATGAGGTACTCCAATGTGACTTTAAAGTGTTCAGGATAAGGTCAGCACAGCCCCATTTTGAAGAAACAGACACGGCTCACATCTCATCAAGAATGAGATAGATTGCGGCACCCGAGAAGCATAATTTATCCAGCAAAAAAAGGTCACCCTTAAAAGAAACAACACATTACTCTGCCACCAGACGTACCATCGGTGAAAATGGCTGCTTACGGGGAAGAATGTTTACAGCACAGAATTGTACTGTTGGAAAAATAATGTTTGAGAAATATGTAATTTATAATTTTTGATTGAAATTAGGCATGAAGCAGGTTTGAGTGATGGATGGGATTAAAAGAAGGACCTTTGTCACTATAGGTTTCAACAGGTTCTAATTACATTAGACTCCAGAAGTGGTTTAGTTTAGGCATTATCGATTGTATTTTTTTTTTTTTTTAACGTTTACTTGCTAGTGACATTATGGATGGACAGGAAACAGGAATTGAAATCAAAGTGGAATCAAAATGGATTTCCAAGGGGCACACTCAAAAGATTCAGAATAATCTAGCTTTTAAAACCAAAACAATTGCTTAGACAGTACATAAACAATTTAGATTTCTATTGCGTGGACACTGCTGTGAAGAGATGTAATTCCAGACCCATTTTTATCCCAGTGTGTTAGCTATGGCTGACCCAACACGACCCCAGACTACCTTCTGCTTATTCTTAGTCTCAAAAGAATTTTGTACTAACATTAGATCCTTGTTTTTTAGAAGACAAAGAAGATGTATTATGCCTCATTGAGTCAACTTAAAGCAAATGAAAACAGTTGTTTCCTGTAAAATTGTAACTATAGTTTTATTGGGTTACAGGTAAATAATGAATTATCAAACCTTTCTTCAGTGTGTGTAGTGTTAATAGTGTCTCCTGTAACAATGACTTTGCTAGAAAGCGTTAAATGTTAGACTCCTACAGTGATAAGAAGCTTTTCTAGAGGATAATCTTGCTTTAAAAAAAAAAAAAATTTAAATAGATCTGTGCGTGCATCGAAAGTTCTTTTTTTTTTTTTTTTTTGTGGAAACACGCTGGCTCGATGCACTCTAAAAAGAAATGCATGCATTTATCAGTTGTGCCATAACAGTAGGGGCACTCACTGGCTCAGTGCTGCATTGCTGAAAACATTAACCTGCTTTGACATACAATTCAGTAGTAAGTTATTTTTCCCGTTGTCAGAACTAATAATGCTGTCAGATTTGTAGTTGTACACACACACACACACGCTCTAATCCAATTGGTTGTCGAAGCTCATGAGCTGTCGGAACACCAAACCTGTGCGACAGTGTCAACATAATCACACATCGTTCCCAGATATTAGATTCAGTGACACAATCAATAGCAGCTCCCTGCAGATTTCAGTGTGGAATTTAGGATCCGATGTGCTACCTGACTCAACCTGGTTTCCGGATCTAAAAATAAAACCAACTTAACGATCAATTGTAAACACACCTCATTTCCTCCTTTTGATACTCTCCAGCCGGGCACACTCAAATTTATCAGGTTATTCAAACACATTTCCTCCCAGGCAAATCATTTCTGGTTGATTGTCTGTATAGATAAGAATGACAAACAATAAAAAAAAAAAACTACCACACAATGCAAAGACAAACGCTATTTGTTATGTTTGTTGGATTGCAGCATTCAGTACTATTGTCCCAGTCTCCTTGGATACTGTTGAATGAGTTCTTTAAAATGTCTACATGTTCTGGTCAAGTAGTATTGGTACATCCTGACTACAACCCAGCACATTGAGTAATCACATCAGAATTATTTTTTTTTCTCACATATTTTTACTCTCTGACTTCACTGCAGACATCATCTTCAGGGGGGAGGCCTGTGTTAAATGATACAGTAGTGTTGAAATGACTGCTTTTTGGTTAAAAAAGACATGCATCTAGGTCATAAGACTGAGAATAATATGATCAAAAGGCTCTTTAAATGCAGTTATAGTACAGCTTTTTCCTTGCTTTATGACCTTTAATACATACCTCACATGGCATTCTGCAGCTGAAACCTCTATCATTAGAGGAATGACATCTATTCGAAGGGATGCGTTATAATTTCGTTCTGTGTGATACTTGTTTTGGTCAAAGTTAAAATCAAGCTTAAATAACCACTAAGAGCCATGAATAATGACCTAGTAGTACTAATATGGTTTAACCTAAACGTCCAGTGCACCAAGATTTCAAGTCATTGTATGTTTGAAAGTTTATTAACAACACAACATTTATTTATTCATGGGACCTCACCTAGTAGCTACAATATATGTGTACCAATTACCTGTCCTTCGCAGGGCTAACACTTACAGACAACCATTTACCCTCAGATAAAATGTTTGAATGGTGGGAGGAAGCCAGAGTGCCCCGAGGACATGCAGACTCCACACTGCACACCCAAGAACAAAAACAATCAGACAGAAAACAACTTTACAAAGTGTACAACTACTCCATCATGCACCACTCGTTCACGCACTATTAGATAGGAATTCATTTTGTGTTTCATCAGAAATGCTATTTAATTTTATACTGTGATTTGCCTGCAGTCAGAAAGCCTTATCTGACCTAAATGAATATGAATCAATTATGTTACTGTTTTAAAAGACCAGACTTTTACCAAGTCTTTTAGTTGAATATTTCATTAAGGTTTTCTCACTTAGTTTGGATCCAAAAATAATGAGATGAACCATGAATTTAACTCAGTGACGAAAGTTACTCATGAAAGTCTTTGTAAAGTTGCTGTTGTTCTCAGTAGAGTCTGGTAGCTTTGATGTTTATTTGAAGGGTGTCGGTTCTTTATTGGGAAACACTGTGTGACTTACTGTGCCTTAAATCACACACCTATAACTCACTATCAGGCAATAAATCTGTGGTATGTCTATTCAGATGGACCCCGCTAACATCAGAAATAGCTCAAAGGTGACACATTTACAATGTAAAAATTTAGGTTAAATTCTAGTCAGTTTGATTTCATTTATAAAGCACAATATCACAACAAAGGGCGAAGGGTTTTTCAGACTGTACTTAAATGCCCTGGTCCAAGTTAAACTAATGTTGCAATTTCAGAACATAGTGACTATATACAAATTATTATATTATTATGTGCCACATTATTGCTCAAACTGTGCCTGTTTCAGTCAAATTGCCCTGTTGTCCTCCAGCAAATTTAAGCTAAGCATTAGGGTTAATTTTGACTTTGAAGCTTTTCCAAGAAAGACAAATGAAATGCAGGTCAAAACTAAAATTGCATTTACACTGTTGCAAAAACACAGAACTTCAGAAATGTGATTACAAACCCAATTCCAAAAAAGTTGGGACACTGTACAAATTTTAAATAAAAACAGAATGCAATGATGTGAAAGTTTCAAATTTCAATATTTTATTCAGAATACAACATAAATGACATATCAAATGTTTAAACTGAGAAAATGTATCATACGAAGGGAAAAATAAGTTGCCATGTCAGAACTTCTTTGCAGCCATGATGTTGTAACTGATGCTGTGTGGTCTGACATTGTCATGTTGGAAAATGCAAGGTCTTCCCTGAAAGAGACGACTTCTGGATGGGAGCATATGTAGACATTCTGTTTTTATTCACAATTT
This sequence comes from Neodontobutis hainanensis, assembly GCA_024349245.1. Lineage (NCBI taxonomy): Eukaryota > Metazoa > Chordata > Actinopteri > Gobiiformes > Odontobutidae > Neodontobutis > Neodontobutis hainanensis. The sequence continues at coordinate 1,726,531 of JALDNG010000016.1, read as the reverse complement.
GTACAGTGTCCCAAATTTTTGGGAATCGGATTTGTAAGTTAAATCTGCAACCATATCAATCTCTTGAGCTAAAAGAGCATGCATACAGGTTCGTGGGATTAAAGGTGGACTAAGCATCTAGTTCCCTGCGCAGAAGTCAAATAATAAACCTAAGATGAGGGTGAGACAGGTGATGAAAAGACACTATACTACTATGTGGCTGTCTAACTTGTCTGTCACTAGTTTTAGTTATTGATCTGACAAAATAAGCTTTAAGACGTTTTGACCAACATTTTAGACAATACACCTTTAAAATTCAGAATGTAAAAATGTCATCCATCAGAAATAATACTTGTTTGTCTTTGAGTCTTTAAATATACACGAGTGCTAACACGATGATGTAATGTTTAGATGAGCGCTCTGTCTGTTCGAGCTAATGGAGCGGGCTCTTTGTACGTCCGCCTTCTAAATGCGGTTCTGTTTGTGATAAAAGTCCAACGGGCCCTGCTGTAACTGATGAATAAAGACCGGGAGAGAGCTTGGTTAATGTTATGAGATAAGAGCGGGAAATTGTTTTTATCCACTAACTCTCTGAAGCAGAAAAAAAATAGAAATATTTTTGTTCCATCAGCCGCTGACAGCTGTTTAAGACTTAAATATTACCACAACATTCTGCCTCATCTCTTTGTTATATTTATGTCAGAAGCATTTGGCTCTCCCGTGTGTAAATTAGAATGTGGTGTTTGATTAGCTGCCAATCCCTCCATCCATCCCACTTCCTGGTTGTCCCCCAGAGCGACTGGACGGCTCAAACAGTCCCACTCGCCGCTAGCTTCAAAAAAAAAAAAAAAAAAAAAAAAAAAAAAAGCCGCCACATAGGCACTCTCAGTCACTTCAGATGGGGATTAATATGAACCGCACAGTGTGTCTTTTGATCCTGTTCTCACTAAACCGAGCGTGTACTCGTTTGTTGTTACCGAGACACTGTTGTGTCCCTGGAGAGTGGGTCAGGCTGCAGCATACACATTAAAGAACACTCAGTCTGGCAGCGCTACTTTGTATTTTGTGCTGGAGTGATGATGAATGATAGAGCAGGTAAAATTATTTAGTTCTATTATCTTTTAATTAATCGTATCATAAGCAGGGTTTTAAAAGAACTCACTTTGCAAATCTCTTTTTTAATTTATTAACGACGCAATATTCATTGGATGTTTTTTGTTGCTTTTGGGTGACAGCTCTAAGCATATGAGGGCCTGTGATGTCTGCTTATAGGGCACTTGAAATACCTGTTTGTAATGGTATTTATTATTGATGGAGTGTCGCAATGTGCTGCTGGCTAACTGGTTTGTTAGACTCTGATCTGACATAAAAAGGACTTTACTTTGTGGTTATTGTGGTTAGAGCGTAGCCGTGTAGGTTGGTGGAAATAGTTTGAGCTCCTCTTGTGCGCACGTGCATAAGGTCCATGAAAGTTCCAAACAAGCCATGAGCAAACTGTGACCAGCACCAACAGTTCTTTTTTTGAATGGGGGACAATAAGAGCTAGGTTTTATGGAGCTAATATTCATTTTGGCAAGCTTCTTCCGGCTCAATTGATGACACAGTCTGCTATCCTTGGGCAGTATCTTTCCAAAATAACTGCGATGCACATACACAAATTGGTGGCTTTTACAGTGAATTTAGGGTTTAAGGTTTAATATCTTTCACAAACACAGGAACAAACTCTGACAATAACCGCCCCACGCTCATCACATCAACTGTGCATTTATCTGGATTCCTCTGTGCAGCTCATCGCCGTGTTCCACAGTGGAGGTTAAATAGGGTATTGTCCCCATGGATCCACTCATGACACTGATCTCATTATATTAATCAGTTAAATGTAACAGTAACAGAGAGGCCCCTGTAACCTGACTGTAGGAGCTGTTTGTGGAGCATACAGAGAAGGATTACTGACAGACCAGCTCACATGTCCTTATCTCATCTACAGGTAGCATTGGCATCACTTAAGTCTTGTACTTTTGTTAAAATGCTTTTGCACTGTTTGTTGATTGACTACATTTAGCTTTAGAGTTGTTTAACTCACTGTTGCGCAAACGGAACTCATTTAAATATATTTTATTACCAGCCCTTAAAATAATTCTACACTATCTACTATAAATAAGTTGGAGGAGTATGCATTTATTTTGTTTTGCATGTGAAAAATTAACATTAGCATATTGTAACTAACTAGAAACTTACAGAAAAGGGAGCGCTCCCATTGGTCTACACCGCTTGTCAATAAGGTAAGGACGCAAAAGGAATGGCCGCCGATGAAACAGAGAAAGTGGACATTCTGTGGAGCATACGTCTTATAACAGAGTAAAACAGCACAAGAAAAGAAAAGATAAACAGAGAAAAGTGTGGCAATGTGAAACGGGGATAAATATTGGCAATTCAATCACACAGCAGTCCTACTTTAAGTGATATTGGTGGAAATTTCTATTTACTGTTATCCTGCCTTAGTCCACCTCATGGCCCGTTTATGCTTAACTAACAGCAAAAAAGGGGAGCTACTGTCCACTTTTATGCTGGTTTCTGGCTTTTCATAAACACCTTCTAGTGTGATGTACTGTATTATGTACATGTAACACAAGCTCTTAGGGGTACAATAATCAAACTAAATATCAACAAAACTAATAATAAAAAATAAAAAGCTATTGCTCATTGGTTTCCCTAATGCTGAGCACTTCTATTTATGATTGAGATGTCTTGACCCACCTTTTTTGTGCCATGCCTCTGTTACTACCTCAGAGTGCATTAAAAAGTAAGTAAGTAGAGCATTAAAGTGACACTACGTAAGTTTAAACCACTAGGAGGCGCCAATCCCTCCACAGACTCTTGTGTCTTCTGATACGGTAGGTAATATTAGCATCTTTTGTACATTGCTGATATAAAACATCATTCGTATTATACTTAGAGCTGCAACTATCAATTATTTCTATAATTGATTAATCTGACAATAATTTTCTCGATTATCAATCCGATAGTGAAGCGCGTGTAAATGCAGGAGAACCTGTTGGACTAATAAAGACAACTGGTCAAAAACTAAAGGTGTTTTATTGTTCCGGCTTAAAACTGATGATAATACTACAAAAAAATAAATCACATAGATCTGTACTAAATCTGAACCCGACTAAGCTACAAGTGTGCCACAGGACTTATATTTTCATCAAAAACACAAAATTTACGTCTCTTTTACTGCTCTGTCTTTGTAATAAAACTCTCTTCTCTCAGCACATGGTAGGTGTCAGAATCTATGAATACCTCAGATAGCAATTAATCAATTATTAAATTAGTTGACAAATATTGTAATTATCGATTATAATGTAACAATTCGATAAGTTGTTGCAGCTTCTCTCTTTCTCTTTCGGGTTTCCGTCGTCTGAGGTTTTCTTGTTGTCTTCGTTGGGGCTGCCATAGAAATGTTACCTGGGAAACAGCGGTCTCTATTTGAGTGCTGTACAGCGTGTAAATCCCATGATCTCTTGCAAGATGACACTGTCCCAGTGGCAAGTACTTGTATTGGAGCTTTTAGGCAAGAAAAGGTGAGATAAGTATGATTATACTCATCTCAAAGAACCATTAAAACGATTTTCAGAATATATATTTTTGGGCTAAAAGTTACAAGGCTTTAGAAGGGCCTTTTGCCTTCAATTACTCTTCTACTCTTGATTACTCTGGTCATCATCAGGGGTTCCTTTGATTTGACATGCTATGCACATGTAATTAAGTAATTTAAATTGCATAATACTCTCAATAGAAAAGCACAATTATTAAATAATCTTTTGATCGCAATTAATTGGTCTATTCGCGGTCATTACTGATGATCGTTATTATTGCCCACTGTTAGAAGACACAAGGGGGCGCTGTAGTTAGTAGTGGGAAGTTCGGATCATTTTACAGACCCGGATCTTTAAATCTCGTTCAGCAAATGTAAAAAAAAATTTTTTGTCATTTTGTTAATTTCAGCATCAAAGGAAGAACTCGAGACTCGAGGGATGAGCTAATCTTTTCTGTTTTATGTACAGAACCTATGGGATTTTGCGCGGCCAACAAAATGAATGGATCACTCTCTGAGACAACTTGGTAGTCCTGGGTCATATTAAAGAATCATTCGTTCATGAACGACATACCTGCAGCACTCTACTTCTACCGGTCTCCCTCTGCATTCATTACGCTGAGCATTACGTTTAAATGATATTGCCCTGTTGGTTTCTTAATCCTTTTGACTTAGAGCAGCCCAGTTATTCAACAAAGATGGATTTAGTTTTGAAGCCTAAAACGACAACGCCAATCTGGGCACATTTTGGTTTTATGCCCGATGATAAAGGACGGCCAAACGTTGTTGACACGGCAGTGTATCAAATTTGTAGGAGAGAACTACCAGCGAAAGCAGCCAACACCACAAATCTTAGGAATCACCTGAAAGCACATCACCCAACAGAGTTTGCTGAAGTTTTGAAGTCATCCACAGCCACTCATACTTCCAGTCAGGTGACAATAGCGCAGGCCTTCGGACGGGTAACAAAATATAAACGCGACAGTATTAAGTGGTGCACGCTGACCAACAGTGTCACGAGATACATCGCTTAGGAAATGCAACCTTTTAATACTTTGGAGAAACCAGCATTTAAAGAAATGCTCCACAACTCCAAAACATACATTTCCAAAACAGCAATTCCACATTTATACAGACAAGTGAAGGATTGATTTTTATTCAGCCACAACAGCCATGTGGTCCAGTGTAACAGTACATTATCTCACAACTCACTGGACACTAGTATCAAAATGTCTAGAGACAAGATACACCCCAGAGAACCATACTGCTGATACACTTTCAGAAACTCTTAAGTGCATTTTATCAGATTGTGAATTAGATGAGAAAATTTTTTCCTTATAACCACTGATAATGGGCTAATTTTGTGGCTTCAGTGGGCAAACTTGGCTGGCCATGTCTAAATTGTTTTGGCCACTTGCCTGTTACAAATGCCATAGCCAGTGAGAAGGATCACACAGCACGTGCCCTAGGACTTTGCAGGAATGACAATTAATTGTCAAAGCCTTTAAACAGGCAATTAATCGTCATAATTGCATATTTATTGGACAATTAATCGTCAGCCAAATTTCATAATTGTGACAGCTCTAACTCTCAATAGCCAACACTTTAGATCTGATATAGCAACATTTGAAAAAAAGCCTAAATAATAATTTGCTGATGTTGGCCTTTGACACACTGGAAATTCCCATATAGTGCCTGACATGTTTTTCGAGTCAGCTATTTATCAGATTATGTTGACTCTAAAATTATATTCTATTGACATTTTCTACAAAAAAATGTTTTGAACAGAAGCCGCTCACCTTGCAAAACGAAAGGTAGCGATAAGCCCAATATCTAATAATGCTGTTACAATACACTGAGAGGATATTATTGAGTGTATGGTCCCACCGGTGCTCTGTGCAGCTGGAAGGGGGTAAGTGCAGTGGGGAAAATGGTGGCCGGGATGATGTTCAACCGAAACAGCTGCTGCCTCCAGTCCACGGCTCTGTGCCTCCCACAAGACAACTGCACAAGTCGAACTGGCAGCTGCAGAATGCATCTGTTTAAGCCAGTTACCTTGTTCACACTCACTCACATGGAAAAACTCTTTTGCTTTTTTGGCAAGAGTATGCTATGTTATTATTTCAGAAATATAATTTAAGCTGTTCCGTCATTCTTGCCTGAATATTAATGATCATAATTACAAGGAGAGTTTTTCTTATGTTTTTTTCAGCCACACTGTCTGGTGAAATGACCTGTCCTGCTTTCTCACGCTCTAAGGGCCTCATCCAGATGTAATCAGACTTGGCTGATGTTATTAATGACTTAGGGGGAATGGGGTTTAGCTCTTCCACTGAACAGCACTGACAGCAACACTTGTTAAACACTCATCAAAACAAGACATGAAGGATAGACTTTATCCTTTTAACTCTGATCCTAAATTGGATTTGTGCAACCACTGGACAACGATGGTGAAGCTAGTAAACAGTATATGTCATAAATTTACAAATTTACACAACATTCAAATTGGAGCAATTTATTGCTCAAGCACCTTATACTTTTTAATTTTGCACAGGCTGTGTAACTCAATAATCATAAACTTTCAATGTGCAATCATAATTTCAATAAACAGACCAAAGTCTGTCTACTGTATTGTGGATCAGTGATGTCACTGTACAAGCCATAACCTTGGCTAGTACAGTCTACAAGTGCTTCATGATGATTCGCAGTCAGGCAGGTCCCAGTGACTGCCAGTGCACCAAACTCATGGATGAATAACTGCAGCCATGGTAACCCTATAGAAAATGCATATTTAGATATTGGGACCAAACAACCTGTCTTGAGGTGTCCATATCAATGAGATCAAATGTTGTGCTCTCATTACTACCCATTATGTTTTTCTCTGTTGTACATGTAATCCTTCTAGGGAGGGGAATACATGTAAATTCATCAGAAACATGCTGTGGCTTCTATAGCACTTAGGGGTCCCTAATTTTTTGCTCCACCCGAGTCCCTCAGACACAAAAAATGCATTTTTAAAGATTGCCATAGAAATATTATGTGTCAACATATTTTTACAATTTTATAACCTTACATGCCAGTTTCAGAAAAAAAAACACACAAAATGTTATATATATATATATTTTTTTTTTTTCCATCCCGTAAATGCCAATTTAAATTTTTGGGGGGACTATTAAATAGACTTGGGAGTGTCATAAATTGGCACCAACAATGATTCAGATTTAATATAAATTTTTTACCCCTTAAATCTCAGGTTTGACAAATAGTCTCTTTGTTTGCGTTCTAATACAAAGAGAACACCGTCTTATTTTTGGGAGGTTCCTATCCAAATCTGAGACAGTCTAAACACAAAAGTTCTGATTTAATATTGTATAATACAAATAAATTGCACCACCTGGGTCCCTAGAACAAACAATGTTTAAATGGTTTCCATGGAAACAAGAAGGGATTTAAACTTCAGAGAATGATGATTTTTTTTTTTACATAAATCATGTTGCAATGATAGTGTATTGAAAAAACACATTTTGAATGAGAGTCAATGGCACAAAAAAGTGCCCAAGGGACTCGGGAGGGACTATTTTTTTTAAAAAACTCAAAAAAAAAACAACCTGCCCAAATTTCTTGGCCTTTGCATCAACCCAGATAATGTTGTGCTAAAATGACTGCTAAAATAACAAAGCATTTTAGTTATGCTAAAATGTCGATGGACCAGGATGACTAGAGGAATCCTCTCAAAATCTTCAATTTCGCTCAGTAAAATTCATGCCCCAAAAACAGACACGTCCAAAAGCTCTAAATTGAACATTTCCCAAACACAGACTCTTCAGATGTATACTGCGTCATAAACTGAGTTGAAACAAAATTACCTCAGGATTTCCTCCTGTTTTTATGTAACTCAATCAGCGGAAATTTGATTACCAAAAGACATACAATTTGCATAAAGCTCCAGGCTGGAATTCAGTCATAATAAATTATTACTGAGCCAAATGAAAGATGGACCCCATCAACTATAGTAATTTGTATTGTGTTTGCAGCATTCACATTTCTTGACAAATTTATTGGTGAAGTCAGGCACATCAAACCGAGCATGCTAATGGCTCAGTGGCTTGTTATCGAACAGATTAAAAAAAAGTTTGTCAGTATTCACAATCAACTGCATTGATCTGTGGCGGGAAATAATTGGGACATATTGAACGTAGAGGGATTACAGTTATTAAGTCAAAGACAAGGAGGTAAAAGTAAAAGCAAACAAAAGATAATGATGAAGTCTCTGTGGACATGGCTATAAATAACTTTCCCTGAGGTGGGATTAATTTAAATTCAGTGGGGATTTGTGAGACAAAAGTAAAATGGGTGTTAAACACTAGTAAAGCGTGGTGTGTGCTTGAGTTATGTTGTTAAATCTAATAGAATATGGGCCTTATACTATAATGTTTAAATTAGATTTAAAGCTAAATTGTTACAACCTTAATTAAGGCCCTCACATCCATTGCTGTTTTTATTAGCATGTGAACAGCTATACCTCTGCAGCGACACAATGGTTGTCTGTGGACTAAGCCCATTAGAAGAAGTTCTAGTAATTACACTTTTAACAATTGAAAGTTTGGTTAATAAATGTCCCAAGGGGGGTAGGCGTGATAAGCTCAGGCCTCAGCCTATTCCTTTTCGGACTGTTTTCAGTTTTAATGCTTATTTGTTTTTTTCCATTTGCACTATATAAAAAATGTCTATCTACATCTAAGACTGACTGTGTTCTGTTTGTTCATATTTATACTACAACATATAACCTTTAACAGATTTACAATGATATTCTGTTTTTAAAAATCACAGGGTGGCCTTTTTGAAATTTGTCTGTAAATTTGTCTTTTTACAGTGTTGTTCATTTGCACAGATGTCACTCCTTACTCTTCAATCAATTGAAATGTCAAATCAAATTGTATTGTTTCCTGTATTGTTAAGATTTTCCCCAGAGTCAGGCACTTTATTGTGGTGACTAAAACACAGGCGCAAAACCCCACTGTTTCCTTGGGTGACAAACTGACACCCCTTTATTACAATAAACATGAACTGTGGTTTATTGTTGCCATATGCTGCGTGCAGTCAAAAATATTGTCACCACTGTATACACTGGCGCCTTTCATTCTCACATCTATTTATGATTTATTATGACATATCACAAAAGCTGAAATCATCCCCCCTGAAAGCACATCACCCAATCATCAACCATCCATGAACACATTCATCTGCGCCCTCAGAACTGGATAACTAGCTCCCTTAGTCTCATTGCAATTTAGTCAAACCCACAAATAATTCGTTTACCTACTGTGGAGCACTGCAGGCTGCTACATACTGGATGTTATTTCCCAGTGCCCTATTCTCCCACTTCCTTCCAAACACTCCGTTGCACACTGCGTAGTGGGCATTGACGTCTAACCTCCCACTCTTTGCTTCAGGGTCAAATTAGAAAAGCAGCACTAGTCATTTTTTTCTGTATGCCTTTCTCACATAGTTCTAAGCAAGTGTTGGGTTTTGCAGTCTCCTTTATAAAGTCAACACCGAAATGAAGAAAATACCATTTTCAACAAGACGGGAGATAATCAGATCTCGATGTGTAAAAAAAATGGGCAAAAAGGGGTATGGTCTACAGTAATGATCTTATTCAGATTGCTGCAGTACACTGTGGGACATTTGCATTGTGTCCAGTGTTGCACACAGCTTTTATGTACAGTTGTGCTGTAGTTTACCTACTAGAAGTTACATACCCGGGCAGAGTTTGTGATTTTTTGGCAATTTTTTTCAGCGATTATATGAATGACAACACAAAAACTTTTCTTTCATAGTTAGTGGTTGGGTGAAGCCATTTATTTTTAAACAACTGTGAGTTATTTACTCTTTTTAAATCATTATAAAAACAGAAACTACCCAAATGACCGTGATCAAAACTTTACATACCCTGGTGATTTTGGCCTGATAACATGCACACAAGTGACATAAACAGGTTTGAATGACTATTAAAGGTAACCGTCCTCACCTGTGATTTTTGCTTGTAATCAGTGTGTCTATAAAACATCTTTCATCCAGTGCTGCATACTTCTGTATTCTGAGTCATGAGAAAAGCTAAATAATTGTTTAAAGATCTGCGAGAAAATGTATTTGAACTGTATAAAACAGGAAATAGATATAAAAAGATATCCAAGGAATTGAGAATGCCAATCAGCAGTGTTCAAACTTCAATAAAAAAGTGGAAAATGAAAAGGTCAGGTAGATCAACAAAAACTTCCGCCACAACTGCCAGGAAAATTGTTTAGGATGCAAAAATACAAAATACTAATAACTTCAGCTGAAAAAGGAAATAAAGTGGTGTAGCTGTTTCAAGATAAACAATAAGGAGGCACTTCAATAAAAATGGGCTGCATGGTTGAGAAAGTCATTACTACACAAATGCCAGAAAGCATCCCGCTTACAATACGCCAAACAACACAGAGACAAGGCTCAAAACTTCTGGAACAAAGTAATTTGAAGTGATCAGACCTAAAAACTTTTTGGCCACAACCATAAATGTTACATTTGGAGAGGAGTCAACAATGTCTATGATGAAAGGTACACCAGTCCTACTGTAAAACATGGAGGTGGGTCGCTGATGTTTTGTGTGAGCTACAAAGACACAGGAAAAGATGAATGCATCATGAGAAAATACTGGAGGAAAATATGCACTCATCAGCCCGTACTTGGATTTTCCAACATGACAACAATCCAAAGCACGAGGCCAAGATGACCTGTCATTGACTACAGCAGCATAAAGTGAAGGTTCTGGACTGGACTCAGTCTCCTGACCTCAATATCATTGAGCCACTCTGAGGAGATCTCAATCGTGTAGTTCATGCAAGACAGCCCAAGAATTTTCAGGAACTGGAGGCTGTTTGCCAAAAAGAAAAGGCTTTACCATCTGAGAAAATAAAGAGTCGTTGATGTTAAAGGTGGCAATACACATTATTAAGAACTGGGGTATATAAACTTAATCAGGGTCATTTGGGGTTGTTTCTTTTGTCATTATGATTTAAAAAGAGTAAACACAATTGTTTGACAATAAATGGCTTCACTCAACCACTAACTATGAGTAAAATAGTTATCATCATGGGTTATTGTTCATATTCTCTGATTATTATGTCATATTCATATTCTCTCTTATTATGTCCTGTCGTGTAGAGAACACCAAGACTGTATCTTACCATTAAGTGAGAATAAGTCTTCTTTTACCACTATATAGATAATGCTTTATGTTTTAAACGTCATCCAACTTCTGTCCACCAGTCACCTGTCAATCACAAAACAGTTATATTTTTAGTTTTATGTTATGTTTTTATGTCATTGTCCAAAAGGAGATGTTCTTGTTTTTAACCCCCTTGGCAACATCTGGAGATAAATGCAATTCCTCATCTTACATTCCTAATCTTTAAAGCATGTGAACATCTATGGTAGCCCTGCGGGAACATGCTGTTGTCTAAATGATAAATGGTAAATGGTAAATGGCATGCATTTATATAGCGCTTTCCTGCACCCTTCTCGGGCACCCAAAGCGCTTTACATCGTGCTTCCACTCACCCCATTCACACACATCCACTCCTGGGGCAGACAGAGAGGGGGGCTGCCACACAAACAGTGCTCAACCTTCTCCTACCACCACCAAACACACCTCTACAGTCACACACATTCATACACCAGTGCTACGGACACTGGAGGCAAGGTAGGTTAAGTGTCTTGCCCAAGGACACAACGACAGTATGAACTGTGGGGAGAGCGGGAATCAAACCTACTACCTTCCGGTTGAAGGACGGCCGCTCTACCACTGAGCCACTGCCTCCCTCTATGAACATATCCAGTGGAATTTAGTCTGATGGTGATTTAAATTGAAATATTTAAACAAATACATTTTTAAATGCCCTAACCCAGGCAGTTGTAAGAACAGGAAGTGATAAGTGATATTAAATTGCTTTTTCCATCTGGTTCTCGGAGGGTCAAAATAAAAACTACTTTAGCCTCAGAGACTATATAACAGCCTCAAAGGTCAGGCATAAACTACAACTACGTACAAACTACATCAGCCTTAGAGGATTAGGAGCAGAATCAGAGGGGCAAAATGTGAACTACATCAGTTTTAAAAAGATCAAATCCTAAACAATAGCTCCTTCTGAACGTCAAAATATAAACTATGGCAACCTTACAGGGTCAAGATGTTTCACTGCCTTTGAATGAATTATTCCACACAGTTTGCTGGTCCTTTTCAAATGAACATTACAGTCCTTCAGTGAATGATGAAACATATCTGACAGTCTATCAATATTCAGCCCATGGAATATACACAAGCCACATATATTTATCTGTGCGTGCTCCATGTTTATGTTTGGGGTCTCCACACAGCTACAGCTCTGTGCAGTATACATTTCGCTGTCTCCCTGTATGAGTGTGTTTTAATGCTTCAGCTTCAAGAACTAAGCGAAACAGTGTCAGTTTGTGTAATGAGGGCACTACTCGTGTGGTTTGGCCTTATTTTAAAGTGCTGCCAAGCTCGAATGACAGAACGATTTGTGGTGTCTGTTAATATGTTACCTTGGTACATGTTTATGAGCACATACAGTACAGGCTTACAAAGAGCTGCTTGTCAGTGAATACACAGATATCTATTTTATATGTTTATGCAAACACTGTCAGCTCCAGTGTTTATAAAGGTGACACTTCAATGCAAAAAGGAGAACCAGCTACGCTTCAAATGAACCACATTTGTTTCCAGAATAATTTATGCAAATATATTGCTACAAAGGAGTTGATTTATTGCATGCTTCTTTTTTGTTCAGAATATTATTACAGAATACAATTATCTATTGTCATTCTCTATTCCCTTGCCCTGTAGCAAAGCTTGTACTGTAGAAAGAGTGCAAAGATGACTCTCCTAATCAATAACCACAGTGGTAGGTAGGTGGTGCATGAGACAGAATGAAAAGCTCTGGCGGCAGTCGGCGACACACTGAGTAAAAAGACCAAGTGGACTTATCTGATGCTTTTTTATATTACATGTCTCTGTGGCACTCGGAGCACTCCCTTGGGATCTCCAGTTTTTTTTAATTTTTTTTTTTTTTATGTCAGATTGTATAGTTTCACTGTCTTTGATTGCATTATTTTACTCAGTTTGCTTTGCTGCTCCAGGTGAAAAAAAAAGGATCTTTCTGACCAAAACCAGACCCTACTGTGTCCTCTTCAGACCTGGCATATAAATATCCAGACAGTGTGATTGGATCGAATGAGGACAGCTTAAATGGAAGGGGAATAGGAATGGTAAATGTGTCCGTTTTGGAGATGGCCTGGGTTGCAGGTATTCAGCTTTATTTGAATCTCTGTGGATGGGAAAAAGTATAGCCATCGTGGTTGGTATTGATAGTTTGATAGATAAGTTATGTTTTTATTTTCAAGAGCAGAATGCTGTTATATGTAAGCTCTTGATTAATTTAAATAGGCTGCTCTAATAATACTGCTCTAATGCGGACACAGGAGGACATATGTCCACATGTTTCCAGATAGAGAGACAGATTGAAATGCAAGGTCTGAAGAGGGCCAAGGTAAGTCAATATCACTTACAGTTTTCTGTATGGACGTGAATGTTAAATTCTTTACAGATATTCTACAAGTATTGTATCTACAAGTCTCCTTTTCAAAACAGAAAAGTGAAGTAAAGAAACATAGTTCAGAAATAAATGGACGTTTGGGAGCAAGCATTTTTAGACCTAAAGGGTGGAAACAGCAACAAAAGAATACTGAGAGGCACAGGCATCCATCAGTCATCAACCAGGCATACAAACACACAGCACCTACCAAAAATACATGGGAGAAAATAGCACATTCTTCAAAGTGTCAAGGTTGTCTGGTTTACCACTGATGCATACTGGGTAAATCTTGGCAGGCCACAACGGGAAAAATAAATTCACTGTTTAAACTATACAAATAAAACTTCCTTCTATAGACAGGCTGGCCTCTGTATCTGAGGGAAAACATTTCATTGCTGGACGTAATCTCGCTGTAATCCATTATAGTTCAGAGTCAGTTTGGTGCCTCGGGATCAGGCCAGATCACAATCATGGGAGGGTAATTAATTCCAAATCGTTTCAGGCAATTGAACATCAGAAAGTTAAGGCGGCTATTTCAGATGACAAACTTTGAACTTGTGTTGAACACTTTGATAATTGCATTTAAAATTGAGAACAAGCAGCACCATTGGGTTTTTACTGATCAAAAACAACTCTGGTAAAGCCATCTCCAAGCCCTGACCCTACCCTAATTAAAATGTGGTAGGATGACCAGAAACATGCCATGCATGGACGGTACTCCAACTATACAAATTGAATTCAGCCGCTGAGGAAAAAGTTAATTGTCCGGAATCCCTGGTATTTATTCTGCTGGCCCAATCAGCAGCTGGAGCATAGCTTGGCTCAAGGGTATTGCCAAAAAAAAAAGGTGTTTGAATCTAATAAGCACATGGATTTTCATGTTGGAATTTAGTTTAAAGACACCTGGACATGACTGGAACAAAGTTATGTAAAATTTTGTATTAAAATATGCAAGCAGCTTCCCTGGCCCAAAAAAGGCATATAATCATTGAGGTGTCTAGTGAGAGCTGCAGAGGTTAAAGCAATAGTTACATTTCTGAAGTGCATATCAGTGCATAAAGATGACAGGATATTTTAAGAAACATTCAAATCTTTTATGCAAATACAAACAAAGGCCATGTGTTTGTAGTTAAGTGAAAAGTGAAAGTTTTTTGCAGGATTTCAAAGACATAGCAGTCAAACTATGACATACACAATAAAACATTATTCACTAAGTTAATAAATCTGAGCTAACATGAGCATGATATTTACATAGTCAAGCTCAGCCCCTAATTCAGCATGTTAGAGGCAGGCAGAAATGGGTATGATCTAATGCGCTTATTTAGACTGTTGCAATGCACTGTGGGACAATTGTATTTTGTTTAGTGTTGCACACAGCTTTAATGTACATTTGTTTTGTCATGTCATCACACACATTAAGACTGTCTCTTACCATTAAGTGAGACTAAGCCTTCTTTTACCACAATGATATACAGAATATACAGCTTTATATGTAAAACGTCACATGACTTCTGTCGACCAGTCAAATCCTGCACAACAATTACTCCGAACACCTGTCAATCAAAAAACATTTTAGTTTTGTGTTATTGAGCAAAAATGAGTAGATGTTTTTGTTTTCAGTCCTTTTGGCAACATCTGGTGATAAAGTAGGCTACAAATTGCAGTTCCACACCTCACATAATCTTTAAAGCATGTGAACAGCTATGGTAGCCCTGCAGGGTCATGCAGTTGTTTATAATCACATTTGGTGGAATTTGGTCTGATGGTGATTTCAACAGAAAATATTCAGCATGTCAGAGGCAGGTTTCCAAAGGAGTAATAAGGTGCAGGTCACTGTGACATGCTTTTCATTCTCAAAAGAGACCAAAATATTCCAAATAAGTGTTTTCTGTACCACTTTGGTAACCTTTTTGGTTCTAACAGCGTGATACAATTACTACATGGTTGAGCTAGTCACAGTCTGTTGATTGAACAACAGAGAATCAAATAAACTTCTCTGTATTGTATACTATTATACTTTCAGCTTCTTGTGCTAATGCTTATAAGCATTTACTTAATTCTTTGTTGTAGTTAATGGCAAAAAATCTATATCTACATTTAATCAAAAGTTTGCTTCATATACAAATCAATTCTCATTCAATAAAATACCTGGTTTCCATTGCTGATGCTCCAATCCTGCACACATTGGAGTGGAAACGCAAGTCTTATCTCTGATTAGCACTCTCTTTTTCATATAAAACTTTCTCCAGCGTTCGTAATGTTAACTGCATTTTCTCTACAGCCCAGCCCACCTTTAACCCAGCTCCTCCTTTCGCTGACCTTCTGATGATAATTAATGCATTATTTAGTCATTGGTGTTCACCCTTTTGTCATGAGGAAGGCCGAAGTGCCACATAGAGCCATACCGCCATACAACCCAATCAAGCTAAAGAATAATATGAAAATAGCTATTCAATAGTTGCTTTTGTGTTCCAGTCTCCATCAAAACAAACATTAGTTAAAAGTGCCATTGAGGGCACTTTCAATGCACAGAGCACCATTACACAGTAGAACAAGCCTTACATACTATGTGCTTTTTAATTAAACCAATTACATAATGCGCCTCACCTCATCACTTGCTCTTCTTTCACTGCAGCTCTTACCAATGTGAAGCTGTGGGCCATCGACCGGCAGTGCTTTCAGACCATCATGATGAGGACGGGCCTCATCAAGCACACCGAGTATATGGAGTTTCTCAAAAGGTAAGGCACCAATTGTCCCTCAATCACGACAAATGGTCCAGATGAGGCTTTGATCTGAAATGCAATGAATGAATTAACAAAATGAATTCATGGAAATACGTGCAAGCTGTTTCTATGAAGAAGTATTTCTCTTTACTCATGCCAGTAAATTATGTTGACATTTATTTCTGGGAAATCATTGAAGGCTTTGGCTGTCTAATTGAAATATACTCTGTCACCCTGCCTTTATGCTTTTATCTTTATCAAAAATCTTAATTTCCGATCACTTATCCATAGAATAGAGATAGAAGTACACACCAATTATCACTTTAAAGGCTTTGCATCCTTTGCTCTTACGCAGGGAGTTTAGCATAAAAGAAGGCCTCATATCAAAGACAGCGGAGCATTGTGCAGTGATAAAGATGCATGAGACACTGTTCTCTTGTGGCTTTGCCTTTGTAACGCTTTTCTGTCACCCACTTTAGTCTTCATCCAGCCACTTATTAAATTGATTGTCCCCATTACGTGTTGCGGTCTCCAGTCAGGTTTTTTTTGATAGCGTCAGAATGAGATGCATACGCTGACTTCCTTCTGCTGCACAAAGCTTCATGAATCACCGGAATCATGACAAGAATCTGTCAGTATTTGGGGGAGCTGTTTGAAGACTGATGGGTGCATATAGCCGTCAGAACACTATAGCATGACACTCTTCAAAGCAATTACGGCCACACTTAAAAATAAGAATAATATCAACAGTTGTTGGGTCTTGTGTTGACATGTATTTTAAAAATATCTCATCTGGCCTTATTCATTGTAAAGGTTTCCTACTTCCTTAGAAAAATGGATACAGAGTTGTTTACAGTAAAAACAAAGCTGTGCAGACCTGCAGGAAGAAACAGGATGTGAACCAGATTGTGCAGCGTCAAAGCCCCCCCTCCCCCCCCCTTGTACACTGAGCCAGTCTGACCTCATCTTCCTCCTCTTGACTCTGGCGCTGTCTCTGGCTTGGCTGTTGATAAAGGGCAGTTACTATTTGTACAAATGCAAGAGGTCATTAGACACTGAAGAGGGGGATGAGAAATACTTATTTTTTCCAGAATAGGTCTCTTACACAATAAAGCACTCACTGCATGTCCAGACTTTATGCCTTACATTTAGAATACTGCTCTAATCGAATGTATTTTGTTATTATTCAAACTATGATCATTATACAACCTCTTTTGTGAGGTGCTTCTTGACCTGAACTGGCCGCTGCATGTAAAAAAAAAGTACAAGTAACAAGTAACCCTTGAGGAGGTTTGGTATTTAAACACTCTTTTAAACATAGGTAAGTGCACTGCCATTTATTAAGCTAAAAACAGATGTGAGCAAGTCCTTGTTTGTCACAGTGTAAGAGGCACACAAACAACACAAGCTTCATTTGAGAAAACACTGATGTTTTGTTTTTTAGTTGTCATTTTCATTGTCACCTGAGGCCCTGTCCCAATACTCGCAGTAAGCCCTAAACAATCCATTGAAGTGCACATTTTATGAAAGTGCACAAAGTGTGTGAAATGCACAAGGGTCTAAAGCAGTTAAAGTGAAAAATTGGGACATCTCTGTATATGTCATTTTTCTCTGTAACTTTCATTATGATTAGAACAAAGCCAATTAGAAAAATGAGCATTATACTGTATTTTGTAGCAAAGTTTGCTAAACAGCAGAGAGTTGAAGAAATTTGCAACAGAAAGTCAAGTTATGAATATTACATTTACATTTATCCAAAGCGACTTACATTGTTCTACAGTAATTACCAGTGTTACAGCCACTGGAGGCAAGGTGTGTTACGTGTCTTGCCTAAGGACACAACGACAGTATGAACTGTGGGGAGAGCTGGAATTGAACCAACTACCTTTGGGTTGAAAGACAACTGCTCGACCCACTGAGCTACTGCCGCCCATATTATAACATTTAGTATTAATTTTTTTTTTTGCCAGTTAGTGATTTAGAAACAAAAGTTCCGTCCGTTTGAAACTTTACAGCATGAGGAATTGTGGGTAATATCTTTCTGCAAAGTCAGGTCTGATCTACACCTTCTGGAGGTGTGGATAAAGAGCACAGTGGAGTACTGTTGAAAATGTTCCTGGATAATTGGAACATACAGAACTATGCATGTTTAGTTATTTGGACAGGGCCTGAGTAATCAAAAGACTGTAGTGTCCAGTACTACTAAAGGTATATACTAAAAGTACATACACTACTCTGTTGTCTGTGGAGACCAGCGAGGGCTATGCATTCATCTTTATGTAATGAAAGCAGGAGAAGATGTCGTTCTAGACGCAGGGTCACCATTAATAGAATTGAATTGTGAGTGCAAGTCTTGTGGGAAGTGAAAATTGTCTGTGACTTTGCAATGACATATAAATTTATACGGTAAGGTCAGCAAATGTGAGAGTATTCACTGTCTCTCCAAGGAAGCTACACCAAAGGTTTTCATCCATGTCTGTCTATACACATCTCTGTGGTCCCTATAGGTAGTTTCAGCTAGAGCTGTAAAGTACAGGTCAGTACATCACACATTTAAGTGTTTCTTTAAGTGTGTACAATACCATTGAAAAGTAAGGGGATGTTTTCTGAAATTTGGTTTGTCTTGTTTTCATGATACACATTTAGATTCAGCCCTGCGACCAACTGGCCACTGTCCAGGGTGTACCCCGCCTCAGGCCCAAAGCTGCTGGGATAGGCTCCAGTCACCTCCGACCCCTAATGGGACAAAGCGGTAGAAAATGAATGAAAAAAAAAAAGAATGAACATTTAGAAGAAACCATGTCAAATATGGTTCCTTTTCATAGACTCAAACAAGTTTATTAGCAAGACCTGTGTCCCGTTTCAGTCAAACACTGCATTTGCTTTATATATTAAACCCAAACATAACTTGTGACATGACATAGTTAGTCTCTAAAAAAACAGAAATTCCACAGCTCTCTGAATCTTAAGTTTAGAAACGGGCAACATTCTTATTCTATTCTATTCTATTGTTTATAGCAGAAGGACTGCTTCTCCTGCTACAACTGAACTGACCAGTACATATCAGTCAGTGGAAACAAGGCTTGATTTGAAAGAGATCAGATTCCCCATTATTTCATGAACAAATCAGATCTGGGTCATATGTCAGAAAAACAATAATGTGTGTCTCCTGTCTAAACACATACTCTTTGATAGAGACACTGTACATCAGCCATTCCTGTGCATTCCTGTAGCTCCAGAAAGTCCATTAATCCTTTTACTATTTCAAATTTTTCTATTCTTTCATTGCTTTTAAGGTGAAGCTCTGACTAAAAATAGACTCCATACTCTTTTCAGTTTGTGGTGTGTGCTTGTAAGACAGCACTTCCCTTTCAGCAGCTGTTCCGCAGCTGTCTGACAGATATGTAAATATTTATTAGACTTACATGCTACTAAGCTTATTCTCTATTCTTGTGAGTTATAAATGTTTAATCTTCAATCTGCCAAAATTCCTCTTTTTCTTTTGATGGCTCTAATAAAAGAGCTTTAGTCAAAAATACAACAATGCTTTTCTGGCTCCTAAACTAAAATATACTGCATGTTAGCTCTAGGAAGAAGAATATTTGATAGAAAGTGCTTGCAGTGACTTGTTTTTAAAACCTTTTCCCATGTCTTCTTAAAATTTGTATAAAGCCATACATTACAACCCATTTGGTCTAATAGATTTTTCATTCATTTGTCTAAATCGGAGGTTACTGGTGACTTGTTACCCTCCACTGTTACACTCTCAATAGTGCCATAATAGTAATAATGTCAGAAAGTGAGCGCTTTTCAAACTGAACACAACAGCGTTCATAAGAGCTAAGTCCCCCACCGGCCTTGTCAAACTAATTAAGTCCCAACAATACACAATAAAGCTGCTGGATTGGAACATTTCCACAAAAGAATTGATTTTGTGTGTGTGTGTGTGTGTGTGTGTGGGGTTGCGTCAACCATGTCACAGCTTGATCCCGCGTCACTTGGGTTTGTGGTGAGCTGGCCCAGCGGTCAGGGCCTGGATTGGGGGCAAGGCAAGATGGTTCAGATTACTGTAATAAAGCGTGGAAAATGAAGGGGAGGAGGTAGGAACAGAGACAGAGCGGGAGATGATATGGGACGATAAGGTCTTTGTTCGGCTGTGCTGCTTATATTCAGTCTTGCCTGATAAACAGTGGGCCAGTTTTATTTAGTAGGCTTGATAACGGCGTTAATTCACAGAAGCTGCAAACAAAACAAACATAACAGCCTCGTTGGGTTTATTCAGCTCTAGATCTGATACTCTGCTGGGAAAGCGCAGACCTCGTTCTGTCCAAAGTCATATTCTCATATTGTAATATAAAGGCTGGGATCTATTATTGATCTGAATGAAAGCCTGATGCATATACTGTACATATATTGTGCCTTCTCTGTGCTTTCAACATGTTTTTTCAGCCCTCAAAAGTGTGAATTATGAATAAATATATGAATAAATATATGCCATCTTCAACTCAGGTGCTTTTTTTTCTTCCTCTTGCATATAGTGTACCTACATTCCACGATCTGCAGGAAGACATTCTGAGCAAGCTGGCTGATGTCCTTGAAGAGGTAAGTGCTAGGTTTCAGAGACGGTCAAATATCAGCACTACTACAAACACATCTCAATGCGCCCTTTCCCAACGCTGCAAATAGAATGAGAGAGAGCAAACAAGACAAAGAAAGAGCTGTTCGGCGAGTGTACACTGTCAGTGCAAGATAATGTTGGTTTACTGCAACGTAAAGAATTTTAGGGCTATACAGAAACGCTACTGCAATTAGCATTTACTATGACATCTGTGTTTATTTTATTAATATTAATATGACAACTTACAAATTAAGTATAGACTATTATATTGCTTAATCACAAAGTAGTTGTTTTTTAGTTGTTAAGATATTTGTGTTTTAAAGTTAGCTTGTAAGTTAGAAGTATGATGAAAGAATGAAAAGATCATGGCCAATCACAGACCTTTTGGAGAGCTGGTTGCTGATTGGCAACTTAATGAAGTGGAATCAAATTATTCTGCCTCTGCTGTGCCCAGTGTTTTAATCCTGGAGTGTTCAACATTTAAATAGATTATGATGAAACAGCAGTAGTGGAGCTTATGTACACACTCGTACAATGTTTAAAAACGATTTTAGAATACAGATAATCAGTAACTTTTGCTGAACATAGCAATGTCTTATATTGTTATAAATCAGAGGATAGACTCTGGGAAGCATGAAGGAGTACTAGAGGGGTTCTCTCCATTTTTGTTTTTACAGACTGTATCCATCTGTCTTTGTCTGTAGATATATGGCTGTGTAAATACAGTTACTTGAACATTATTAGACTACATTTGACAAGTGGCTTTAAAGTGACCAGAGCAGACATGAATCATGAAGTGTACACTGTGTGACGCTGTGAGTACAATGCCAACATTCTGGTTTAGACAGGCTGACTAAAGGAATACCTGGGAAATGTCAAAGCATCCTTAGTGGGAAGAGCTTGCATACTAGAAATAGCAAGCTTTGTCTCTAAGCAAGTGGAACAAAATTCTGTGTTTTGTATCTCCTAAAGCAGAGGAAGAAATTTTAAGAAAAAACCCACAGTTGTTTTCTGCTTTTCACCTTCTGTCACCTTTTTCTGAAAACACAATAGTGTAACAATGGAAATGTCACATTACATAACATCATCTTCATATACACTGAATACAACTGACCTTCAACTCAACGCAGGCCACATACAGAATTCAATGTGTGTGTGTTCTTACTGTATATGTATAAGTACCCACATCCCTAAATAGGATTACTCAGTATCAAAACTGCGAGAAAGATGAGTGTATTAAGTTTCTTAGGGAAGCAGTGTCTCGTATCAGATTAAACTGCTGATTATTAATTCATTTATTTAGTTTGTTCCCCAGGTTATTTATATTCAAGGTCACATTGCACAGCTTTACACGCAGTGGATGAAAACATGAAACATGCCACTGTGGATTCACAAGGGGCAATGTCTAATTTTGATGTACTACCTATTCAGATGGGAAACATTTTTCCTTGAATCTGCTGAAGAAAAAGGAGAAATAATGTACCAGAGTAACCTTTCTTCTGTTCTGTGGTGTTCTTTCTTCTAAACAGACACATTATGAAGACGGAGAGTACATCATCAGACAGGGGGCCAGAGGAGACACCTTCTTTATCATCAGCAAAGGAAAGGTGAGAGCACTGCCTCCGGCCCACCACCAAAATAATCCGCAGTGACACCTTTGCTTGAGGCGAGGAGAGTGGTAGTTTAGGCCGAGTGTTGCCTGTCATCAGTGTTCTCGAGGGGTGGAGGGACAGGGGGCTGTCCTCGCCACAGCAGTGGGACGATCTGAATGGAGAAGAATCGAGCAGCTTTCATCTCACCTTTCCGTCAGTGAGACAGACCACACGGGAGATGACACGAGGCTTACATGATCTTGTATTGTTGTGTTTCAAAGTCACAGCACAATGCCTTCTTTGAAGACTTCAGAAAATCAATCTGTCTTCTCTCTTTCTGGACACATGTGCCAGCTTAACTTGTTCTATTCAATCACGAAACTTACAGTTTACTCCTGAATGTGCAATAGATTGTTTCTCACTTTCTCGCTTGATAAGCAAAATGACTCCAGCTTTTGATGTGGTCTAATACCTTTATTACATTGAGAGTTAACTTTGCTAATGAGAGCCATATGTATTAGCAATGGCAACTTAAATTGAAAAACATCAAGAATTTATATGGCACTTAAGTCGAAAGCAATTGATAAGATTGTTTTTTTTTTTTTTTTTGAGCAGACAAGGCTTGACCTTTCAACAAACCTAAAATAAAGTTATTATTAAGAGGTCTGGTAACAATAACGCCTCCTCAGAAAAGTACCCCAAATGATGACATAGTGTTTCTTACATCATATTTTGAGTATTTTTAGTCACATTCAATGGAAAGCTTGAAGATACACTATCTATAATTGAACCCTGTATTACCGTTTTTGACACTAGATTGAGGGTTGGATACTTACTTGAACAAAAAGATAAAAAGATTATGGGCCATTCTTATCCGTACCTACCTTTTTGATGATGACTGGAGAGTTCCTTTTTGAAAGTCAAAATCAGCTTTGACATGAAAGCCTAGGTAAGTGTCTGGACAATTGGACAATTTGGACAACAACCCCCTGTCAAAAGTGTCCTCCAATCGAATCTCTCAGGACACATTCAGCTGTACACACAATCTATTAAGACCACATTAGAGTCAATAACTCTGTCTGTATTTTAATGCCAGGTCTGAAGTGAGCTCTTCTTTGGTTTAATATGTTTCTCATAATTTCTTGTTTGACTTGATCTTTAATTCATATTTCACTTTTTAATTAGATTTGCCAGTGTTACTTCAAGGCCTTTGTTTTATAAATGTGAGGATTATTACACAAAGCAAATCAAAGACACAAAATCAAATTAAAAGTTGTTTTATTTAGCAGCTCTCAAGGTTTAACTTGCCTATACTATCATGTGCTTCTCAAAGCTACAGTTTGGGACTTAAAAAGATTTAGTAAATGATTATCTATTCAACTACCAACAAGTCAGGTATAATAATATGGGGTCATGGGATCCATGGGATCACTCACTGTGCCAGGTGGACTCTATATGTGCTCCCTGTGCTCCAGCGGGTCCTCTCCAGGTGCTCCTCCTTCCTCCCACTGTCCAAAGACATGCATGTAACGGGTGAACCTAAATCTCAAAGAGAATTAAAGTGTGTGTGTTGTCTTTTTATAAAGGCGTTCCCTGCCTCATGCTCAAAGGAGCTGGGAATGGCTGCCACAACCTGTGGTACAGTGTACAGAGAAAATAAATGAACAAACTTCAGCCAACATATATGACTTATTCATAAGGGTTATAAACTGTAGGGATTTTAATAACTACCTTTAATCAGGACAACAACTAATGCTTAAAAGTTGTTTTAGAGCAAAAGAGCCCACCTTAGGTTGTTCACATCACTAAAAGAGCATACTGACATTATTCCGCTCAATGGTTTTAGCTTGAATCTCACTTATGTGGAAGAGAGGTTTTCACAAATTTGAAACAACTGTGATGTTTCTCCCTGTTTAGATGCACATGTGCACCCACAACTATAATGGGTGTCAAAGCATTGCACTGGAAAATGGATGAAAAATAGCCAGGTGCTGTGTGTTCATTACGGCTAATCGGAGCTGCAGCCTATAAGTGCCCGCTACCTACGAGTGATTGGAACTGGGATTGAATGTGCACTGAATCTGAATGAAACCACTTAAACTGAAAACCAGAGTCAGATGTCAGGACTTGGGTCTAGATAGAAGGGGATTTTGGTCTCATAGTTATTCATCCCACAGCAGAAAAATACACAGGACCAAATATGAAATATGAAACACCTGTAACAGGAACAAACCTGTATTCACGTCACTAAAAATAACAAGAGAAACTGGTAGAGTCTAAAAACAAATGCAAATGAAAGTGTCCTGTTTGCTACAGCACCCGTCCAGAATAAGAAATATTAGTCTGCATGTCTGCACGACTAGCACAACGCCAAAGATGCACTGTGACAAGGAACAGCACACTTTTCCTTTCTTTCTTCTTAGCTCCTGGGGAATGTCAGACCTAATCAATTATCAAGCCTACTAAATAAAGCTAGTGCCTGGTGTAATAAATGAGCTCACAATGTTGAAACAGGTGCTTGTATATTTCTAAATGTGGTGGTAAACCGACAGTTGTAAAGGCTGGCAGTGCACTTTTATACAAAATGTGTTAAAGCTCACCTCTGGCTCTCAAGAACAACATAAAGGTGAACCATTTAACCATTTAACTACCTGTTTACCTGGAAGGAATATTTTATGTGTGTGTGTGTTTGCTATCCAATAACAGTCCTCAGGGGATACAGTAAATCTATATGACAGGACCACTACAAACCAAAGTTAATCTTGATTTGACCTTTAGCCATTGATTAGCACTATAATATAAGATATGGCCTGAGACCAGTTTTTTTTACAAACAATCATCAAAAATCCTGCAGATTGTGCGTTTATGTCTCTATTAAGCTTTAGAACAGTGCACTAAACTCTTCTAAGCATCACGCATAGTTGTCACAGAGAAAGATACGTTCTGTTTTACCAATTTATTCTCTCAAATGTATCCCAGCAACACGTGCGGGCGCAGTCACACATACACAAATATACCCAACAGACTTGAATGCACACACACCTGACCTTCTCAGGGCTATTCCCACATGTCTCGGCTTGTCTCCAAATCACTGACAGTGCACTTTGTCTTCAGGACATTCCCAATTCTGGCGTCACACAACATCAACAAAGCTTTCTGTCTTCACCCCCACCACCTGTCGCCTTTACAGTGAATAAGTGTACTTCAGGTATGGAGAGTACTGCACAGGCTGATAATAAACATACATGTACATTTTCATACATGCCCTGACTCATGAATGAAGGTAAGATCTTTCATAAGGCTGAAGGATCTCTTATGTTCACTTACTTTGAAACCTACTTGAGCTTCTTTTGCGGTGATTTGTAAAATCTGTCAGTGAGGCACAGTTCCATCACTGAAACGTCAGCCGGCTAATGAAGTGGTCATCTCTGCCTCGCTGATCCTTCGCTGGGTGGAAAGTCACCTGTTGATGATCGAGAGAGATACACTGTTCGTCACGCCATATGCTTCTCCAGTTTCTGTGTAGGCTTTTTATATTGATAGCTTATAAAGGAGATGATTCACATGGCAATTTACTGAAGTGATAGATAGGTACACCCAATCTAAATCTCCCCTCTCTGCATTTACTTTCCCTTCTGCAGGTTAATGTGACGAGAGAAGACCTGCCCAATGGAGAACCTGTGTACTTACGCAGCCTCGGAAAAGGAGACTGGTTCGGAGAAAAGGCCTTGCAAGGGTAAGGTGGCTCCTAATAACACTGCCTCTTTCAATTTAAATCTTGAGCCGGTTCTTCTCTCCCTCCATCGTCTCTCAATTTCACTCACACTTTGCCTTTAGTATTCTTCCTCTTACAATTACTCACATCTATCCTTTCTAATTTGCTGTCAGTCAGGCTGCTATTTTTTCCTCCGGTTCATGCTACTTGACAGGCATGATCACGTACCAAATGAAAAACGACAGACACCCTGGACATAACTTAACAGCGGGCTAAAAAAAAAACATTTAGATAACCAGCTAATGTAAAAGCTGACACAGAAAAGCTAATTTGTCACCAATCACTTGATCTTATTGGAAAATATGAATTAAATCAAATGATTTCTCAAGGAAAGCTTTCTGATTCCCAAAAGCCCTGTGCAGAAAGTCTAATTACTATTTCATCCTCTTCTGTGAGGGTGCTGTTTCTTTTTTGCCCAATCAGATGCAATGAAGTGACAGTGGAGATTCCACAAACACAAGTGACAAGCCGTCTGTGCCATAATTTGTGTGCAGCCGTGTCACAGATAGTAATCTACATTGAAAATTGCTTTTGTGATTGGCCTGTAGTGTTTGATAGTCATGCAGTGCTGTAACTAACAATCAGGACTCTGTAGTAGTTATGTTATGTATATTGTGATTCTTTAGCCATTTTGTCACTGGCTGCTCTTATGTTAGACTGTGATTGTAATGTGAAGGATATATTTACACTGTCCTTGAGGAAATAAAATTGTGCTGTCTTTGTTTGCATTTGAAAAACTATGTGTGGGATAGACAAGTGAGTAGCGCATAATGCATTCTTTTATGTTATTTAAGCAGGTGCTATAAACATGCACTCAAGCTTTGCAGATGTACAGAAGTGTGAAGACTGAAAGTACAATAAATATAGTAATAAATTTAAATCTGATGCAGATCAGATGTACCTTGACTTAGCACCATTTTTTTTTGTTTTTGCTCCATATCTTAGTGAAGCAGAGGTAGAAAATAGTCTGGAGTGTGTATTATTTGTAAAGGGTCAGGTAGTAAGAAGGAACACAGGCTTGTACTTGATGGAACTGCCAGTATAATGAACATGTCTCCATCTACTGGTCATTGAGGGTAAACAATCCTAAATGAACAGTAGCTTTTTACAAATGGACATCTGGACAGTGTAATAAAAGTAACAATAAAAGGAAGAGACTTACTGTAAGGACAGATGGATGATAAATTATGGCTTTAATCAAATCACAACAGATATCGTTGTATATACAATTTCCAGTTGAAAACATCACCTCACATTAGGGAAACAAGGTTTCTTGTTGATGTGGCAGCTGGAATTGGACAGATGGTTGGGTTTTTCCCATATGCACAACTAATGACTATAGGGTATAAAGGACGACAGAACATTAAAATGCATGGGGAACATGTGAGGCTTTAGAGGCTTGATCTCCTGGTGGAAGGAGGAGAAGGCAGGGGCAAATAGAAATTTGATTCTTTTCACCTAATGAGAATAAACACAGAGTAGAATAAAAGAGAAAATGACACCAAGGACAGATTTAGAATGTATAAAGCATTTGCAACAGCAACTCAATGATGTTTTGGCAGGATTCTTGAATATCGTGACTGAAAATGACTACACATTTAATACGCTTTATATGAGGGCTTTAAATAAAAGCTCTTCAAAGCACAATTAAGAGCATGTTATGCTTTTGTTTAATCAAGAAAACGGCAGTCTTTTCTTCACCGTGCTAAAAGAAAGCCCTAAGTGTCATCTCTACATTGTTCCCACTCAATATCTTTTGTCTTGGAGTGTCTTAAGGGAGAGCCTATTGAAACACACCTTTGATGGTCAAGCATGTCTCAAATTTAAATGATTGAGATGCTGACCATCTTGGACGTAAGCTTTTGATCAGAGGGCTCTCATGCGGCCCATGTTCCTAATTAGAAGTTAACTGTGTGTGTGCTTCCTCATGAAACTCAATAGGTTCTACTCAAAGCCATGAGAAGACAGAGCCTTTGATCTGCAGTAAACACATATTTACAAATCAAAGTCTTGCTCATTCTGGCCTTAACTTTATTGAAGCACAAGGGACGTGTGTGACATATGTGCATCACAGCATGATGCAGAATGGCAGGGTTATGAATATGTTTAGAAGAAATAATGGCAATTTCAAGAGTTAAGCAGACATGTAAATGCAGTGTTATTGCCTAATACAGTGTTAAAAGACTGTTTGTTTGATGTGTTTCATATAGTGCATCTTTCATCTCCTCCCAGTTCCATACTATTTTAGACTGTTACTACATTTGTACTTTACATTTCTAAAGACATATCTTCAGGACTATTTATTCAAAATTTTTCAAAGGCGTCAAGGTTTTAAAAGCACTTCAGGACAGAGAATCCACTGGAATTGGCTACATGTTTTTAGTGCCTCCAGAATGTTCATTCATTTTATTCTTCCACTTGTGCCTTAAGCCTATCCCAGCATCCCATCCCAACTTTGGTCTTGAGGCGGGGTACACCCTGCACAATGGCCAGTTGGTTGCAGGGCTAAGCTTCCAGAATGTTACAAATATATTTTCTGTGAGTGGACCCTAAGGTTAGAGCGAGGTTAAAATAACATGCTATGCAACTGCTTACATAACTAGAAAAGAAAATAAGCAGTGTTAAATGTCAAAGCAAAGAACTGTAGCTGCATAATAAAAATGTATCACTATAATCATGCCTGCACACCAGCACATTTTAATTTAAGACTACAGGGCTCAGGGGTAGTTATATACTTTTCATAATTATATTTTAATTTGTGTATAACCACATGGAAAGAACAATTATTGTGTTTTTATTATTTTAAAATGAGTCATTTATATTTACAGAAGGAGCTAAATGTTTGACTGCTGGTTGTACAGTAGCCAGTTTGGGCTTTTTAGACTTCCTTTCCATCGATAGTTTTGTAGCTAATTAAATGCAAAGAGGGTGCTCTGTGTTCACATGTGGTGATCCATATTGGCTGCCACAACACACAAGACATGTTCAAGGGGATTCTCACCATGCTATGGCACAATATACCATAATGTTCTAAGGATCCAAGGATCTCACACTAATTCTGGCTCTGGTTCTGGCTAAAACCCACAGCTTTTCCGAACGCTACGTCATTTTATAAACCTTTTCCGGGGCACCAAGATCACTGATCAATTACCACTTTTCATTTCTATTATCCACTGGAAATCAACACCCTACCTCAAAGTTGTTTACCTCCAAAGGACATTCCCGAAACAGCCTGCACCTGCTTTTAGTACGTCTGAGATGTCTGCATGTGCGCGCGCCCTTTCCATTGGATTTCTTTTCACTTGCGCCACAATTAAATCGCTCTGTGCCGTCCTTGGCTTAACTTGAGGACTTGAGGCTCAGGGGTGTGAAAATAAATGTGCTCAACCGATATTGTTCAGAGATTATGTTTCACAGAGAACACCACTAGTATCAGCGCAATAGCACACTAAGTTGTTTAGGCGGCCGGTAGCAGGGCACAGAGGAACAGGTGTGACAAGTTACTGTCTAATACGAAACCCTGGAGGTCTCTTAAGGATGACTGAGGCTTATATAACTAGCATTTGCATAGACTGTTGTGTCGTATCACCATGGTAAGGAAAGTATAAATATGGCACACTTTTTTTGAGAGATGGCAATGACCTTAAAATAACTTTAAGACTGTTATTTATCTGTTATCTAAAAAAAATATTGTATTTTTGCTTCTGCATAAAAAGTGTGCATCAGTCAGCAAAAGTAATGCAGCCAACCATATTTGTAACAAGATTAACTTGGGAAGTGCAAACCCTGGCAGTCACAGTTATTTGGTGATAATAACAACATGAAGCAACGCTGGGACACATTGTCACAAGTTGTGCTTTAATAATACTTATGTCTTTAAATGAAGCTTTGACAGTAGACATCTCAAAGCCGCTGAAGAAGCAGTGAAAGTATCTTTTAAGGTAATGTGAGCATTGATTGGCCTATATCATTATGTTTAATGGTGCAAGATTTGAACAGTGCACATTTTGGCAAAGAAGGTACATTATTAATGGATGAAAAGGTTTTAGCCAACAAAATCATAATCAAGATGATCGAATGGGTAAAGAACTTTAGCAAGTTACTCATTATTCTGCTGCACTATACCTATACTGTATATGAGCCTTTAGTCACTAGGCAAGGCTAGGCAATTTTATTTATATAGCATAATTCATACACTGGGTAACTCAAAGAGCTTCACAGGAATAAAAAACAATTTACAAGATTTAGATTAAGAAACATAAGAAAAATTAAAAACATTTTAAAAGAAGAGTACAGATTAAAAACACTTTAAGTTGTAGTGTAGGCGGAGCTAAAGAGGACGGTTTTTAACCTCCCCTTGAACATTGTTAGAGTTGAGTAGTTGCAATAGAAGCTGTAAGCTACACAAATTGTTTTAGGACCTGTTCTTCCACATCAAAGAATGATAAACTGCTCCATCAGTAAAATTCAGATTGTGTTTTTCTGTTGGAGATGCTTTTCCCAAGGGCCACATTAGTACATGGGCCAACACTTATTCTCAATAAAAACACGTTTATTTTGCCTATAGGAAAGGTATTTACCGTTTGGAGCATGTCAGACAGCGGAAACAACTGATCGCTGCTAAATATTGAAGGGAAAGGCAAAATATATGCAGTGTTTAATCATCAATAAAATGTTAGTAAATGCATGGCGGGCCACATTGAACAGCCCAATGGGCCGCGTGTGGCCCCCGGGCCTAAGTTTGCCCAACCCTGTCATAAATCATAGTCACTTATGTAAGGGTCTATACTTTAACATTTTATTACTGTAAGTAATTCACCTTTGATCCATTATTTCCTCTGTTTGTGGATCAAAAATACAGTTATTTTGTATCTACCAATGCAGATACAGGTACTTGCTGTTGCCACTTTTGAGCCTGCTTTGCAATCCCATGTGTGCTTGTGGAAATGACTGCAGAGTTCTTGAATGCTGCTGTGGGCAAACAAAAGAACAGGTGGGACAGCCTGGGCCAGACTATTGCGTTAACAGCCTGGATGCAGGTCATAAGAGTTTATCTGAGGTGAAAGAAATATGTGCCATGATAGTCTCAACTAGCCAGACCCAAAAGGCATCTGTTAATACATCCTATAGCCTCGACAAACACCACCTCCTCTGATCGCCTTGCCTCTGTAGTCCTCACCTTTCAAAATTTGTTGTTCCCTACCAGCTGTAACCTTTATTCGGAGGGGTCAGCAGAGAGCGGGTGTGTGAGCCTGTGTGCCTGCGGGTTTTACATGAGGAGGGGTTTACACATTTGAAAAGGGAAAGCAGAGGGAGTCGACATATCATGAAGAGAATTGTCACCTCAGTTTATCCAAATAGGTTGCTATGTGTCTGCATCAGACAAACAGCGTAGTTGCCAGAAAGTGTTAGGATCCTGGATGAAGCCTTTCAAAATGTACACCGAAGACGGCTTTAGTTTTTACGCACCATCTCGTCAGGATAATGCATGTGTTCAAAGTAAGATTTTTTTTCCTTTTAAAACGATAGGATTTTAAATAATCATCTTATAGCAATCACTGGAAATACCGCTTGTCTTTTAATAATATTTTAGTCTGGAAGATTTTGGACTTGGATTGGAGATTTTCAACTCAAGTGCAGCAGCTGTTTTGTCTTTTGTTGGGGGGCACAGCCGAGGGCAGTGTGCCGCTTCAGAGCCGGTTCAGAGCTTAACGCTGTGGGACTCAGCGGGCAGCACTTCCACTGTGAAAGATGGAGTCTTGGGACAGTGACTCAGAGGACTCATGCGGCTGGAGCGACTCCTCTGAAGAACTGTCATCTGAGGAAGATGAAGCCTGTGTCAAATATAATAAAGCGTAATGCCAGTCATTCTGTAGTGTGTGTAAATACAGACATCTTTACTGAGTGCTAATGCCCTTTAGTCACTGAAGCAGCTGGATAAGAAATAACTGATGCAGTGTGCTTTTATTGCTTCTATCTTCATGCTTTAAAACTGTCACTAATGCAATCAAAAGCAGTAAGTGTGTGTCATGATTTCTCTTTGTTCTCTTTGCAGAGAGGACATCAGGACGGCCAATGTCATCGCAGCAGAGGCAGTCACCTGTTTAGTCATCGACCGAGAGTAAGTACTAATGTTTCTACACACAAATAATGGCAGCATTAGTCATGAAGAAAGTTATTTTTCAAAGGGAGCGGTGTGCCTCTTAAAGTGCCAAAGAGAAATCTTTTTCTTTGAACATTAGTCTGGTTTGCTTTATTGCATATTTGCTGGAAGTAAAGGTCAATTTGAGCTCTCTGCAAAAGTAAAGGACAACATTTTTCTGACTAATAAGAAATCCACTAAACTAATGGAACAGATGTGTATTAGGTTCAGTGGACCGGTCTTTTAACAGGCAAGAAAAGGACAACTACAACTGAACAAGCTTCAACAGACGCTGATCAATGTATTCAAGTGTGTATTCAATATGTACCAAAGACAAAGACATTCTAAAACTAGAACTAAAACTAAGGAGCAGGAGATTAACGGAGTTTCTAATTCCAGATATCACTCATATAAATAATAATCTAATGTAATATGTAAATATACAGCTCTGGAATTAATTAAGAGTCCACTGCAAAATGATCAGTTTCTCTGGTTTTATTATTTATAGGTATGTGTTTGGGTATAATTAACATTTTTGTTTTATTCTATAAACTACTGACAACATTTTTCCCAAATTCCAAATAAAAATATTGTAATTTAGAGCATTTATTTGCCACTACTGGTCAAAATAACAAAAACGATGAAATGTTGTCAGACAGAAAGAAAATAAGTTACCTTATACATAATACTAATGTTTTAACTTAGGAAGAGTTCAGAAATCAGTATTTGGTGGAATACCCCTGATTTTGAATCACAGCTTTCGTGCATTTTGCCATTCTTTTCCAGAGCTGTTTATAAATCAATAGGAATCCCAATTCCACTTTTTTCAAAAAAACAAATGTACTTACTAATACCAAGCATAGACAGGAGTGCCTACTGTTTAGTTATGTACACAGATATTTCAGAACCATGTTGATTTTGTTTTGACAAAATGTCTTGTTTTGTGGTTCTTGACTTTAACAGGGCGTAATTTACAGTTTACTTGTATCTTCATTTATAGAAAAAAACAATCCAGATAGCTCTTAATAAGAAATGGCACAACCAATATACTGATACCAGATGTAGGTGAGTACCAAATACTAACATTAATATCTGCACAACCCAATGAATAATAGCATTTCATAATTACTCTATATTTTTGTCTATAATTCAATAGATTGAGACAAAAGGCAAGTGAGTCTTCATTAATTAAAACTGACTTGATTTTACTCTTACACAAATGTGAATTATGTACTAATACACTGAGGCTTAAGGTTCATCTCTAAAACAAGTGCTGGTTGTGGGAGCAGGGAGTCAGGTGGGAGGGGCATAGAGGAGATCATATCAGATTACCCGGGCCTCCCTGCGGCCCTTGGGAACCTGGAAGGCACAAATGGGACATCCTCTGAGCTGAAAGGGACAAGAGGGGCCAGTGAGTGAGTCATCCCGCACATTTGATTACTGCTGTCCGTCAGGGAGCAGCTAATGCTATCACAGCCCTCACAGTTAAGACACTGTGTTTGTGTGTGTGTGCGTGTTTTATACACCAGTGTTAAAACAGATCCTGCAGTGTTGTATTTATACCCCTGGACCTTTGAGTTTGTGGATATTTTTGCAATTTATAAAACTAAATGGCACAGCTAAAAAGGCAAAGAAAGAATAATATAACAAGAAAAAACAAGACAAAAACTTGGAGAATAAAATCAAGCCGTAGGGAGTCGCAGAGATGCACCACACAAAATGAGCAGCCAACACAGAAACAGCCTGAGCTCGCAGACATTACTGTCTCAACGGGAGCAAGCCCCAGCTGTGTCTCATCGTCTGCAAGCTTGATGAGCCTCACATCCAACTGTCTTCATTTTCCCCCACAAAATTTAGTCTTTTGCCAAGATCATTATAGTTTTGAGGATTTTGAAAAGTTAGCAAGTCAAGCCTCATTTCTTAGGCATATTCTTGCCCTGTGGTCTAAATAGTCACCAATTCTGGAATGTCAAACACGCATGAACAAGTTTTGTGTGATTTGTTGAAAGAAACTTCATTTTAATTTTGATTTCACATCAGGTTGTAACTTGTAGGAAGAGATTAGGTTTCTGAGAGAATTATACTTTTCTCACATTAAATACAGAAACTGAAGAATTTAGGAGTGTGTAGCTTTATGGCTTAATTAGTAATATCTGCTGCAATTCCACACCTCACACTCCCTTTAGAGCATGTGAACAGCTACAAACAACAAACCCGTTGAAAATATTTAAATCATATTGACAACAGAAACTACCCAAATGACTCTGATCAAAGTTTACATACCCAGTTCTTAATACTGTGTATCACCACCTTTAACATCAATGACAGATTTAAGTCTTTTGTGGTAGTTGTGGATGAGGCTCTTTAATTTCTCAGATGGTAAAGCTGCCCATTCTTCTTGGCAAAAAGCCTCCAGTTCCTGTAAATTCTTGGGTTGTCTTGCAGGAACTGCAAGTTTGAGATCTTTCCAGAGTGGCTCAATGATATTGAGGTCAGGAGACTGAGGCCAGTCCAGAACCTTCACTTTATGGAACCTTCACTTTATGGAACCTTCACTTTATGGAACATTCACTTTATGCAGCTGTAGCCAATGACAGGTTTACTAGGCCTTGTGCTTTGGATTGTTGTCATGCTGGAACGCGAAAGTACGTCCCATGAGCAGCTTCCGGGCTGATGAGTGCAAATTTTTCTCCAGTATTTTCTGATAACATGCTGCATTAATCTTTTCCTGTGTCTTTGTAGCTCACACAAAACATCAACAATCCACCTCCGTGTTACCTTTTCCCACAAATCCTTTGACAATTGTTTTCCTTTACCATGACTCAGGATACAGAAAAATAAGTGCAGCACTAGATTAAAGATGCAAGGGTCTGTCAGGAGCCCAGAAACTCACTGACCTTTTATACACACACGGATTACAAGCAAACAGATCACAGGTGAGGATGGTTACCTTTAGTAGCCATTCAAACCTGTTTGTGTCAACTTGTGTGCATGTTACCAGTAATAATAATAATAATAATAATAATAATAATAATAATAATAATAATAATAATAATAATAATAATAATAATAATAATAATTATTATTATTATTATTATTATTATTATTATTATTATTATTATTATTATTATTATCAATAATTATTAATTATTAACAAAGGCAGCCTACAATGATTGTTAATTCTATAATATACCCCTAAATTTCATAAAAAGGAAAAAAATTTTACATTTTTATTCCTTTGTGAAAGTCTTCTAGCTAATCATAACTCCAGTGTCTTTTCATCATTCATATCGGAGTAGGACTTATGTTTTATAATTCATTCATTAAATTATTTATGCACAGCTTCTACTTTTGTCCCCAGAATTCCCCCATCAGCTCTCACATACTTTTACACCTCTTTGGGTCTTCTTGTCTGTTTGATTTTTAGAAGCTTGTCTCTAAATGCAGACTGATGAATATTTAATACCTCGCTGGAGGTTTTATGGGGCATATAGTAGCAGCTTCTTATACCTATCGCCTGCAGGATTAAACCACAGGATCCCTTCAAGACATGTGATTTACTCACCGGACACAGTGAGTCAGTGGATATGTGTTTTACTTGGGGCAGCAGACATCACAGAAGCATAAGCAGCTGAATAAATAGTCTCCAAAGGGTCCAATCTCATAAAAGCTTGACTATTTTCTGTTTCAGTTCCTTCAAGCACCTGATCGGAGGTTTGGAAGATGTTACCAGTAAGGGCCACGAGGACGCTGACGCCAAAGCCAAGTAAGCGGAGTACATTTTTATTATTACCACCCAAACCACAGTGCTCATTTATCTTGTTGACATGGGCCGACAGTGGGATGTTATTTCTATTGTATTTACCAAATTAATCTTCACTTAAGGGAATACTGCAGGATTTTTATTAAAAACAGTGTAAACATGCACACAAAAACATTCCCATTGTCTGTGACTCTCTAAAAGCCACTGGTATCTGCCCTTTTCTGGAAACCACTCACAGGTGGAGCCCGCTGCCAACAAGCGCCCACATAACAGTGAGGTTACAGCATACTGTTCTCCTACATCTGTGGTTCTCACTCTGTGCTATAGGCACAATGACATTTAATTTCAATTTTTTTATTGCTTCTCTACAGTTTTAATAGTGCTGCAAATGTTTTCATTTGTATGTCAAAATAATTGTCCAATCAGAGCCTTAAATCAAACTGTAATCCGACCAAATGCAAGTTCAAAACTATCACTTTCTTTGCATGGTACATTAAATGTGACAAATAAATTCATATTCACTATTCCACGTCCTGTGCTCTGCAAATATTGGGTAGCTAATAGAACCGATTCAGACACTAAAGTGTTAATTCAGCTTAAACATGGAGAGAAAACTAATAAAGAGAATAAAGTTAGGTGGAGCAGTGGCGCGTTAAAATGTAGCAGTTTAGCAGTTGTCATTGTTGAGAGAGGTTAGCGAGTCTGTGTGGAAGAGTGATGGAATCTGGACAGCTATTGCTCATTACAGCTGTCAATCATCCTACGGCATGTCAAACTCACATGTCGAAGAGCTGTAATTGGCCCAAACCTCCCACAAAGGCTAAACCTTAATAATACAGAAAAATAGAGTAAAGACAGTAGGCAGAAATCTAGTATTCTGTTGTTTTGTATGTAATATGAGAGACCAGAAATTGCAGGTTTAATATTGACTTTCATCATAAAAACAAGCAGAGAGGAATCTGTGGCTTACACAACTAGACCTGCTCAGGTGGCAAGGCAGAAGAAGATATGACCTCGGTCTTTCTGGAGGAGTTAATGTGTACTCTATTTACAGCTGCTATGGAAACGGACGAATAGCAGAAGTGCGGGGCACCTTGGCGCAAAAGCTGGTATCTGTGGTTAAGGCTGCTGTTATATTTTCATAGAATATGATACAATGGCTATGCAGCGAGTCAAGGTGGGATGAAACAGAAACCTGTTAATAACCAAGCACAAGGCAGGAACAGTTTATCACCTCTGAGAGGGACGTAGAGATAGAAACTGATAAAGTGAAAAGGAAGAGACAACAGGCTAGCAGACGGATGTCTAAACTTTGGGTCTGTGAGTGAGGGCTGAGAGTGTCAGTCATCATTTGTATTTTGTCAGCAAAGAGTAGAACATAACAGCAGAAGAATGTGAGAACAGGAAATGTAATGGCTGGGCCCATGGTGCATCCTGGCACTCAGCCCTGGCACGCTGATGGACTGACTGCCACTGATGATTGCCAGCTGCCAGCAGATGTCTGTGAGCCAAATGTCTCCAGAGAGCTAGTGTTCCATTCCTAAAAAAAAGACTGTCTAAAGTGTATTTCATGCCACTTTTACATGCCAATCTTCACGGTATATTTTACCTATATCCCTGTGGAACTTGGAAAAGAGCCACAGCCGTCTTTGCGCTCCCCAAATCTGTCACATCAAAGCCATTTCCACCCTGATTAAGCAAGCTCTCCCTGCTGCGCACTGTGGCTTCTGTCGGCACACCCCGCCCAGTGGTGTACATTTGTTTCTTCATGGGAAAAACCTGAGTCAGGATCCCACAGTGATGGAAAATATCTCTAATTGGTCACAGCAGATAAGCGCTATGCAGCAGAATTGTAACTATACAACAAACTACTGCAGCTCACTGTGAAGTTGACAGGTCTTTTCTTCAAAGACTCACGCTGTGTTGCGTGCACATGTTGGTTTTGATCAGCCTGCTGCCTCTCAGCAGGAGAACTCGACTTTATTAAGAGAAAATGGAAGTCTTTGCAGATTCACCTGTATGTCCACATAAAACATGTGTACTGTACTCTGTAGGGAGAGCCTTTTAGCTGCTAAAAACAACAAAGTACTCTACCTGGATGGCATCTTAGTAAAAAGCGTATTTTCAGCATTCCCACGTTACCTAAGATTGAGACAGAATCAGAAACAACAGTCAAATGTTTTAGGATAAGTTCTGATTCTTTTTTCCTTCTTTTTCTATAAACATGCAAAAATGCATACAGCTTTCTTAAGAAAAATAAGTAAATGTGTGTTTGCTTTGCACTTAACCTTACCTTAAGTACCTTATATTCAATAGAAGTACATATAAATAAGACTCTGGCAGTTAGGCCTGGATAAAATCCCCCGGAAATGCAAAAAATTTTTTTTTGCCTAAATTTTGGACATGATATTTTTGCTGTTCACAATCTGCATTTAACTCTGTTTTGTCTTAATATCTTTTATACAAATGGTTTCAAATAACACCACAGGGTAAGAACTATTTCCAAATGTGTCTCCATTTTGATTTTGTTTCAATTGACACTCTTTTGAAAAGCATATGTTAGTTCTCAGTAATCCAGGTAGTCACAATGCTAAAAGCTTAGAAAAGAAGGCATCCAACCTATTCCCAGAAGCCTTCTTTTCTAAGCTTTTAGCATTGTATGGTTAGAAAGGAATATGTAATTCCGATATTTTATATCATTTTTATATTAATGGGTTAACATCAATGCAAGCTTTGAGTAAGATTTTAGACCTCTTTATTTGTAAAACTGTGGTGGACTTCAGGTCAATTCTATTACAGAAAATGAAATATGTCCTTAGAAACCACCAAAGATAATCAAATGATTACAAATTATGACACTTCTCAAACTTTTTCTCTAAATTGAAAGAATAAAGTTATACCCATACTAAAAATCTTTTATTTACTAATATGTCTTTTATCTATTTTTTTTTTATGTAAGTAAAATAAAAGTGGCATTAGGGGGTATCATATTCACAGTCAGAGGTGATCTTTTCCCTTGAGCTACTCTGGAGTATGATTAACGCTCAGTAAGAAGAACATATGTATAATAGCACACACACATTTTGACACATGGGGATTACATCAGTAGAATGATGTCATCGGTCCATGGTTAAACATTATCACACTCTGGGGTGCTACTTGACCGCCACAGGAACCTTTCAGACCACTGTGTTATTGATAGAGCGTCCACACAACAGCACTATGTATCCTTCAGTTTCCACTTAATAAAACAAGTGCCCGTCTCGGATATCATTACAGCTCAAGTCTGCGCTAGTTCTCAAGGTCAAGGTTCAGACGCGTCTATTTAAGGTGGATGTACAGTATGCGTCCACTCTCTCTGGGACGACTGACCGATATCATATTCCCATTTCCAGAAGCATTACATATTGTTAGAAGCATAGAGACAAACTGCTTTTGGACTGAATGAAAAATAATCAATTTGCTGCGGGAAGGTCTGCCCACATAAAGATCTCCATACACAACTCCCAAAAGGCATGTGTATCCTTGACGGCGAAAGAGAAAGACAGGAAAGAATTTTGGAAGCTCTGAAATCTTGATTTTAAAAAAAGAAAGTATATTAGTGCAGCAGAATATAATATGTCAGCATTGTTAGACATCAGTTTAATTTTGATACTGAAATGTCACTTTTCTCACTTATTGCTAATGGAGCAATAACTCCCTCTGCTGGACAAATGCTACTACTGCTTTCAAACTTCAAACACTAAATAGAGTAAAAAAAATAAATACACTTTTCAAATCAAAATTTTCTCTTTTTTTATACTTTAGTTTTTTTGTTCTAGTTCAAACAAAAAAAATACTATGAGGAATATTTTATGTCATAACTATGAATATATGAACTATGCATCTGTAACTCTGAAGCATTTTAAGCCCATATTCGTGACTTAAGATTTTGATGCTGATATATATTATTTAAATGTATTTATATAAGTTATTTCTCCATGTATCATAATATATTTACCAATAATTATATTTAATTTTATTATAAGAATGTATTGTTATCACTTACAGTAATAATAATAATTTAATTAATGAATAAATTAACATGCCTTCCCTATGGTCATTCCTGGTAATATCATAAATTGGTATTTATTTAAATGTTTTGTGTTTGTCCTCATTCATTCATTTCCTTTCAAAGCAATTTTTTTTTTCATTTACTGTAGCAGGGTGATTGCTTGACTAAAATCATCAAATATAAACGGTCTTGTTCATTGGCTGTGTGACTTGGCAGAGTGAATGACTATTAAAAGCACCGCCTCAAATCCCGACCTTTGTCATAATCCTATTCTATACCACGTTGGTCAGTTATTGGTCATTTCCTTAAGCAGAGATCATTGTTGGGATTCGGGGAGTTTTCTGGCCTGCTTCCACATAACAGGAGGGCGTGTTCATCAAGATAAAAGGCTCAGGCCTGAATCTCCTCTGATCACAGCAGAGTCAATATAGATGCATATAAACATGGAGTGCCCTGGTAACCTGGCGTATTTCTGAGAAACACTTTACTCAGTAACCTGCCAGCACGTGTCCCCCCACAGTGAGACGAGGTATGAGCTTATTTTCTGACTCACAGTGAAACTACTGCACACTATTTTGTGGTTACTTTGTGTTAATTGAGGGGAACACTCACATTTTTACTGAGCTTCAAAAGACAGGCAAATAAGGATAATTTTACAGATTGGATTCCTGGCCAGCGTTCATTAAATGAGTCACTGTTTATCTTACATTCGTGTAGATACAGATAGACCCAGCTGCTGCTTGACGGAAGACAGATGGCTTCTCTAAACAAGGCCTCTGTATATGGCTTTTGTTATGGCTTTGTGCTTCATGTGAGAGTCCAGTCCAGTTGTGGAGCTGTCGGACTCTTCTCTGTGACCCAAATCCCGGATCAGACCTGTCCTAAGCCCACTGATCCGGAGCCTGAAGCGGCGCAGCTCGCTATGGATCAGACAATAACCTGAGAAGACATGGGGTATCAGGGGATAAGGCCTGGACATGTGGAAAAATAGTCCATTGTCAAGTTTGTGTATGGAGTCATGACTTCAGAGCAATTTGAGCAGTGGGACAGTTAGTCTACGTCGAAGCTGGGGTCATAGTTAATAGCTACTGTTGAACACATCCTGTTCACATGTTCATATCCTCAATAACATCCTTAATAGATTACAACAGGATAAATCCTTTAAGATTTACAAACAGATGATCTCAAAAAGGATGGATATTTTCTCTCTGTTTGTTGGAAGTGGATTAGCGCTTCTTTCATCCATCATATCATCTCTAATCCTGTTCCCACTCTGTTTTCTTCCCCTTCTTCCCTCGCTACAACCACAGGTATGAAGCAGAGAACGCGTTCTTCTTTAACCTCAACCTGGCTGACTTCAACATTATTGACACACTGGGGGTCGGTG
Organism: Neodontobutis hainanensis; assembly: GCA_024349245.1. Taxonomy (NCBI): domain Eukaryota; kingdom Metazoa; phylum Chordata; class Actinopteri; order Gobiiformes; family Odontobutidae; genus Neodontobutis; species Neodontobutis hainanensis. Next base: position 1,685,241 of record JALDNG010000016.1, on the reverse strand, counting down.
GCTTTGGACGTGTAGAGCTGGTAAGGCCCGTGAATGCTAATAATGCATAGCAGTGGAGTTTGTCTGCAGTCGCGCCCAAGTTTCTCACTGGTCTTATTTCTGCAGGTTCAGTTAAAAAGTGATGAGAACAAAACTTTTGCCATGAAGATTCTGAAAAAGAGGCACATTGTGGACACCAGGCAGCAGGAGCACATCCGGTCGGAGAAACTCATCATGCAGGAGGCACACTCCGACTTTATCGTTAGGTACATCTCCATGCAACATGTGTAATCTATAAAAAAGTGAAATAATAGTAGACTGAAGAAATGTGATGCCATTTAAAACAATAATGGGCCCATGAATCAGCATTGTCTGTTTATGGAGCAGGACGTGATTACTGTCAGACAGATTGGTGTATGATGGCAACAGCATAAAGGCTACATAAAGAATCCATCAAATACATCATAGACGGGCTCCCTAACTTCACAAAAATCACATGGGCCAGATTAAGCAACATGCAAGGTGATTCCAAAAAGTGAAGATACAATATTTATAGCACACAATGATTAAAATACAATAGATAAGCATATGTCAAATAATTTATTATTTTTAGCTGTTATCCTGTTATGGGCCATGGCGGGCTGGAGTCTGTCCCAGCTTCTCTGGGCCTTGGCTGAGGTACACCCTGGACAATCACCTGTTAATAGCAGCGCTAACTAGATACAACCACTGACAGATGACTATTCACAGTCAATACTCATTCCTTAAGGGTAATTTGAACAATGGGAGGAAGCTGTGGCGCTCAGAGAGAACCCCCTGTAGTGTGTGCAGATTCTACAGGCTTCTGCCACCATGCACCCCTTATCACATAATTAATAGTGGATTTATGGAGCAGGAAGTGATTACCGTATTTGGAAAGGATGGTTTTAGGAGTACTTATTCTTCTTTCTGTTTAAACTTGAATGCACTATGTGTTTTAGACTTTATAGAACTTTCAAGGACAGCAAGTACCTCTACATGTTAATGGAAGCTTGTTTAGGAGGAGAACTGTGGACCATCCTTCGAGACAGGTAACCTGCTCTATCTTGTCTGTGTTCATTTCTTCAGTCCTCCAAATGTGTTTTAGGCTTTATGCAGAAATAATTAGGCTTGAGTCATTAAAATGACAAGGTCTAAATGCAAACCGTTTATCACAGTCTTTAAAGGTAGAAAAACCTGTTTCTTTTTTATATTAAATACCCTCAGGCAGAAGACACCATATTTGATTTAAGATTTTCTTGCAACTTAGACAGCAAATTATATTTTCATACAAAGCTAAATCAATTTTGCGCTATTCTACTGGTAAAGCAGATCTCAAAAGAGCTGCCCACTTGGAGCATTTCTTCACAGTTTCTCACAGCTTTAAGGCTTAAATAAAATCACTTTCAGACAAAGCAGATCAAGAGGGCTATTTGTAAAAGAATTTGACCCTAAACCTTTTGAGTTCTTCTCAGTGGTATTGATTCTCTGTTCTCTCTGCTCTTTGTTTTTCATTTTTTTGTCATGTTGTTTTTCTCTAGAGGCTCATTCGAAGACTCGACCACCAGGTTTTACACAGCGTGTGTGGTGGAAGCCTTTGCCTACTTGCATTCCAAAGGCATCATCTACAGAGACCTCAAACCAGAGAACCTTATACTGGACCACAGGGGCTACGCCAAACTGGTAAGAGACCTGCAATGAGAACCAGACAAAATTATCATATCTACTTTTATATTTTTAAAGCATGAACAGCTCTGGAAGATACAAAACTATCTGTCATAGGATTTAATAACAAATCAGCTTATGTTTGGCAGCATAACAACTCTTTAAATACAAATCCTACAATTTATCCATCTGTGTCATGTTAAGTAAACACTGTGATACCAAAATCAAAATCTTTCTCTGTCAGGTGGACTTTGGCTTCGCTAAGAAGATCGGATTTGGGAAGAAGACATGGACATTCTGTGGGACCCCGGAATATGTAGCACCCGAGATCATTCTGAACAAGGGCCATGACATCTCAGCTGATTACTGGTCACTAGGAATCCTCATGTTTGAACTCCTCACTGGCAGGTACACACTGACCCTGGCATCTTACTAAAAAGTCTACATTTATTTAACGTCTACATTTATTTCACTTTTAATCTTTGTAGCCCTCCATTCTCTGGCCCTGATCCTATGAAAACGTACAACATTATCCTTAGAGGCATTGACATGATTGAATTTCCAAAGAAAATTACCAAAAATGCTGCCAACCTCATCAAAAAGCTATGCAGGTGAGTGCTGGCACCTAACACTGTTTGCCATTGATTGTAGGAAGTAGACTCATGCTGAATGACTATTGTGTTGTTGTTTCTTTGTTACAGGGATAATCCTTCGGAAAGACTAGGAAACTTGAAAAATGGTGTCAAAGACATCCAAAAGCACAAGTAAGATGTTCAAATACGTATAGCTTTTAATGCATTTGTGTGCTTTTTTAAGGGGCAGTGTAATTGTGTCAGATCTACTTGTTAATTACTAAAAATGTTCTTGCAGATGGTTTGAGGGCTTTAACTGGGAGGGTCTAAAGAAGGGGACCCTTACACCTCCCATTATACCTAATGTGAGTCTCAACCTAATTTTTATGTTTTTTATCATTTCAACAAATCAACTGAGATTTATTTTATAATGATATTTCTTGCAGGTAACATCAGCAGTTGACACAAGTAACTTTGACAGCTTCCCAGAGGACAACGAGGACCCACCCCCCGATGATAACTCTGGCTGGGATGTTGATTTTTGAATCCCTCATCTATCTTAAAAGAAAACATTGTTTTGCTGGCTTGGAGGTCATTTGGAAGACATAGCTGTGTTGTAAAAAAAAAAAAAAAAAACTGTATTAAAAATGAAAGCACGGATATGGAAAAGAAGATGAATGGATGGGAAAGATGGCACCCCCTCTGGGTCACCGATATGCCTTTATTTCATTGTGGCTGAAGCTGTGGATCAAGCATTTGAAATGGGACTGCTGTAGCACTTCTTCAGTGTTGTCTTACTCTTGGCTCGAAAGGCAAAGGCATAGAAAGTGCAGGGATACACACATACACACAATATATTGGGCTGATAATGGAGCCAGCTCTTAAGAGGGAGGACAAATGTATGAAACCATCTATTCTGTTTTAGGATTCATAAGAAATTTGGTAATAGACTATTGAATGATAATGATGACTTATCTTCTTTAGTTTTTGAATATTTGTTGGACTTATTGGGGTACTTATTAACAGTACTTTTCACTGAAGGAAATCAGATTCTCACAATGAGAATGACAATGCAAGTAAACTGTTATCAAGTGCTCAAGACTTAACCGAATGTCCGTGATTTTCTTGACACTGACGCAGCCGGATGGAATAAGTTACGTTACATAGCATTTAATTACACACACTTGGACATAAGGCTGAAACCTAATACTTAGTACACTTTATATAAGAAAAAAAAACTTAGTCTGAGAAGCACAAACACTGTGCATTCAGTTGAAACAGATGAGACTCTTCAAGTGCCCTGCTTTTAATTTAAGGTATCACACACCGACACATGAGAAATGTCAGCTAGTATTACCATAAAGCAATGTGTCATTATGCACTTAAGACCATTAACTGAGAAAATGTGCAGTTGCAGCTTCTTTCAGCATTAGTTAAAACCATATTAATTTTTTTTAGTTCTCTAAAGTGCTTAAAGTCACACTCTTGTGTTAATCTTGTTTTCTAATCACCCAAATGCCTGAGGTCCTCTAATCCCACCTGTATAGATCTGACATAACTGTGAACATTGTTTCAATGTCTTTGGTGCTGTTAATGATAAATTATAATAGGCAGTGAGATGACAGTACTGGTTATTGTTTTGTAAAGTGATTCCTTTGTGCTTGGTTTCTTTCAATCTTTGTACTTGACTTTCTTCTTTAGAGAATTGGAGTTTTAATGTCACTTTGTTGATTTGTTGTGGATTTTCTTTTTCTATCACAAGTGGTATTCTCAAGTTTGTTTGTTTGTTTTTTAACTTACATTGATTCAGTTCATTAGAAAATCCGCCTCTGTGTCACTTAAATGACCACATCACATTCATCTCCATTTCAAAAACAATTAAAGTGAGAAACATCTTAAGACCATGGCCTTTCACTGCTCACTTCTCATGTCCAAAAATCTGATCATTAAATCCGAACTATGTAAGTGCCTTATATCAATGGCATCCAAAATGATCATCACAAGTCCTCTCTCGATGCTGCATGAACACATACACCTCAATGTGTCCTCTTAGATGGCTGCTTCTCTTTTTTAATCTTTCTGATAAAGACATTTATCTATAGAAGAGTTTTCCAGTCACAAGTGTACATGGAATCATTTTCATTCTTTTCCTGTCTCTTGAACTTTCATAGAAATAAATGCAAAACAATTTCTTAGATGGGATGTGGCTGCGTTGACATGCCTTTCTTTAGACGTCAGTTGGATATGATTGTAAAGTAGCTGTGTCAACAGTGAGCATTAGGTCATGTCTCAGACATCATACGTCAAAGAGTATATATTAGGCAATTAGAAATGGCAGGAATGATATGCAGCTTGTAGCATTAAACAAAACAAAACAAAAAAAAAACAGAAACACAAATGTTGACAATTTTTAATGACATCATAGCATTTCTCATAATGAAAACAGCCAAGTCAAAGTTTGGTTTGAACGAATCTAAATGATTCTGCTCACGGTTCATGCCCTGAAGCACTAGTGTCTATTAAACATCACCATCCCATTGTGCAAATTTCCCAGACATCTTTTTCAGTATAAAGACCAGGTTATGTTGTTCACTAAGCCTTATGTATGTACTGTAAATGTCTTCACTTCCAAACCACCTCCTGCTATGTTATCTGGTATTTGTGTTATGTTTTGTTTTTTGCAGTAAATTAATTTTGCAGAGTGCCATGTGTAAACATTTTTAAAAAAATATAGAGTAAAATAATACTTTTGAGTGATGTCTGTGTCTGTCATTGTACATTTACCTCAAAGCTTCACTGCGAATCATTTGCCGGTGCGACCACAAGAGGGAGCTGGAGGTAAGCTGGATCTATAAATGACTAATACAAACAGGTTGGCATAGATTTAATAATCAACCTCATCCACTTGGCCGAAAATGATTCAGCTTCTGTGGTCTCAGTGTTATTCGCACAACAGATCTGTTTTTGAGGGACAGGACATTCAGGGAAATGGCTTGAGCCGTAACAACAGGGTGACACTTCTTCCAGATCAAAGAGGATCAAAGTGCATCAAAGGGGCTCACCTTACCAACACTGACATTTAGTAAAGTGGAGATAAAAGCTGCACTTCAAAAGATACACAGCAAACGTACAAAGTGTCGCCGGTGTGTTCATCAGGTGTCTACGGCGTGGGCCTGTCTCTCACGCACGCACGCACGCACGCACGCACAAAAACAAACGGACGTGACCAGCAGAGGACGTTGAAGCTCCCAGAACCCCACGGTAGTTTGGATCTATGGGACTTGTAATTGGTCCACCTTACTTATCCGTTAGTAAACTAAATCAACGGCATAAAAGTGCAACAAACAGTAACACTTGTTAAAGGTCAGTAAAGAAAGACTTAGTTAAGATCTTACTAACTAAATCCGTCCACCTAAGTAAATTAAAATGCATGAAAACTGTGTACATTAGTTGACCATGCATGTTGAAAACTTGCTTGTACCTTGTTGTGGTAATGTTGTTATTACTGCAGTTTTTAAACGAGCTAAAACGAGACGTCAAGCTTGCTTTGGTAATTTTATAATTAGCTCTGGCAATGGGTTTGGAAGACTCCTGGACTGTCACTCCGCCTCTGTCTGAAACACAGGTGAATGTTTGTATTTTTAAATTCTGGGTGTGGAAACAAACATGCCCTGCCGTGATGGAGCCTAAAGGGTCAGAGACAGATCAGAGCGTCCTTTAATCTCGAAGTGCCAGTCAACCCTGAAAGGCCTCACCACGGAAGTCCATTAATTCGGTAAACTTTTCACACCCCTTAATGGTGTGCATATCCTACACATTGATGTCCGCCACTGGTGTAATCAAGCACACTTTGGACTATAATTGCTCCCTTTGCAATCACAAGGATCAAATGAAGTAGTTAATCGACGCAAATAAGTTCAATCACCGTCTTCACACCGCCAAAGGGCAGCAGAGAGATTGAGTGTCAAAGACAATTGGAATAACCAACAACCCAATTGCAGCACTGTAGCCTACTGTTTTCACAGATTAAACCTAAAACCTGTTCAAAAGAATCCAGTTACATTCTCAAATGTTTATAATTAAGAAAATAAACTAAATATAAAACGATGTAAATACAATAAAACAACAAAGCCTAGTAATAGAATTGAATTTACACTGTTTGGTTCCAAGCACAAAATTAGAAATATAATATCTAGAACAGATAATGTTTCATACAGACGTAATAACAGGTTCAAACATGCCACATCTTATATTTAGTGATGGTTTGAATATATCTATATATATATCTATCTATATATCTATCTATATATATATATATATATATATATATATATATATATATATATATATATATATATATATATACATATATTAGTGGTAGCCTACTGAGTTAGGACTTTTGTAACTTTATTTACAATGTGCGTCACAAAGTGCTGGCCACTCAGTGAGACAGACCATCTCATTACACAAACACTGAGAAACGGGCTCCGATGCACGACGTAGAAGAGATGTCCGTTTCCGTACAGCGGGGCTCTCTTTGAAATTCCACCCTCCGCCTTTGTTGTGCTCAGCGAGGGGCGGGAAGACAAACAGGTCCACATGTATAAAGAGATCATCTCAGAGCTGGTGTGTCAGGAGACCTCCGAACATCGTCCTCAAACTTCTCACTCTCTGGAAAGTTTGGATTCAGGATTCGAGACCGACTTGGACTTTGTCACTGAGCTTTTTTTTTTACACAGAAGGGATTTTTCTTGCTTTCACAGCCCAGCTGATCCTGTGTGGAAACATGCAGCTGTCAGTGCGTTGCTTCGTGGCCGTGTGCCTCACTCTTTTGGGATATCTTGTGGAAGTTTACGCCGGGACAGTTCTCATGAACTCCAACGCCATTAAAAACGTGCCCGGTGTTTCGGGTGTCAAGGGAGCGGACACTGTCAGTCCGAGTCCGCGTACTTCACCATCCCACAGCGCTGTACACAAACCTCACCATGACAACATACAGGTACGTGTTCTCACCACTCTGCGTAAAAGTCACGTCAGTGACTAGGTTGAATATTTTTACGCCTCAGTCACTCACCAGTTTTTGTCTTCATTATCATAGCACCCTGGTGCGTGTATGGATGATGAGGACTGTGGGGGTGATGAGTTTTGTAACGACGCCCGAGGTGCGTGTCTGCCCTGCCGTAAGAGCAGGAAGCGCTGCTCCAGAGACTCAATGTGCTGCGCTGGAACCAGATGTATCAATGGTAAGCAACTATAGTTAAAAAAAAGTTTAAAAGTAGTTAAAAAGTACTTTTGCATAATATATGGTATATATATTATAATAAACGTTAACTGTGACACTAATTGATTAATACTTTTTTTTGTACTTGAAGTTATCACGAAATAACAGCATGTTCACTAATCTTTGACGTCTTTTTTTTTTTTTTTTTTTTTTTAATTTTAGGGGTTTGTCAAGCAAATGACATAGAGAGCACAGACCCATCCATCATCCCAGGCTGGCACAAACACAACAACACCCTGGAGCATCACAGCAAAAGGCTTCCCACTTCTCATAGCCAGCTGCCCAACACTGTTAAAGGTAATCCCTTCAATTCCATATTCATTTTTATGATGTACTATGTCTATCCCACCACCAGAGTTTATTTTTGCTGTAACTCACAAATGTCTGCTTCCTGTGTAGGTATGGAAGGAGATACCTGCCTGCGCTCTTCAGACTGCTCCGAAGATCTCTGCTGTGCCAGACACTTTTGGTCTCGCATCTGTAAGCCAGTGCTGACAGAAGGCCAGGTGTGCACACGTCACCGCAGGAAAGGCACCCATGGTTTGGAGCTATTCCAGCGCTGTGACTGCGGCGATGGCCTGGTCTGCAAACCTGAGAAAGGAGAGCGAGAGCACAGTGTCAGCAGGACTGCAGCCCGGAACCTACACACTTGTCAGAGACGCTGACACGTGAATACTCAGAAACCCACACACTCACACACACCCTCAAACCTTCAACCCAGTCACAGACACTGATGTATACTTTTCAGCCTTGCATACACCAGAGACGCTGACACACAGACACCCAACACCTGAGACATCCTTTCCGGCCAAGTTGCTGACACAAACATAGCAGCCGGAAGGATAGACATGATTCCTGGAAAAGGCGATATACCCAGAGGGACGCGGAAGTGTAGGGTGGACTGATCCAGTCCTGTGAAAACTAAACAGGAACTGGAAGCTAGAATGTGACTTTAAGAATTCTTGGGAAGATCGATTCATGTCGTTAGAAATGGCAGTGCTGTTTTGTTTCTCTTTTTATGGAACTTCATGCCTCAGTTATTGCAGTAAATTACTGTATTGTAAATATTTTGGAGGTGGCACTTACTGAAATATTGAATTTTGTCAACACCAGTATTATAAAGACATGGTGCTGCATGGTTCGTTCTCAGCATTGTAAATGTGTACACAGCATAATGTTATATACTATGTAAATTACTATATTTTTAATTTACATGTAAAGAAAATGTGAATATATTGTTTTATTAAACAACACTTCAACTTCAAACTGTTTTTCAATAATATTCTGTAAATGTCACAATGATTTTAAGGCCTTTATTTTAGTTATACGTTTAAGTGTTATATAGTATAGCATTGATACAATAAGTACAAGAATGCAGTGAACAATGGGTGATAGTGTGAAATGTTCCTGGCATTCCACAAAAACAAATTAGCTTGTTTTGCAAATAAACACCGACTATTCTATACAATTCAGAGCTTGAGCCTGAGAGGATGGTTTAAATGTTTTGTCCAGTAATGCAGGTCATGCTCATTACAGACAATTGCCTAAGTAGCTTAAGGCCAACACATACAAAAAGTCTACAACATATTACTGGTGCCTCAACACGCCACATGATACACCCCGTTCCAGCCAATTGCAGCAGAAGATAAACTGTGGACACTGTCATCAGATGAACTAAAAGCAGGAGGATGCTGCTCTATTGAGTGACAACTAAATAAGACAAAACAAAGTATGTCTGTCCCGGCAAGTGTTTGCTACCTAATCCTTTGCTGCTGGCTAGTTACTAATTACAATGTCCCGCCTTCATGTGCAGCAGTGTAGATAGTTAGCTCTTCAAGCTAAAGCCTTTAATTATTTCATCTTACTCAATCTACTCAAGGGTTTATTAAATGAGGTGCACTACAGCAGTTGAGATTTTGTGATGCAATACTTAAAAGATTTTTCAATCTGTGCACAGCTCACCACATTTCCTGCATGTTGTGCAATGCTCTAATGTGAAGTCCATGAATCCACCCAAATACACCTTGGTGCCTGTAATTAGATGTGTTTAGATTAGAAGATGGCAGGGAAATGACTGTACTTTCTGTTGGATCCTCGTGTCAAATCCAAAAGAGCACAACACTTGATATGTGACCGAGTGAGATCACCTCTTTGTCTGTTTACCTCCACTCACATTCATCTGGCTTTTTTCTCAATAACATGTTATGTGAGGGTTTAACTTTGTCCGTCTCTGCAGACCGGTGAGGAAACCTAACCACTGAAGTGCAATGGTACTGTGTATGGAGAGTTTCATTGAAGCATCTCTTTCCAGATTTAATTTTAAATCATAAATCAATAAATGTATTGCTTCAGTAGGCTATTTTCTGTGAAATATATTTAGATTATTTTATGGGATAATTTTGTTGGTGCAAAGTTTGTTTTGCTGCCCTCAAGTGGCAAAAGTAATGAGACAATAACGTGCTTAGATAAAAGTAACCAATACTATAAGTTATCACACATGAATGAATTTCTTAGTTGAGAACCTAATGTATTTTTAACCATACTGATGATAAATGGACTGACAGGGGTCGCCAGACAGAGACACGCTCTATTAAAACAATTTAGTGCCCATTTCTTTTACAGTAATTAAAAGTAATGGGAGCATTGTCAGCAGCACCATATAACATAGAGCCACAGCCAAGTCATGTTTGTGGGGGTCCTGGAATCTGTGAGTGAACAAGCCTGTCATCATTACACTAGCCACAGACTAAAGGAGGCCACAGGCATGTGCTCCAACTCCAGGAGAACCAGTGTGTGTCAAATAGGCAGCTACAGTTCACTTAGTGGGCTCCAGAGAAACAACAACAGCGCTGGCGACAACCGTTCAGACACCAAAATACACACACGGCATCATGCCTGCACATGCCCACACACGCACTCTGGACCATTACACATTTAGTTACACACTCACATATGTACGCACATGTATATGGTCACACCTCTTCTTACAGGTCAACCTTGGGGTGTGAGAGGCTTGGAGTAACAACGTGCCTGTCCATCCAATTGCATCCAAATTAACATTTGGTGTTGTCATGCCTGGAGAGTGAGTCAGCTTTTCCACTCTCATGCGTTTTTAGGGTAATGTGGAGTGGCTTTCGAAGGAACCTTCACAACCAGAAAAATTGAAATTCAAAAACTATTTATTTAGAGACAGTTAATAACCCCCCCAAAAATCTTCTTGTACAGGCATGCAGCAGCATTATAGTGCTAATGAAATAAATTTAGATGACTTAATTTAAAAATGACAAACCAAGATCTGGTCTGATAAAATACGTACACGTCGTTACAACAGTTAATGGGCTAAAAACACATTTGGTTACATATCTGTCCTGAAATCTCCTATCTCACCTAATTATCTGAGAGTTACAATAAAGCTTTTCTCTGCTTTAGTACCTGAAGTAACTCCCATTGTTATTCTAACACACACGCCAAACACTCTTGACTTAGTTAACAAACTCATCAGAGATAAAAGAGCAAAGAAAAAAGGCAGTGTACACAGTGGTGATGCATGTTATTTTGTCAGATAAAAGAGTTTGCGTTCTTCCGAATCAGGATTCAGATCAACCAAAGCTCTTATGTAAACCGTATTTCATAGGGAGGTGTCAAACTTCTGGTATCTGCTGGCAGCTCCAGATGAGATGAAGCACAATGAACACTTTGTCTGATGGCAATATGTCTGATTGAGCAATAAGGAGAAATCTCTGATGAAAATATTAGTCATTTAACATTTAACAAAGAACAACTCATTAGGCAAAATAGGTTGTGTGTGTGCGCATGTGTGTGTGTGTGTGCATGCGTGTGCGTGTGTGTGTGTTTGTGCGTGTGTGTGTGTGTGTGTGTGTGTGTGTGTGTGTGTGAATGCAGGAGGAAACAGGTTGGTTTCACAGCTAAATGATGTCAACACCTGAGTGGAAACCAGGGCTTTCACAGAGTAAGGCAATGACATATTGTGCTTTGATTGGGTTTCATGTTACATCCCACAGGTAGTTTACCTCTGACAATTGTTCTCATTCAGTTCCTAATTGTATAGCACTTACAGCAACCCACCTTTTTCCGCCTTAATGACTTTGCATCTACAGCAGAGACCTGTAGGAAACAACAGCAGTTACTTATAATAGGTATTGAACATTCTAGTGGAAACATTTGTTATCAAAAGGAACAGATGAACTCCTTTCTGTGGACCAGGTATGTAAATGCTTGTAAAATATATGTCTGCACTTAGTTACAACAGGTAATAAAACAATTCAAAAGAAGAACAGACAGTTGCAGAAGGTGCCGCTCACGAAGGCTAAGAAAAATGGTGGTTATGTGCGGTGTATGTTTAGCCTCATGATTGCCTCTTCATGCAAACTGTATTTACTTTTGGGCAGTGGCAGCATCATTTAAACATTATGTGAGCAGCACGTTCACCTGTCTCTCTCAGGTGGAGTTGCTCACTCTCTCCAATCCCCCATATGCCACATATCCCTGTGTTTTCACAGCTGGGAGAGACTGGGTGCAAACAAAAATCGACTCAGTGTTTACACAACTAACATCCCAATATGCCGTGTCTGTCTGCACCAGATGCACCAGGAGCAAACAGATGAATCAGGGTTGGTTCGCAGAGTTACAGTGGGGAAATAAAAATGCCTACTCTTCATTACAGCTGGTCCACAAGCTTGCTGCTGGCGGCCCAGGGCTGGGTCTAGGACAAGGGCCAGTGCTGGCAGCTATGTAAAGTCTGCCTCAGCCACAACCACATTGCGCAAAGCTGCTTCACACATATAATTTAGTCATTATTCAAGTTTTTGAAAGACATTGAAATATATATTGGGGAGAGTGAGGCTTGTTGGAAAACTGATGTGGACTGAGAGACGAGTAGCTTTTCTGAAATAAAAAAAAGCATTATATAACAGTGAAAGATGACAACTTTATGAAGGCACAGTCAATTAGAAAAGCTGATTGACAAGACGTGACATCAGTAATTTTATACTCTGATAAATACTTTATACTCGTCTACCCAAAGCTAATCCTTGGCATTAAGAAACCCTAGTGTAAATGTAAAGATACTGATACTGATACAGATTCCTCACAGCAGTCAAAACACTGTTACACAAGTGTCAGGAAATAGGCGTCTCTGAACTCTGCCTTTATTTTATGAGACGCATAACGCATTCCCAACAGGAGATGAGTCTGTCTAGCTGGAACCACTTCAGTGGACAAATATTTGTCCTACAGAAAATACTGTGGTATTTTCAGATATTTGAAGTACAGTAAGCCCCGGCTAGTGAGCAAGGCACGTATTGAAGACTGGGTTAATGGGAACTTTGAAGAATCATAAAATAAAGTGCATGTTCAGAATGGAGCAAGAACTAGCAGCTGTAAAGACAAGCAACAAGTGAAAACCTGTCTAACAAGTGTAATACAATATAAAATGCATGTTATCGTATTGTGTTAATGCAACACTACACCTAAGAAATGACTCACATGGGACTGTTTTGTCTCACTTCAGTATTTTATAAATATCAGATGTGTGGAAATTGTGTTTTTGTGAGAAGATATGTGCCCCGTCACTAAGACTAAAGTGTCTGGTCAACTGGACTCACTATGTCTCACTATGAGATGGGATGTACTTCCTTTTTGATAACCATGAGAGCCACCTTGAGGCTACATACTTTTTTCAATTTTTCTGGTAAAATGTTAGTAGTCAGTGGATTTACCAGTGCATTTAATGTCAGAAATGTCAGTCAAAAAAAGGCTTTGCGTTTGATTTGATGTGATTTGGTGTGTTTTTACCATTTTACCTTTGCAGTATGACTCTGGAAGCAGTTTTTTTGAATGTCGCAGGGGAGCATCCTACCAGACAGTACCCCAAAAATATCCCTCAGTATTTCATCTTTTTTCCCTTTTACCACTCATTGGCTCTTAATGAGGCTCCTTCTGCCACTTACCACCTCTGTTCAATCCACCCTACCCCCAGACCATCGCTACCCCTTCATCAGCCAAACTCTTTAATGTCACCACTTGTTTTTCCTCTTTTCAAAATACACTGTCTTTAACTCCTTGAAAGAAAATGGCTGATGCACAATCTCATTTGTGTAAGGGACTTTGCAAAGGTTGGAGTCTGGGGGGCAATACAATGTAGAAAGGAGGGAGCTGGAGCTTTGATCTCGCTGGGGGGCAAATGGATTGTCCTGCCCCTGCTGTTGGGGCTAAGCTGGGGACAGTGTGAGTCGCAGGGGGTCATATCAAAGGTAGTTATCTTCAGAGGGTCTTCTCAGCAGCACATTAGTACGCTATCTAAATGTTGATTTGTTCACACTAACATCTGAGGAGGCTTAAATGAGCTGACAAAAGGAAACACCCAGTGAATGCAAATGTGCAGAGTGGTCAAGTTCATTTGTCTTCACGTGTTTGGAGAGCTCTTCTTCCTGTCTCCGGAAACATTACTAACTGAACTGAACCACTAAGGCCTAGGTTTGGAACATGTAGGCTAACCGTTGAAAAGGCCTGCAATTAAACTGTAGTGTATGCAGAATATGGGCTTCAGCAACATAAACAACGGCGTCGTACAAGTGATCTAGTGAGATGGTAGCTGCGCTTCTATGTGACATTTAAAGAGTTTTTGAAGTGAACTTTTTTAACGTAGGTGTGTGTTGTCATTAACTAGAATAAAGAAGCAGAAGTGTAGTTGTGCTAATATTAATTCACAAAGAAAGAGCCGCAAGACACGGACTTTATCTAAAATTGTAATCTGATGATGTTCAAAGATGCAAGCTTTGAGGTATTTATTTTTATTTTTTTCAGCCCAAACATTAACTTTTGCTTTGTTTCCACTTCCCCCGGATCAGAACAGAGTAAGTCAGCTCAATACAGATAAGTTTACATTGCAAATATGAGTTCAAAGCTATCAAAGATACTACTACTTTGATTATCCTTTGGGTTTTGGTTCCCTGTCTAGAACGCTTTTTAAATGGGGGAGTGATACATCTGTTCATTGAACAATAAATTATCCTTTCTTGATAAAGGAACTGAAGGATAACACATAAATGACTAATTTCTAAAAAAAAAAAAAAAAAAAAAAACATGTCATATTTATATTCCAACAAGAAACAACGCCAAATGTACTTTTTTCTATCACAATCTAGCGTTTATTAGCAGCAGCTGGTTCCAGTTTTAGATTCGACTTGGGCAAAATGCAGTAGTTCTTTTAATGTTCAAAACACCAAAATCCATCTTCTACTGTTTATTGCAGCCGTATTCTTCCAGCCTTTTGCATCACTGAGAGGATTTACTCTCTTTTTTACTCTAATTACTGGCAACACATCAAAGTTTTGAATGTTTGCTTTAAATGCTATTTATTTATCATATAGAAACACAACTTGTGTGGCACTTGTATAAAGTCACTGTTTCCATAGCAGATGCTGCTCTCTACTGTTCACTGCATGGTGTAAATGCAAGCATCTTCAGACTTTTAGTTGAGGAAACTGACTGCTTATCCCAAGATCTGTTTATTTTCCAATCAGTATACTTAATGTTTAGCTCCACCTTTTAGTAACCATACCGCTGACTTTTGGCACATTAGCTGAGGGAATCCCAAAGAGGTACAGTAGACCTAATTGGATGATTCAACTTCTAATAACAAAAAAACTCTCTAAAATGTGTCATGTTGACCTGATTCATACTGTGGAAATCTAAAAATCCTTAACTCTAAAGATGTAAAATAAACTTACATTTTATTTTCACGATTATTCAACTTGTAGGCATAGCATCCTTGTGGGTTAGGACAAGTTTGGGAACACCCTATAGCTGCAGTCTCAAAGCCATGTGGAGGTTACCAACTGAGTGTATGTGTGTGTGTGTGTGTTCCCTCAAACTGGGTGGAAAACATCATATTACTGTCACTCTTACAGCTGACATTAAGAGAAAGGTATAAATCACATACACATTCAGCTGCAGACAAAGAATACACTTTATAGCATGTGGCATCCTTTCCTAATTTGATGAACTGTGGACATTGAAAGAATCCATCCATTCATTGCAAAACAGCAATCGGGCAAATATATGTGTTGGAGAGTAACACTGCAACATTCAACAGGTTTTCTGCAAAACTAAATAGAGTAATTCAAGGCAAAATAATGATGTGAATAACAAGAAACAGTCTAGGCACTGTGGGCGTTGTTCAGCAGTAACACAGACGTCAAGGATTATTTATTATTTCAAAGGCTTCCAGGCTCGTTATAGCAAATTCACAGCAATAACCATAAAGAAGGAAAATTAGAATCCTCGCCTAGTGTCACAGTTTGCTATTTTCTGTGTGCGTGGCCCAAATGTGGGACTGCAAATAAGCATCTCTATTTTGGGGCACTTTAAGACCAGTATAGTAGCACCAGTCTGGGTCACTCCATATCATTAGAACCAGCTCAAAAGATGAACAAACTCTCCTGGCAGTCGTACATAACATAATTTCGGGCCTTGAGCCTATAGTAGCATGGATTGAAAGCCAAGCATAAAACCTCCATCCATCTTTGGTGTTATTATTGAATCTCTCGTGAAATCTGGGTTGACACGTTGATTGAAAATGCCCACTTCTTTGGTTATCTTGTGCATTTACCGTTCGACTCAGCACATTCTCCAGGGTCTTAAATCAAGCACAGAAGCCTCATTGTAACCCCCTGTTACTCAAGTGTACATTTCAGCTCTTCCCTACAACCAGTCATCAACAAGACTAGATTTCTTTTTAATTTTTTCCAACCTTTGGCTATTGGTAAATATTTTCTAAACAGGGACTGCATTCCGATTCGGTACTTAAATGTCTCCTTTGCATAGTAGTCATTGAAAGCATCTATTGTCTCATTTGAACTGACCACAACGTGCATTTTGGTGACGCTGGCAAAAGCCTGGCCTCTCTACAACTCTAATTAGCATTCCTTCCAGATAAAACAATGATCACTTGAATACGACCGAGCTAAGCTTGCAGGAAGTGATCTTAAGAGCTGATAGGAACCCGTGATTAGCTGGCAACTTACTTCAGTCCTCCATCCATAATGTTTTAATTCAAAACCCTGATTTTGTCCCGTCACTAATCTAGTCCTAAACGTTATCTTTAAACTACCGCTTTGGCCTGCAGCTACAAGTCTTATCATTTATTGATTGTGTCTCTCAGATTAAAGGACCGGCTTTCATTTTCACAAGAATGTGCCTCTTCTCTTTGTGTCCATATGGAAGCATTTGCCGGACAGATGGCTTATTTTCCCCTTGAGAAATGGTCCCACTGGTCAGAAAAGGGGTTTGGAAGAACTTGCTAAATAATGGTGCTGCTCATATCCGATTGTTGTTGGCTTTGAAGTGTGATACAACACTCAGGTGATTGGTATTAACCTGTTAAGACTTAAAAGGGAAAAAATGCATTTGGGAAAAAAGAAAAACACTAAGAACATAAGCCATACTTACAAGAAATCATCTTAATTCTTCCAGACAATTTAGTCTGTCATAATGCTTCAAAATACTAGCCCGAACCTCCTTGAGGCTCCCAGACTTAATTCCATGTGCCGAGAAGCTGAACTGCCTGACTGTGGTTTACACACAAATGACGGACATTTTGTCTTGGGGTAATTACTAATATGCCACTGTTGTTGCCCAGGCTGCCTGTATCTGGGTTTTGGTTAAAATGTTGGGTTTACTCTCCCTGGGCTGTGTGGTTTGCAGCAGCTTAATCACAAAGCCACAAACATCTCAGCCATTTTGATAGGAGCCAAACTGAGAAGGCTTCATATGCAGCGCTGTTTATGCTGGTTCTACATATAGCAGCGTTTTCGGCCGAGTCAGCGTTTGCAATGGCCGCAAAATAGCAATAGTGCATGTTGACAAATTGAAAATGGGCAAATATAACAGGAGAAAACTATAGATGTTCTGTAAAATGTTATAGATTGACTTCTATTCAAATGAGTTGAAATAAAAATAAATGCAGACATAAAAGCATTTGTCTCATGTGACTAAATAATATGTTTGTGGGTAATGATGTCATACGGTACTGAATCAAAATTGATATATAGTTTAATCTCATAGTATATAGCACTAAATAAAAATAAATAAATACATTTTAATCATATTTATTGCATTTTTGGTTGGGTTTAGGCAACATTTAAAGGTCCAGTCTGTTGTTTTTTGGCATCTTGAGGCCTTCTTTCATGATTATGTATCAGGTATACTATGAAAAAACTGGATAAATAAAACTGGATACTTTATTATCAACATGGATAAGCTTCTACTAGAGCATTTATTTAATTTTATTTTTATTTTATTTAATTTTTTATTTTTTTATTTATTTTTCTATTCTTCCAAGATTTAGAAAAGCTATTTTACTGCATACTACATTAATTTACACAATCCACCTTTAAGTTTCAGACAGGGGTTTATTCAAATGCGGTATCAGGTGCACCTTCAGTTGAATTATAGGTGTGCTGACCGGTCAGAGTAAATGTTTTAAACTTACCTGACTGTCAGGACTGTCAGAGAACCAACACTTCTGATGAGATATGGATGGACTAAAGTGTAAAGTGAGGGCTTCACAACAGTGGGATGTCAAATCTGTCAAGTGACACGAACCAGTGGTGTCTCAGACATATTCATTTTGAGGAGCTCAAAGGAACTGAAAAATACTACCTGTCACCACCAATCAACTGCTGAGTGTGTAATGACTGTAAGATTAGAAGTCTTTGAACTAAGTACACAAATGAGCATTTATGATATGATTGCACTTTACCCATTCTAAAGATGAGAAGCACCCTCTTTGACAGCTAACACTGTTTTAAAAAACCCTTCCCGATGGCCTAATTATATTTTGAGTCAATGTGGTCAAAGTGATGGTAAGTATACTTGAAGTGGTGTAAACATTTTTATATGTAATAACAATGTGGGCAGTGTTGTTTGGAGCAGTAGCTTTTTTTGTTTTTCACTTTGACCACGAGTGTGACTATAAAAGGGACATCTGGAGGCAGTTTTCAGAGCATCTGTACCACAGGACAGATTGGAACAGAAGATGAGCTGGAATATGTTAAGATTAAAGAGAATCATCAAGTGATCTTTTGATCTTCGAATGGACAACAAGAACCACAAGCTTCTGGGAGATAACAGTGATCGTCTGTCTGAGCATTGACCAAAGAATCATTATTAGTCTCAGACAGTCCTTTCAGCTTTTAAATGTCCTCTTAACAAAAACAATTCCAGTACACAGGTGTTTACAATCCAAACCAAAATGCCTTGTTTACAAAATCAACGATGAAATGTTCAAAACTGTTACCAACATCCAGCCAATTAAAACCCTTGTCCCACGCAGAGTTTGAGTCTGCTAATGGGTTTTGAGGCCGGGTAACAGGCTTGCTTTTTATTGAGCGTTGCACTTGTAAGACGTCCAAATGTGGCCACAAGGGAGCTTAGTAAAACTCTGGTTGTGCTGTGTATGTAGTTTACAATCAAACTGATGGACTCAGAACCCACTACTGTTCACCCCTGCGGTGCATTCACACACATTCTTACTCAGTGTACTTTGGATGTTCCGCAGGAGCTGGTCAGCGTGGTGCCTCTCAGGCCATTAGAGCTGGAGTCTTTCCACAAAGGACTATAACGAAAAAAAAAAGCAATAAACCCCTTGACTATTTTAATAGGGCAGTATTTTTTCTAATCTTTTTCAGTTGATTTGTGACATCCAGCTCTATTGCAGGGTTGTCATGATAAATGTAATCAATCCTCACAAAATGGAAATCTCTATTGGTCCTCAGTTTTGTCTTAATAGAATAATATAGAGGTGAATGAAATTTTTATTTTTATTTTTTTAATTACATACAGTTAATTACTTAAAAAATGGATGTATTCAAGAATTAGTGACTTGCATTTGATGTTTCCCTGCTGTTTCTGGTCTGTCAATTCTGACTTCACAGCATGTATCTCAAGGCTTACATCCCCCTTTTCCCCTTGAATGTTGTGGACCAAAGTGCTCCTCTTCTTTTTCTCTTTTCCCTTTTCTGAAGTCTCACTGCTTAGAAGCTTACCCTGGCTCCTCAGAGATCTGTGAGTACATCATGAGGAATGTGTGTCCTTCCTGACATTACAACGCTTTTTATCAACTAACAAGAGGAGTGGGAGGGGGGCGGGCAGGAAGAGAAGAGGATGTTAAGATGCGAGAACGTTTGGGAGTAAGGGGGGAAAAAAAAGAAGTCTTTGTCGCTGCTTATCTGACAGGATATGAAGCAACTCAATGGCTTTGGCATTTGGCAAAATAGCTTCCTTGAATGGGCATTCACTACGAGAGGCATCCCTTGACATTAGGCCACATGTGTCTGAGGAGCTACTCGGCAGAAGGAAAATGGAGGCAGGGGGAGGGTGGGAGGGAGAAAAAGGACAGCCAGAGGGTGTTTTAGAAGTTCCGTATTTTCTTAATTGCACACAATAAGATGCAGCAATTTGCCGGTAGTTGCGATGATTATCAACTGCACCAACAGATGTTACCGCTCCTACACACATCAGTTCTTCCAGCGCCATCTAAAGGATCATTCTGACAGATTTCTTAAATCTCAAATGGTCATGTTTACAGAAAAGACAAATTTGAGGGTTGGTGAACCAAAATTAACTCACCAAAGGACAGGACAGGACATACATGCACAGAGCAGCAGACACACACATCACAGTTTATAATTTCTGTTAATGGGATCTAAGAGGACATCATTTTCCTGATGTGGTGTAATTGAAGCCACTGTATTAAAGGGTTGTGTTCCTCTCCTGCTGCCGAGACACAAAGTAATGCAAACCCCATCCCAGTTATTAGCCCAGGAAGTCCCCATGGTGCTCTGCACTCTAATGAGAGAGGCCAATACGCATTTGATTTTTCCTTTTTTTTTTTCATTCAAATGCTGGCCTTTTGACCCCCTGAAGCTTATCCAGTGCCCAGTGCTGTTCAACAACTTCCTTTGACTCAGCCCATTTCAGCTTTATGGACCTTCTCTAGGCCTTTAATTATATCAATAATATGTGGAAATGAAACAAGCTATTTATGTGTTTAGCTTATCTGAGAAGTTTACATGTTTCAGGATAATATTAATGTATTTGAAACAGTACATATTTGAATAAACAGACTTGATGCAACCTAATCTTCACATTTACCTTTTGAACTTCATGAGAAAGATAAACAGGTTTGTTGTCAATAGGATTAGTGGTGTCATCGCAACGAAAAAACGTTTATACCAGCTCATTATGTGGTTAGAACAAGCTTTGTATCGTTGCCAATAAGTATTCTGTCATTTCAGTTTTACATGTGTCTGTGTCTTGCTTTTGTGTCTTGCTTTTGTGCTGCAACCAAACATTTTAATTATGTGTCCTTTTTTCAAATTGCCCCTTTCAAATATTTTCTATTCATTAGGTATGTATGTTCAAATGCCAACAATGCAGATAAATCTAATTGCTGCTGTCCACACCCACTCTCAGTACAATAGGCCTTCTTCTTAAACACAGCAGCCCCTTGTCTTTCAACAAATTAACACTAATACGTCTTAATGGGACTGAAATCTCAAACCCGTGTTGCTAAGGGGCAAAATTTCTGACAGGAACAAGTCTTGTTTTTTCATGATCAGACCAAACATCTGCAGTTTCTCATGAAGCACTTTTATTGGTCCTTTCTCTCTATGGCCATTTTACACCTGTAACGCTGCATTTAATACAGCTTACTACTTCTACAGGAATGCCATCACTGTTGTGTATCCAAAAAGGAGATTAAGTCCCCAGCACTCAAAACACGTTGGATTTTCTCACAGAGGGTGAAAAGCTGAAACAGTGGTGTTGTCTCCTGGCTTTGATGTACGACTTTGAGCCTGATGGACGTATAATATCATTTACAGTTAAAATCAGGGGTGGTCTTTCCCAGTGTTAACAGCTAACCCTGCTTTGTGTCCCATTGATTCCAAAAGACCAGTTTTTTCTCAGCCTGTTGAACGTTCACCGAAAGGTTTAATTGCGAGCAGACTTTAAAGAGTTGGATTTTTGAATCATGCTGCGTAAAATATAGCTCCATCTGGATTTGATAAGATCATAAATGAACACCATCTGATGCTGATTTTACACTTTGCACTTCAAACAATTGTATTCATGCCAGCCAACTACTACACTTTGACGGCCGCAAAGGGAACCAATCATAACAGGCTATGTGATTTTATTAACCAGAAATAAAAGTCTGTTTGCTGAGATAAGGAAACTATAAATGACTTGAAAGCTGGAACACATTACTCGACTCAACTATCTCATCCTGGGACAAGGGATCTGAAGGGCTTCCATCCTCCACTGCTAAGTCAAGACATCCATCCAAAACAATTCTTACCCATTGTTTTCATAAAAACAAAAAAACATTTGCTAAAAGATCTTCTGCAATCCTTGCACCAATAACATTCACACTCCATTGGCTATGATCACAAGAGTTCATGAAAAATTTGACAAAACAGGTCACGGTGGTAGCAAGAATCTATAATTATACAGATGGTATAATTACAAATCACGCATGTATACAATTCATGGTATAATTATGAACCTTTGCAAATATAAGCCACTAATGGGAACTGGGAATGAAGAGTTATTCAACGCTCAGACAGCTAATTACTGTGTGGGGCTCGTTAATTGGTTATGCCCCCTGTTTAAAATGAGAGCATGATCAGGTTTACAGATTTATGGAGCTAAGGCACACGTATACAACAATACTGTATGTTTGAAGATATTGCATCCAAAAATAGCTACACATCAGGCTGAGATGAGAAGTGTGTCAACTCAAATACTGCAAGGCGATACTTTTATGCTTACTTACGATTAGTGTCAATGTCAGTAAGAATCAAGAGTTTGTAACTTGACATCATCTGGTTTTCAGGGTTGCAAAAACAGTTTGGGGTTAGGTTATGTTTACATCTAGCTAATCAGTACAATACTATGGACGATTTAATACGATGGTGTCAGAATTTGTTGTACACAATTTTTGGTTCTACAAGTCTTTATCTTTATCTTATCTTTGATCCTTTCACCCTGTGTTACCTACAACCACCAGTAAAGCCACAATGCATCCCTTTGGCATGTTGACAAAATTGTACAGTGAGACAGAGGCTTCAACCCCACAACAGAAGGTAGTGCCTAAATAGAGCAGTTTAGAGTTGCACATGTAGTAGTGTTTGCACAAAAAATCAAGAAAAGAGAGTAATGAATGTCTTTCTCTTATTGCATCACATAAAAAACCCTTTTTAACTTTTTTTTACAGAACTCCTGTGGACATCTTGTTGCTTGTTGAGCATAAATGGGGCACGCAAGGCTGATCAAGACAGGATATTGCAAAATCCAATAATAACACAAAAAAAGAAGTATGAAAGACGCCACAGAAATAGGATGTGACATTTGGGTGTAATAATAAATAGAAAAGATCATCTTTGCTATCCATTCTAACTTTCACACAGAGGATATAAAACAGCCCCACAGTAACGGCTAAACGATTAGCTTTGTGGTAGGGAGAAAAAAAAGAAGTGTTGTGATCACCAAAGCAGCTTGGTTTTGTATGGAAACAACTGTGGCTGGATGTTTGGTTCTCATGGAAGCCACATGAGAGGGAGGTCATGAGAGAGACAGCAGGCCCGGCGCTGTGTGCGATCTCACCACACTCGCTCTCCTCCACACTTTTGATGTTTCCCTCCAGACTTTTATCATTGCTCCTTGAGAGACCCCAACTCTCACTGTCAGGAAAGCACGCACCCTCACCCTCCTTTTTCATCCTCCATCTGAGCGACAGCCTGGCTACTGACACCGCACCCCCCTTTTTGCTTCCAGAAACTATTTTTTAACAAGCAGAGAAATCATTTAGTGGACACTTTCCTGGATCATTAAACTGCAAATGATGGCTCTGGGACACAGTGCTTTTTATTGATCTGTGTTCTGAGATTGGGCCTGGTCAGCTCTCAGCAAAGGAAATGGGGAAAGGAGGTTGAAGATGAAATGGGGGAGCTGGAGGATACGGGTGGCTCGTGTGAGGCTGAAACGTGATCCAGAGCCTGTGTCGCATTAGGCCTTAACGGGCCGTGTGGCAGACGCACTGGCACCACAGAGCTGAGAACAAGGAGAAGTAGGAGGAGAGCGAGGAGGGAAGCGAAGTGGCCGGACACCCTGATGTATAAAAAAAAAGTGGTGCTACAGCAGCAGGAAGACATGTCATTGAGCTAACAGGAAGGATTTCTGGCACCCCGGGAGAAAAAAAAGAAGTAGAATGATGCTTATCCTTGTATCTAAAGTCACCTTTGTATCTGCTGCACACACATCATGGCACATCTCCTGTCAGCCTGTCATCCCGCCGGGTCACGGTCAAGCTGGCGCTCCTTCTCTGTGTGTCATGTTGTCTCTGACCTGCTCTGTAATTTCCGTTTTTTTCCCTCTCCTCTTTCCCGGAAAGAATGTGTCTCCTGTCGCTCCACAAGTCAGTGTCAGGGGTTTAAACAGCCCATTTCAGTGTCTGACTCAGTTACGGAGTCCCAGAGGTGCCTGGCGGATTCCAAGAATTCCAGCTTTTTGCACCCACAACGGTGACGCCACCTGAGGGAATGCCACAGAGATCAGAGCAGACACTTCCTGTACATGTTTAGCATTCGCCTCCCAGCTGCGCGATGAAGCTCTGTTTGAAGTTTGGATCACAAAGATTTCTTGATATACAAATGGGATGCTTTACAAAACACTGAGCATGCATGAGTTTAAAATGGAAGAAAGAGTAATGATGAGAGGGAGAAGATGAAGGCTAGGCAAAAAGGAAAGAGAAACAGCCAGAGCAAGAAGAGTGGAGGGGGTAATGACTAGGTCTGCTCAGGACAGAGGAGGCGACAGAGGGGGAAGCGTCTCCGATCGTCTCCTCGTGGCTCCTCTTTGGCGTCTGTGATCCTCGGACCCTTCACGCAATCTCCCTTATTACAAGGCTTCCCCTCTCCACACGGGCACCACTACAAAATAGAGCAATTACATTTAATTAGGCTGCAGAGGGTAGCTAGCCTGCCCCATCCCAAAACCTCAGAGAAGCGCAGACTTCAGGTAACACAACGGTCGGGAGAACTTCAAAGAGATGCAAAATTACAGCACCATTAGAGGAGCCACCACAGAACTGCTGTGAAGCCAAGGAATCATTTGACCCAGAGAGGTAGATTCAAAGGAGTTAAAACTGAAAAGCAGAGTGGCGACAAAAACATCTCAACAGCCAAAGATTAGGGGGCAGGCTGGCCACTTCTCTCAACATTGTTTGTGTTGTGTGGGAGACTTAAAAATTTGACTTGACTTTACAATGCCTGTTAGTTATCCTGTACCCCACAGCTCCCATGAAGGGTTGCTGTTTAGACCATGTCAAAGATTTGGTGGTTTTATGAAAGAAAACTAAAATTCTTTCTTCCAAGACAAATACACATAAATGTGCCAAGTCATTTCATTTTGCCTGGGAAAGCTGACATGAGGCAATCCTACATTATTTGCCTGCTGTAGCGCTGAGGTTTGGCTTATGAAGGGCATGATGGCGCTAAAAAAGATTATTGATGCTGACTCACCAAGCCCCAAACCCAAGTGAAAAAATACTGACTTTATTGTGTGTCCTTGATAGTTCTGTGAAAATAACAAGCACATCTCCATTCAGGTGAAATCACTAACCATTGTGACTCTTCATTCCATTATTCATCCACCTTTCATGGCTTACAGACAGAGGCACTGTTTACCTGCAAGAAGCCAATTGTATGAGGTTATTCCTATAATTTGTCATCAGTCTGAATGTTTTTTCAAAGCTTGACTCATGATAGTTCTTTAAATCCAGGATATCTTGTCTTGCACCGCCTCAGATTTCTTTGATCTGTCTTTAATGAGTCCTATAACTTGTGCAATACTAAATTGCTGGAATACATTTCTAAGTGCTTTGCTTAATGGGGACGAGTCACGGTTGTGTGTGTTTTGTTTTTTTCCTTCAGGTTTTTGCAGAGAGAAACAGCAGACATGTTTTAGGGGAAAAAATAGGGACTTAAGTACAAATATATTTGTTTTGTCACAAAAAAGAAAACTTTGTGCCTCCGATTTTTTACTTTAATTCTCTAGCAGCAAAACACCTATAAGAAGGAGTAGCATTAATTATCATAGATCACCTGTATCATCTACGCCAAGTATAGTTATTATTTTAGTTTAGGAATGTGGATGACATGTTGCTTCACTATAATTCCTTTGGCCTACTGTAACTGCACAGGTAGGCCCTTTCTCCTGTTTGTATCTTAAAAAAAACTTAAATCATTGCTTCTCACCATCAATCACTTTATTTATCCCCAATTAAAAGGCACTTCTCTTCGTCTTCGCTTTCTTCTTGATACAGGTTCATTGCCATCCAAACAATGCTTAACTAGAAATGACTTTATCAAAAAGAAGAACGCGTAGCATGGCAACAAAAGCATATGGTAATAAGGTATATACAAATGAAAACAGTTGTCAAATGTAGTCAGAGTGAATATTCTTCTAACGCCCTTAATGCTGCAGAAGCCGGAAAAACTCTTTAGCACCGTTTTTCTGTAAACAGACATAGCCAGCGCTGGAATAGTCACTTAATTCTTTCATTGATTTAATGTTGACAAGCTGAGCAGACCAACAAGCAAATTGTAGCTTCCCTTATCTGAATAGAGGCGCTAGCCCGCTTGTATACGTGCATGTGATTGGCTAATGTTTGCGGTCACAAGCTGAATATTATATCTCAAAATGCTTGAGAATAAAGCATAGATAACAACTTTAACCCTTTAAACTCGAGCCTGTGTTTTGGTGTGTTTGCTCAAAAAGGACACGTCCACAGTAAATTGACTATATCTCTGTAACTACAAGGTGTATTTCAATAATTCTGGTGTAAAAATGAAGGGGGCATATATGAGATTCTGAATGCGCAATGGTACAGTTTCAGAATAAATCAAGATGGAAAACAGCAAAATAACCCCAAAAACATCGCCGCTTAAAATATATATATATATATATTTGGATTAATATCCCTTTAGATGAAGTCTGTTGAAGCTCAAATACAATTTGAAATTACAGCCACACATGTCAACATTACCTGCACCAAATAGAATAATTCTAATGTAAAACAAACCAAAACTATTAGGATTTTATTATGAAATGGTCAGGAGGAGTCTCCAATATAAAGAATAGGGCAGAATTTGGCATATTTTGGTACCACCTGTTTTTGTTTGCTTTCTGTTTGGTCTGTGTTTGAAAAAAAATGTAAATGGCTTATTTGTGCTTGCAGCTGAGACTCAGAGATGTGCTGCTTTGCCAAAATGAGTGTCTGAATCCTTATGTCCCCCAGTTTTTTAAAGATTATTCATATAATAAAATGCTATTAGGTGATTAAACTATTTTACTCAATTGAAAAAGCCTGACTATAATTTGTGGCACATAATAACTTCAGTGCCAATTTTGTACTTTTAGTTATGCGTCTGCTAATCTTTTCAGGGTGATCTAAATTTAACAATCAGAGAAAGTCCAAAAACAATTCACCTCTAACCTTTGGTCCATCTGTGTCATATTTGGTGTTCTGTGCATGTCAAACACTTCCAGTAACTTACCTTTAGTTGGTGCAACTTTTTGATCAAATATAAAGCACAGCAAAATTTTGAGCCACTCACTAATGTTCTCAACCCACTCAGTAACAGTACACATGTAGTCAGTTTGTTGCTATTAGCCAAATCCTATACGTTTTGGTGGCTAACGCCCTTTTCTTCAATAAAAATGTAATTTCTGTTGCACATATGCACATAGCCCATGCTGATTCGATCAAGTCTATAGGTTAACCTATCCTTAGCAGATTTCTGGTCCTATCAGATCATGCCTCCAAAAGTCTTCTCCACATGTGTTAATGTGTCTTTTGTAGTTAACTGTGACTCCATAAAGTAAAGGCCAGGTCTTTTTCCGCCCCGCCACAAATTAGTCTCATGCTGCGTCATGATTTACTGTCTCCGTTATGATAATCACAACCAGAGCTGTGCAGCCTCACCGTAGACTACGAGCGTCGGCTGGAAACTTTGACAGACAGCCAGTCGCGCAGTCTGCTGTTGTCGCCTGTGTCACCAGTGCTTTGGGAATGCCATGTTTCAGTGCTCACCACAACCTTAAAATATAGCCCTCCCACTGTATTTAATATTTTTCTTTTCATGTGGCCCAGTGGCATTAGTAATTATAGTAACATTCCTTATAATACATATAAGTATTTGTGTCACCATAAAACAAGTAAATGGAGACTTTAACCAAATTATAAAGCTGTAAGTATTGGAGAACATTAAGTTTTCTAACATACACAGTGGAACATTTAAATAAGTCGAGTAAAGACTTGAAGCAAGCACAAAACAGCACTAAGTACAAAACAGCCCCTAATTATAAAAAAAAACAACACATAATGGTCTGGTCTCTAGGAGAAATACTGCCTCCTTTTGATTAAACACATTAGTGCAGTAGATTTTGGGGGATTTTAATGGGTTAGATTTCAGCATTGGAAGACGGTAATAAAATGCTCTTCCAACAATTGACAAACAAAAAGTGTCATCCTCTTTTCTCTAAAGACTTGTTTGAATGTGACTGAGCTGTAAAAGCAGCAGGAGGAAATCACCAAGTTGATTTATAGCATGAGCCCAGCCCTTTTGAGTTCAAGATGACATTCTGTCTCATTCGCGTGCCCCGGCTCTGGCTTGCTGTTGTAATTGTGATGACAGCACGATAAGACCAAAAGCATTCCTGCGTCCATCAGCAGACTATCTGTATAAGGCCTGTGTCCACTTTAGCCATGGTAGATCTCTGAACTTAAACACAGTGACTGATGAAGGGTGCAGCCTTAAGTACAGCAGTGATGAATATCTGGGGATAATAAATAAGACAATTAGATCAGAAACCAAATTATTCAGTCTTTGAGTAATAGTAAGGTTCTGACCGTATTCTAGGCATTGGTATTGAGGAAAAGTTAATCAGAGCACAAAAAAATGTGTATTACCTCAAGGAAAATGAATGGCATGGAAATAGATGCTGACACATGCTACAGACCATATGGGACCAAATGTGTCATTGAACAGTATTAACTGTTGACCGACTGTGGTAATAGTTTAATTAGAGTTCTGAATCTTACCTTGCAATCTCACCTTAAGAAAGTGTGTCAAAAGTATATTTGCCAGTATCGTTGTAATTGTATAGATATTGCAATATCAGCAAATGCAATATTGATATAACAATGTACTGAACTCCATTATTATAGTCTTCTGTGTAACAGGCATTCATACATGTATGTCCAATCAGTGGCTCTGATCTGACCAGTGGAGGACCTCCACTAGCCTTGTGTATTAGAATTAAAACTCCTACAATTTCCACAAAACATATAATTACTATATTTATTATAGTTATTGCATATGACCTGTTTTTCTGGTTGTACCGTCCAGTGCAGCGTGTAGTCTTAAAAAAAATGCTTTAATTGGTTTATTAAAAATTATTTGGGTTTGGTGTTCATTTATAAAAGGAAGGATGTCTTTACTCCAGGCCATATTAGATGTCAAAGCAGTTTAAAACACTCAATATTTTTTTCCAGTGTAAAGAGAAAAAAATACTTCTTAAAAGTATGCCACTTACTGGTTACTTAATTAAATCCTTTCTACAATCTTCTTTACAGAATGTTTCACAGCGTTGGCTACATTTAGTAGTAAAGTGGACAGTTTTTGTGAGAAGTCCACAAACAAGCATGCTAAAAGCGTTTGGCATTTCTGTTTTGAAATGTGCTTGTATGCAAGCGTTTAATCGCCTCTACAGCTGAGATGACGTGCTGACGCTCAGTCATCTATGTTAGCATGTCATTGGTCACATGTGCATGGCATTAACAAAGACACAAACAAGGCAGGGGTGCACCACAACCCTATAATTACGCTGATTTATGAAGATGTCAGAATGCACTCCACAAGAATATGATCCACTTTTTTTCTAAAAAGCTCAATAGATGAGCATTTAATCAAGCTCTGTCAGCAGATGGTTTCAAATTCCGAAGGCCAGAATGTATTCAAATGCGCTGACAGAAAAAAAATAAAATACAATAACTGAATTTTACTAAAACTTTGATCAGTGTTTGTATCATAGTAACAGCATGTGATGTAGAGCTCACTGTCAAATCACAGATCACTGTAATGCAGATAGACACACACTACACTGTGGCCAGCATCACCACAAGGCCCTACTGTATCATAAATCACAGCTGAGACCACCAGGCTTCCAAACCACATAAGGCTTAGATTTAGGCTAGCCCTAAACCGGTTGATTTCTTTTGCACCCATAGCCCTGTAAATGCTTAAAAGCTGAGGTCACGAATGGCATCTTACATGTCGACAGTCCCTTTTTCAGCTTTCAAATTATTTCTGTTCCTATTTTGCTGCATCACTTTCCTTGTTCTCTGCGCTTCTGCCTTTATGTCTAACATTTAGCTCAGTGCACGGCCATTCTGTCAGCCACATACAGAGATGTGCAATTTGGTTGTGTTTCAGCGTACATCATTACAGGATTGCAGCCAATCGTACCTTTCAACGCCTCGGCTATTTCTGCCCAAAAGGTACAAATTCTAGTTGCGAGTGGCTAAATTTAGCTGCCCTACTCCCTGGGAAGTATGGACCTACAGGTTGCATAACTCTCCCTCTCAAGAGGTCTCACTCTATTCCTTTTTCGCCCTTGTCCTCTTTTCAGTAAACACCTCTCCTTTGACATGAGTGGCAATTTTCATCTCACTGATTGAAGAGTAAAGCTGCTGCTGGTCCGCCACACAGGCTCCTTCCCTGCCATGCTCCTTCTCTCACTTACTATCAGTCATTTAAAAGAACCTCCCCCGTAATCTTAATCCTTGAATTCCCAAGGCCCCTTAAGAACCTATTCCCCAGTGTCTCTATATGGACTGTTTAAAATTGAATTGAACTTTAAACAAAACCTTTTCAAAATCCAAATCCACATTTAAAATTAACATGTACATTTAGACTCCAGAGGAACAAAGTAATGGGCTATAAAAATACAAAGAACCACTTGATTTCTCATTAATCTGCCAGTAGCCTGTCCCTTTAATAGTGCTACTTAATTGTAATGACTGTGTGTGTTTGTCTTGGGATGAATGTGGCTCTAAGGGAGAAGGGAGGCGGCAGGGCTAGACCACAGCAGCGAGGCTGGCCAGTGGTGACGACTAACAGCTCATCAGTATTGGAGACGGAGGGCACCTCATCAAAGACTAAATCAACTCGACTGTCCCCCCACAGATTAGGGCTGCAAGTGGCCCAAGCCTCCAAGTACTGATTTAGAATAATCTTAACCTCACCAAAGCCTGAGCTAATATGAAGAGAAAACACAAAACGAGCCACAGATTGTGTCTAGACAGAGCTTTAATCTGCTCTGATGACTTATTCTGAGAACTCGCACGAGGCTATTGACATCACTCTAATTAAAGTGTTTGAAGCCTACTGCGTTAATACTGCAGGTATTACTAAAATAACACTATAATTACACTAACACGGAAGAAATATATATATATTACATTTTAAAACAATAGCTAACTATGATACAACCTGTTACTGTAGTCCATAACTGTGACATTGTCTCCAGTCTTGTTTAAATGAAGTTACTTCACAGCAGGTTTTTCTGGAGCTAAGATGAAGGAAACCATAAGAAATTAATGAATATTAATGAAAACTAAAGATATAATGTAGAAAAAAATAGGCACACCCTTTTACTCCACAGCTATGGACTTTTATAGTAAACTGCTGTATTTGTATTTGCACACAGGTGTATTTTACTTTTCCAACACATTCTGATATGTGAGCCGCGAGTTACCTTTAGCATGATCCCAGTGAAAAGGATATGGTACAGCAAATCCAAACAAGTGGATAAAGCCACTTTCCGGCTACAAGCAAAAGAGCTAGCAAGGGCTTTCCTATCTTAGTTAGCACTCAAAACAATAAAGGCAGAGTTCAAACTCCAGCCTAAACAGTATTAGCATATGATAAATAGAATAGTACTATCTTTTAAAGTACATAAAACGGTAAAGACGTCCTGTAAATATTGGGCTACTCCAGCAGGGCCAATTCAAAACAATTATTTTATATTGCATCATATATTATATTTTATTATTTAAATATTTTTTGTTTAAAAACTAATTTGAGAAAATAGTAGTTGCCAATAGCACTGGGAATTCCAGGTTGATTGTATGATTTATTGGAAGCAGGCTAAGTTTGTTAATATAGCACAGCCAGTATTGCAGGTCTAAAATGTACTTTGATTACATGTTGGCACAGTAATAAATCAAAATGCCTAAAATAAAAGGTTCAGATCCATGTTACGTTACATTAATTACTCAATTGGGATACAACAGGTACAAAATGATACTTTTCTTGAGGAGCCTGTCCCTCTGTATGATGAAAGCGCCCCATAATCCCAGTGGAATGACAGTGGACAAAACATGGATAAGAGCAGGGAGGAAATTGCAGTACAAACAGCCTGATGAGTGCCAAAGACATGGCCTAGTGAATATGGTCTGATGTTTGTTTGCACAGCTCCAGAGCACACAGATTGAAGCTCAAAGCTCTCATCTTCTTGTGTTTGTGTCTTGCAGTGAGCAACCAGTTGAGCTTTGGTTATCAGCAGCACGCAGGACGACAGGTGATTCAGGAGAAGATGAATTCCCATGGGATTTCTGGGCAACCTTTTGTGGCTAACTATTTCCTCTTCTAAATCCTGGAGCTGGGATCAGAACAACTAACTGAGATCTGATGTGGATTTTTGACAGGCACAGTCTGTCTCACAACAAACAACCCTGTTTCATGTGAATTGAGCAATGCACAAGGTTTTGGATGATAATCTTTTCTTCCTCTCAGAAAGCATCTAATTGCTTTGGCTGGCAAGCCCACACAGAATGGTATGCACTTATGAATGGTGTGTTTACGCATCAGTTTTATGTGTATGTTTGCTCTCATATTGCATATAATTTGCCCAATAACACTAGCATCTGCCATTTACTTACCACAGAGTTACTTGAGGCTTCAAGGCAGGAGATTAACCCTGTGTGTTCTAGGCTGGACAGCTATAAAAAAAAACAACAACCACGAAAGACTGACATTTTTCTGCATGAGAAATTAAATTGTAGGTTTGGAATTAAGAATTTGGCGCTTGTGAAGCACAAACATCCCAAACATCCAATGAAATAGCTGTTATTTTCACTTGTACGTGCACCCAGTTGTCCAGTGGCTATTCAAATTGTTGCAGACGCCACAGACACAGATATTAAAAAGACATTCATGTCCAGAATCTTTGTTGGAGCAGCTGTAAAGGGTGGATAGTGTCTATTCCCATGCTTGCATTGTCCCTGTACATACAGCCATGGCTAAATGAGTGGCGCCACAGCTGCACAAGCAGGTAGTAATAAAGCTCTGGATGGTGGCCCATAGATGTGTTAGTTGATGTGTTACTCAGAGGGCCCCTATGAAAAGACCCCAGGCGCCTATCCCAGTGCCTGTCTCCACAGCACTAAGCGACCATTAGGCAGGATTTTAAGGGCAAGACATTTAGGCTGCTGTCATCTTGTGTCAGTCCACCACAGGGACCGCGCCGTGGTTAAACAGGCTCGTAAATAAACACCACACACACACACACACACACACACAGAGTGCTGGGCTGTTGTGGTGCTGCTGCTGCTGCTGCTGGTGGGGACTAGACCACAGATTTGGACCAGGACTCCCCCTCCTCTCCCTGCCTCCACCAACAGTGCTTCATGGAGCGCCAGACTGAACCTACAGCGTCATAACTCACAGACTAGACTGATGACTCCCCTCAATTTGTCACTATCGTGCTGTTCCTCTGCCACACATCGAGACACACACTGCATCTGCCTCACACTGTCCCGGGCTCTTCGAAGTAGCATCAGTGGTGGAAAAACTCTGGAATCCCACCAACCCCTCCCTTGTCGATTCCTTGCCCTCTGTCTCTCTCCTGTCTGTCTTCTTCTGGAGTGGAGACCACACAGATGTTCCAAACCACATCCAAGCCGTCTGGCTGTGATGAGCACATTTGCACACGAAGTAAGCTAACAATCTGCCAACAGCTAGAACGCGTCTGACTGTGGCCTGGGGCTAATCTTTGTCTAAGACAGGGGACACTGGAAGAAACACTCAAGCCTGTTACATAATGTTTAGAGACACACAAATTACTACAAATTATTGCATATAAGATGGACCAGCAGATTTGAAAAAAAAAAACATGCTGCATTTAAGTGTTCCATGCAGTGTTAACTGTTGTTGCTGTTACTGTTCACAAACAGACTTTATTATTTGAAAATAATATGTTTTCGCATTTAACAGGGCAAACAAGTAGTAGTAGTGAACCTTTCTTTTTATTTAAAAGCTGAATACAAATAAATAAGCATATGCAATTTTAGCCAAGACATTTACATTTATTCATTTAGCAGATGCTTTTATCCAAAGCGACTTACATTGTTCTACAGTAATTACCAGTGTTACAGCCACTGGAGGCAAGGTGGGTTAAGTGTCTTGCCCAAGGACACATCGACAGTATGAACTGTGGGGAGAGTGGGAATCGAACCACCTACCTTCCAGTTGAAGGACGACTGCTCTACCCACTGAGCTACTGCCGACACTGTTAAACAGCAGACTAGTAAAGTTAATTATATATTATATGTTTTATTCAGGCAAAAAGTCTATGAGCAATAACTCATTAATAAAACAACTCATTTCCTGTAATGTTGATGAACACAGTTTGAAAGTCAGGCCAAAATTTTAAAGAATATAATAGTTTTGGTCAAAATGCAGAAAATTTGGTGCACCTAATCACTCAGAGCAGTGAAACAAAAATGAACAAATCAGTAAAATGAGGATGTATTACCGTTAAGACTAGCTTAAATAGTACAACCAAGTCAGATTCAGTAAACTCGAGAGAAATCTAATGCAAACTACTGGATGCCACGTCCCCCTTGAGTAATCAGCCATCTTCAGCAGCCTCACAGACATCAATGCAAGTATGTCTCAGCCCCTGTCATTTAAAACAGCTACTGTTTTAATGCACCAAAAACGAGTCAAACCCCTCAATTACTCTTCATGTGAATGCTGTACGTGTGTGTGCGCCTGTGGTTTGGTTCGGGGGGTGTGGGAAAGTGCGGTTAGGAGTACGCTCACACAAATAGCGGTTTGCAGTGTGAGCAGACAGTGAAATTCTCATTTTAAGACAACAACAGTGTGTACCTCAAGGCTCGCCAATAGCCAAACCACACAATGTTTAAATCATTTTGGCTTAATTGCTTTTTAACAAGGCTCCCTCCTGCGTTGACATTATACATTAACACTGTGGGTGCTGAAAGCTCAAAGTCTGACAAGTCTGGCCACGTAAAACTGTGTCTGACTCTGAATAACCCTTAAAGAGACTTTCTCTGAAAAAACTGTTTACACCATCAGCAACAATATGAGTTGAACTAGACAAGATGAATTAAAGTCTTGTGCCTTTTTCATAGATCAAGTGAAGGGATTTTTTTTATAAAGCTGGGTAAAAAAGCTCCACTAAGAGGACTGTATAGTTGCAGATATAGGATGAGATCCGATCTGACCTTGTAGAGCATAATACATGGGACAAACACAGGACTAGTCATAAACCCCTCATTAGGAGTGCCAGACAGTGTGGAGCATGTATTTTACTACACACCCAACATTTCGGACAGAATATAACCTCTGGGCGGGATGTCGTCGAAGTGTGTATGTCTGTGTGTCTGACCTATCTGTCAGTTAAAGCCTTACTTTTGGGTTTGGAGAACATTTCCAAAATAACAATGTGCAGCACAGAAATTATAAAGTACTCGGCATGTACAATATATAGTTATGGAAACCTAAAAACATCTCAGATGACTTCTAAAATGTCATTAAGTCAGATAGCGCACGCTCTGCTCACACGTTCGGCCGAGCTATAGAAATGTCAAAACAAAACATAAGTAGACATCCTAATATCCTTCATTTATTTTGAAAACAGGTCCCCAGATAGCTCAGGCTGCGGTCGACAGGAGACTATTTTGGAGAAGCACGGTCTTAAATAGCTACAGGAAATGAGGAGATGATGATGGACTTGAATTTACTTACTGTCTGAAGACTGTGCTCCAGAAATGTGACTGATGTATAGTGCTCTATATGACAAGGAATGACAAGAAATGATAAATATAAGGCAGACATAATTGTCATTGATGGCACCAGGAGTAATGTGAGGAGAAATCTATTCAGCTTAATGTCTTTATTAAGTGAATGATTGAAAGTCATATCAGTTACATCTTCAGTTGTCAGAAATATCTTTTTTTTCTGATTATTAAGTTATATAAAAAAAAGGTTTGTTTGCACTGGATTTACACTGTTATGATTGAAATTAATTGTCCTGTTCATGTTAAACACGAGTCTGTGGCAGCTCTTTACAAGTGATTTTATAGACTTCAGCTTCTTTAAGTCACGCTGCAGATGTCGAAGGCCAGCTGTTAGATTTAAGCGCCATCTAGTGGCCATTTAAAGCCATCTGCGTGAACATACCTGAGTGCACTTTCACAGCAAGCCTTTCAATGTAACAGGGAAAAATGATGAACCATAAACGTCTGCATTGGAAAATAAATAAACACATTTACAGTACTTGTCTTGTTTACTCATACCTAATAATTTGTTGTCAGGTGACACAACATATAAATCCTGGATAAGACAAGAAAGTAGCTTCAAACTTAAAAAGCAAAAATACTATACTTAAGAGCCAAAGCTGGCAGTAAGTACATAAAGTTTTGTCTGTGAATCAAACATAAGAGATGCTTTGGAAGGAAACAGAAATCTCATTTTCTGGTGGACAGGTATGGCTCTTCTTGCTGTGTTTTGGTGAACTATCACTTTTACTATGTATTATCACTGTGGTGCAGCATTATGCAGGGCTTGCTAAAGTTACCCACACTTGGATTCACCTGCTATCTCATTGATCAGCCTTTCAGCCCCATCACACTCCAGGGGAAATCTAATTAGCCGTCTTGGACGTGCTGCAACTTGAAGAAGCCAGGTTAAGTGTAATAACAAGTGGCTGAGCCCTGGGCAAAACTGAAAAGGTGGGAGCCATATTGATCATCTGTAAAATGGGAGAGGGATCTCTAGATGGCCCAAAGAGAACTCATGGGACGTTTATGAATTGCACTTAAGTGTTGTTAATCACATTATGGCCTACAGGGAAGCTATGATGACTTTAGCATTGATCAGCAGCAGCTAAAGCTCATACAATAACACATGTCAGCAAAATGAATAAACTGTTAACAACCACGATGCCTCATAATGTCAGCACTTCACTCAGGAAACAGACACCAAGGACAAACATGTCGACACACTTAACATGGAACAAATGGCCTATCCCTGTCTAAGCTGGCAATGGTACATTAAGCGTACCTGCTCTGGTAAAAGATCTGGAAAGGCCAGGCTAGTCTCAGCAGCAGAGGATCAACAGCAGGCTCAGTGCAAACAGCCATGTCAGAAAAACCTTACAGAGGGAATAAAGAGTGTGAGACCAGCAAATACTGTACATTAACATGTTTGGATTCACTGTTATTTATTTTTCTAAATTTAGGAATCCGATTTGCCTACAGTAGTTTAAAAATCACACATTTAAAGAACAAATGCTAATTATTACCAAGCAAAAAAATGCATCTTTTCATGCACTATTTATGGTTGGATGCGAGATGAGGAAAGAATTTGCAATGATCGTTTAGGGGTATATCACATTTTTTACACGACTGGTCACATGTCAGTTAAAATCTGTTTAATCATTTATTTATTTATTTATTTTATCTCTTGGGAGTACATATTGAGAGAGCAAACACTAAAAACATACATTATTATGATAACCAATTTATTCATTTTGCTTTAGGTTTGTTGTTGCAAAAAATGTATGATAGTTTGACATTTATTTTGAGTTGTTATCACTCAACAACAAATAATTATGACAACACTTATGCCATACAAAAATATGACTGTAAGAGTAAATACATAATTTTGTTTTGAAGTTGGTTTTGCAGCAAAGTGCAGCCCTCCAGGTCTGAGCCTGCAGTGAGCAATGGTGACAGATAGGTATTATGAGGAGTTTCCTCCTGCCTCCGCTGGGGATTTGTGATAATCTGTAGAATGAGTCATGGGCAGATTAACATATTGTCTGCTCTAGGCCAGGATATCCTATATAGGCTATGCTAATAGGTAAAACTTGGGTGCACTGAAAGTGTACCTGGGAAACACACTCCTGACTCTGGAAGTGTTTTTAATGGATTAATCACTCCTCCTGCATAAACACAATATCTAATCTGTGTGCTTATGTTGTGGCTTTAATATCACACACCTCTTACACGTTTTCACTGCACTGTTCATGTCAGATAAAGCAGAGGGGGACGGGGTGACGCAATCTTTGCAACATGAGACAGAAACACTGAATCAAATTTGTTTCCAAAAAACATTCAATCATTATTCATGAGTGTGTGTGTTTATGAACCTCACTGCAGAGCTACAAACATGTAAAAGACTGAGAAACCACAAAATAGATCTGGAGAAATTAGGTCTTCTTTGGTCTTGAGTCATCATCATCATCACCTCTCTCTGCTTCATGCTTCTTCACCACTACAACTTCATCAGATGTCATTCAGCTTCCAAAGACTTGAGAACACTATTTTATTAATAATGAATGCAGCAGTGTGTACAGCATTTTTATATGGCTGTCTGACACAAAGCCACAGTTTTCAAAGGAAATAACAATGTGAGCTCTTGTCAATGAAAAAGCAAGTGATTTAAATTACACTGACTAAACAAAACTATCAAAATATGGGTCTAATGATTAAGGATTAATACAAATCTTTAACCATTAAGAACTCAAACACATTTCTAACCCCAAATGGAACATCTATAGCATAAGAAATATGCTCATCCAAACAGCGGGAGAAAATCCTCACTATTACATTTCAGCTACTAACAACAACATATTAAAAAATACAGCTCCAATTGAGACTACAGTATAATTTTCCATTCACCATAAATATTTGATAAAGTGATTTGAAATTGATGCTTCCCACTTGTTTCTGTTCAAATAAATTTTAACAGAACAGGAGATGCAGCTGCTGCATTGCTACATCCTCAGCAAGCCGATGAATTTGTTCCCTCCAACACACATCTGAAAGCATACTTGTTTCACTGATTTAAACTAAGGGACACAAACAAGGCCATAGCAGGCTAATTAGAATAAGCACAAGCTGTCACAAGCCTGAATAAAGTCAAGCCAGCATTGTGTGTTTGGAGCCACTACTAACTTTCACTCTCCTGCATGAATAATCAACTTCTGCAAAGCCTTCAAAGATTTATGAAGCACAATGAAAAACAATGTTATATTTTACACCAATCAGATCAACAACTAATGTTCTGCATAAACAAAGTGTGGCCCAACCTGATACCTGAAAAATATATTTAGTCATGCATGCCTTATTATTTTCAAAAGTCTGTGGACATAACCTCTACTTTAGAAAGACATGTTTCACTTTCATGTTTAGAGACACTCCCTTTGGTTCCCATACCTGTGTGGTTGTAGTGTGTGTATGTGTGTGTGTGTGTGTGTGTGTGTGTGTGGGGTAGTGTGAGATGGGCTGCAATGCCAAACTCGCACACTAGAGGCCGCTTAATCCTACAACACAAGAAAGTAAAAGGACAGTGATGACAATGAGCAGTGATTTTTTTTTTTT
This sequence comes from Neodontobutis hainanensis, assembly GCA_024349245.1. Classification (NCBI taxonomy): domain Eukaryota; kingdom Metazoa; phylum Chordata; class Actinopteri; order Gobiiformes; family Odontobutidae; genus Neodontobutis; species Neodontobutis hainanensis. Next base: position 1,645,880 of record JALDNG010000016.1, on the reverse strand, counting down.
TGGGTGCTTTTCTATTTTATTACAATTATTTTTTTGGAATTGAAAGAATGTGCCATCAACACAAACAACATCTTTAAGTTACTGTGTTTATAAATATTTTGTACATGTCTGAATGAACACAGATATATTCCAATTTAAAGGCATATATTATATGCAAGCAAACCTGGCCCCATGCCTCTCTTTTCGTGGGTGAGTGAGTAAAAATCAATTACAGGTTTACTCTGGCTAAACTTAAGCCTTCCATCTTTGGAGTTATTGTTATGGTATTTTTCCTGTTACTGGCTGATGCAGAAATGTCCCTCCATGTAACAAGGGAGACGAATGTGGAGATGCAAGTAGATAACAATAGTACTTAAAGTCGTACATTAACCTCCACATTTTTCAAGAGGCCGGAGAAGGTGTACAATAAAAAGCCGTCTTTTTTGTAAGAATTCATTATTTATTTTTTATAATATTCTTGGATATCAGCAAATAAAACCTTAAAGCTTTTTAACACAGCTTGCATATTATGGTTTTATTCTGTTTGTTATCTAGCTCCAGGACCCTATCAATATCTAAAATATTGATAAATTGGCTTTAACCAGCAGAGATACTACTTTGGTCATATTGTGTATGTTTTACACACGACATGAAAAATACACAACTCATAATGGTTCACTGTCGGACCTCACCTGTTATGATTCAGTACGCTGGGAGGCATGTCCACATTTTCTAGGCAGTGTGACAATTACAGATTTCAGCTAAAGTCGTCCGTTCTCTGCTCGTTTAAGTTTAACCATAGCAAATGCATGACCTTTTCCCCTAAACTCTACTTCATGCAGTGGTGATATTGGTAATGAAAGCTAGCACTCAATAATTCAATTGTAAGATAACAAAAAATTAACAGGCTTCCTGCTAATTTAATAATATTATATCCGTAGGTGTGTTCGAGATGAACTGCTTTGAAGACGAGAGCAGGCAGTGGGCAGGAGTCGGATAGTTCATGAACAAGACCAGCGCGGTTTGACTCAGATTAGGCGTGTGTTGAGTGTATTTGCTTAATAAAACTACAGTTTATGAACGTACTTCTGATTCAAAAAACTATTTTAATTGTTGAGTTGGCTTTGAAAGCTTTACTTCTAAAATAAGAGAAATTCCTCTCATTAAGTAGATTTTAATACTGTGTTCACCATATTTGATAAAAACCTAAAGGGTTTATACAGGTTTGTAGTAGACTATTTGTTTAGAATAGATTCAAATAAATAAAGGTGTGGGTGTGGAGCAGTGATGGAAAGAGTACTGTATATTTGTACTAAAGTAAATGTATTGTTACATGATACTCAATTGTTAATTAAAAAATGATTAACACATTTATAATTACTATTAAGCCAATGATGTATAAAGCAACACTTTGTAACTTCTAAGGTTGTAAGCATAATTAAAGACTAAAAGAGAAAATGCAGCAGCAAAATTCACATGGACGGTTTCCTTATCATATAAATCTGATAAATATCCTTCTGTAATGTATATTTGGCTTGAGGTAACGTGCTCTGGATAAATATATGTTCTTACAGATGGAGACTGCAGCTCACAAAAGATTAGGCACAATGGTTTAGTTTTATTCTTTTATATCTGGAACCATTCCACATGAATTATAGATTTATTTATTTTTTTTATAATTTTCAGACCCCATATTTTAAGAAGTTCCATAGTTTTGCTTTAATGAATTATCAATAACCACAGACAAACATCTCTGTAGATCAGAGGCTCTGGGCCATAGCAGAGATTTAACTCAGAGAGAGAATGGTATTTTATCAGGGAATAAAAGAAGGACTAAACTAAAACTACACACTTCAACATTTGTGAAACTACATCTGTCAGAGTATTAGAATTAGATGTTGGTTTTTGGATAACAGAATAACAGGTGTAAAAAGGCTTTGACAGGAGCCACTCACTGCAGCTAGCAGCAGCCAGGGCAGCTTTTACTGCAGTGGACTATTTCATTTTGAGTCTTTTACTTGAAATAAACCATGCATATGCACAAATAAATTGTACAATTATGTTGGCCAACTATACTCTTGTGGCATTATACACTAACATGGTTATAAAATATCATTTCACCTTAAACTACACAATATAATTTCGTCTTTATATCACAAACAGTGCAAACAGAAGAGGCCCTCTGTCCCTCCCGCTCACATTGTCAGTCCTGTTACAGTTACTAAAGCTCTTCTAATGGATTCATCAAAGTTTTAAGAGACAGCTAATGACAGACACTTGTCTTAACCATTTGGATTTAAAAAAGGAAAATCTAAACCATAGGTGATCTCACCCTTTCCTTCTATAACTAAGAAAAGGGCTTTCTTTCTCTGGCCTGTACGACACATGGCCAGCCTCATGTGTCCCATGTAGCCTCTGAAACTGAGAGCTCACCTCAGACGTACCTTCAGCCTCCTTCTCTGAACTACTGTCAATGGTAAATGGTAAATGGCATGGATTTTATATAGCGTTTTTCCACCTACTAGGCACTCAGAGCACTTTACATCAAGCTTCCATTTAACATTTACATTTACATTTATTCATTTAGCAGACGCTTTTATCCAAAGCGCCTTACATTGTTCTACAGTAATTACCAGTGTTACAGTCACTGGAGGCAAGGTGGGTTAAGTGTCTTGTCCAAGGACACAACGACAGTATGAACTGTGGGGAGAGTGGGAATCGAACCGCCTACCTTCCAGTTGAAGGACGACTGCTCTACCCACTGAGCTACTGCTCACACTGGTGTGTCCTGCCCAAGGACACAACATATGAACTGGGAAGAGCGGGAATCAAACCAACAACCTTGCGGGACTTGTTGCAGAGCAGCACATGACAGGCTAAGGTTGGAGCTGACAGCTGTCTGTCAGAGCTTTGCTTTGTTACTGCTCTTTACTGAATCTTATCAACCATTAAACATGAAGTTATTTGATTGAGCTAATTTCTACAAATTCATGAGGAGAGTACTTTAAAATGGATTTGTCAGTGGTGATGTGGGAATGTAACCTGACCAACCGCAATTAACTTTTACTTTTACGGTTTACGGGTGTTAACCAATCAGAGAAACCACGGAACATTAAGTGAAAAAAGGCAAAACCACCAAGCCTCTCTCATGGAACCATTTAATAGGTCCTCGAGGAAGGACAGGGGTGGGGAAGATGAAACCGTTGCAAATGCGATGATGATTGGCTGACGCCGTCTCATTGCACTCTCTGGGTACCACTAAACACAAGACAGCGTCAGCGACAATGGCAATGAGCCGGGGAAATTCAAAGGTAGTGTTCTCGAACTGGAAGTACCGGCACTACTTCTCGTCAATTGAAATTAAAAGAAAGAATGTTTCCGTAACATGCACGCTATGCCCAGGAAAAAAGACTTTATCCACGTCTGCCTCAAGCAATTTGAATCTTATGAAGCACCTCACATTAAACATGCTAACACGACCTACGTTACACTGGTTTAGTTGTTAGAGGAGAGGAGTATTTTAGTAAAGATTAATGCATTGTTCATTTTCACTGAGTATGAACAACATGTTAATCTACAGAGAGAGTTGGATTGTGTTCTGTTTATTGTGCAATAATTTACAGCTACAGAAATTTGCACTTAATGGCCAGATCTTCCTTTTTTTCTTTTTACCCAAGTTTGAGTGTCTTAATTTTGCACTTAAATTTTATTTTCAATATTAATTTTTTATGTTTTTATTTCTATGCATATCATATGGTAGACTGCAATCTATTGTATTCAAATAAATACCAAATGTTCTAAAATACTGTATAGTGTTTTTATTCTTCAATCAGTTAATATAAACATATTTGATATTAAAGATGTTATTAAATGTAATAGTGTTATAGAACATTACACACCGAGATTCTGCCATGTTTACATTTGTCTGACCCTGTACTCTTCCCCCCTTGTCCCTAAAACTATTGTTTTACTATGCAGTAAATCCGAAAAGCCCGGATGTAACCGCCATTTTATTGCCCTTTCATAGCGACAATATCGGTAAATAGGGGACCAAAGGGCTGATTACATCCATGTTTATTTACATTCTACGATTGGAACTCACACAACTGTTTGTCAACAAGGAAACCACTTGAGCACCGCTAGTTAACCTGGCAAGCAGTAGAGCGGACACCAGAGCGGTTTTAGCGTTTTTTTTTGTTTTTTTTCAATTTGCTGGTTATTCAAAACCTTGTTGAATGTTTTTGTTGCCGCGCGAGGCTAGATACTTGTGCAGACAAATGGCTTGTGATTGGTCCGTCCGCATAATCGCCGAGAAAGTTTTTGCAATGAGAAAGGGACCGTCCTCCACTAGGCTTTGGATGCTTGAGGTCCTACTGCTAGTTCCTTCCCTTTTCCATTCTTTAGGACACACCACTTGTTGCTGTAAGAAAGATTCCCTTCTGACCAATTTTTGAGGCCTTTTTTTAAGCTCCAGCTCATTGTAAACTTCAGGATATAAAGAGCGATCTGTGTACTTGATTGGCATTGTTACAGTTTGATTGATTTAAGAATGCACTTGTAAAATGTCACTGTGCAGGTGTTTTATGTGTCAATCTGATGTAAAACAAAGAAACAAAATGATTCAGATGTGCTTGAGATATCTATTGTCATTTGAGTTTGTTTTGACAGTTCGGAGACAAGATGGGCTCAACAAAACTGTTACTTTCACTTTTTATAGATATAGTAGTAGCCTAGGCACCCATATTCTTATTACTGGTGACTTGTGCTTTAAAGCGAGAGCCTGCACAGAGACTCATTTTAACAAACCCTTTCAACAGACATTGCGTTTTTATAAACCTTTTGTTGACAGTGTATATAAAAACCATGTGCCTATATAGGATATAAGGACTTTAAGGTTTATTTAAACGCTCAACTTTCTTTGCTTTTAAATTATTATCCAAGTTATATATAATATTTGTGTTTTTTCTATGGAGTTCAGCTTCACAGTACACAGTGGTAAAATAACTTGGAACTTTATTGTTGAACCAGATACATTATTTGGAAGTCCTTTCTCCATGGGATCCTGATCCTGAAGTGGATTTTTATAATGTAAAGGGATTTGAAAATACCACATTGTATCATTACAAATGTATTATAGAAAAACACTTTGAGCACAGAACTGTCATGTTTTATGACTAACATTTGGGTTTTATGTCTTTAATGTCATATTTCCTCATCTCTGTAAGATACAAAATTGACAAAAATAATTTCTAATATTTCAGAAATTTCAAGTGATCACAACAAATAATAATCAATGATTATCTTAATTAAATTTATTTTCAATAACAATATCAAAATATGTTTATTTTCTTAGACTATATAATTTTTTTTATAATTCACTATGAGTCATTTCTCAGTAAAGATCTCTTTCAATCAGTGTAAAATGAACAATCTCTGTGATATTCTTTGAAAAAAATGTGTTGGAGGATATAAAAGCACTGAATGAAAGTGGTCCATCATCACAGGACTTAAAATGAAGACAGTCAAGCACTTTTCACATAAAATTCTTTGAGGCACTCATGCCTATACTTTCATATAACCTGTGTAACTTAGTCAGTGCAATCACCTGTTTCCCGACAGTATTGAGCTTATCCATTTGAGGCACACAATCTTTAAAAAAATGTTTTGACATAACAGATAGTAAACTAAAAGCAAATTCATTGTCTGCATGGCCAGTCAGAGTTTTGTCATTGGTATGTGCAGGCTGTTCCATGGTCCCATCCACAGCTCGTCCTCGTCTGATAACGTGTGCTCACTGTGGGACTCCAGTGTTTCTCTGCTGTCCTTATAGTTGTCAACACAAGTCTCTTGCTCCTCATTGCTGCTGCTGTTGTTTCTGTCAATCAGCACCTTGGCAATATTGGTTTTGGACCCAAAACTTTTAAGAGCTGCAATGCCGGATCCAAGGGAGCCACTAGAGGACTGTGTGTTTAGATTGACATCCACATTTGAGAAAATACATGTACTAGTTCCATTTTCTGTGTTGTTTGCTGTTCCGTCAACATTGATAATAGGCGGGGGCTCTTCATAAGTAACACCCAATTTGTCTAGTTTTTTAAAATGTTTTGCCAGCCGGCATGGAGAACCCAACTTGAGATTATTTTGGAGAGGCGTTCTCCGTGTTCTGATTACAGTGCCATTCTGAGCGAGGTAGATATTCCCATTGATGTTGCTGTGGCTGTTGACATTGGAGAGCCGAGGCTGCTGGGTCTCTGTGGTGCTCTCCTCTCCAGTAGAGCTTGTCTCATTCTCTCCATCAACCACCAGCTTGATTCTTTTCTTTCTGCCAGACTAACAAGAGAGAGAAAGATCAGTTTGAATGTGATTCTTGCAGAAACTGAAACACAGCAAAACAATATGAAACATAAAATAGTTCTGAATAAGAATATTGTGGCATTGACCTAAAAAGCTGAATTTAAAATGTATTTTTTGTTGTTTTAAAGTGACTGATGCAGTAGATCTCATAGCAGTAAGAGTGCTTTGGTGACTTACAACTATTTGAAAAGCTGCTTAAATCTTATTCAGGCTTGTCACCAATTTTTGGCTGTTTCTCAAGTGTCTATTCTCAAAGGTTTAGCTTGGCAGGGACTGTAAGTGACCATGAAGACAGGCTGTTTTACAGCTTTTAATCATCCCAATAAAAAGGTATGATTAATGGACCACCTTCTTTCATTATCAGTGGCAATAGCTGTCAACAGGCAACAACACAACTTTAAAGTTAACAAATGCATAAGGAATAGAGTTGAGGATAGAGGCTACAGGGTAAAAAACAAATATGAAGTTGATATTCTTTTTGATTAAAGTCAGTAAAACTGACTAGATCATGTATAATACACTGCTAAAATAAAACAAGCATATAAGTACAGAGTCATGCAAAATCCCACAGCAAGAATCAGAGGACGCAGAAAAAGCACTCAAAGAGCAAGTCACAGAAGTTAGTTAACAATGTGTGAGAGACTAAAGATTTTGCAGCAGAAAACCGGCAAAGTTTTTTGCTTGGTAAGGGAAAGAAAAAATGGACATCTGAAGCACTCTGTAGAGGAAAGAAATGTTCTCTTCACTTCCATGCAAGGTTAATTTTATACACTCTCTCTTACTTCATAGCTGCCATATTCTCTGTCTAAAATGCAGTGTCTGAATCCGATGTAGATTTTGTTGCACTGCTGGCCACTGTTCCAATAGAGGATTTGTCGGAGGAAATGGCGTCTTCATCCACTTCAGTGATAGGCGACAGTCCTCCGTATGTTTCATCTGACATGGTACTCATGCTCTTAATGTCTGTGGGGTATGATGGACTTGTATAAGGAGTGGAAGGCCCAGGTCCCTCAGAGGTAACACTAGACCTTCTTGATGATCCATCTTCACTCATCTCACTGGAAGACTCCTTGCTCTCATCTGCAGTTTCTGATTCCTCCTCTTCTTCGCTTTCCTCAGTGATGGTACCTTCAGAGCTGTGTGTCAGGGTGGACTTTCTGGAACGCTGGCTGCCACCTCCGGACCTTGATCCTGCTGAGCTTTTCTCACTTCCAAGAGAACTTCGACCAGTCATCTGACTTCGGGAGGAAGAACCTTCACTGGCCTCAGAGACAGACTTTTGACTAGACCTTCGAGATGTTGAGCCTTCAGTTCCAGATGCTGCCTCAGAATCACTGGCTGTTCCTGTTCCTGATTCAGCGTCACTTAGTTCCTCACTAGACTTTTCTGATTTGTCTCTCTGTGATGTCCTCACACTTGAGCCAGCAGTACTCACGCTTTCACTGCCACTTTCACTAGCACTCTTACTCCTTCTACTACCACTTCCACTGACTGCACTGCTCGCTTTAGAGGCCTCAGTAGCTGATGATCTGACAGAAGAGCGGGCAGAAGACCCACTCTCTCTTGTACTTCCTGAACCCTCCTCATCTTCCTCCTCTTCCTCAGAATCCCTCTCTGTTGTTGAGCCCTGCTCAGTGCTACTCTCCTTTTCTGTGGCAGTCCCTGTCCCTGACTCTTTCTCAGACTCTGACTCTTTCTCAGACTCTGACTCCTTCCCAGACTCTGACTCCTTCTCAGACTCTGACTCCTTCTCTGAATCGGACTCTTTCTCTGTTCCAGACTCTTTCTCTGAGGCTGAGGATTTCTCTAACACAGATTCTTTTTCCGACTCCGATCCCTTTTCTGATGCAGACTCTTTCTCACTTCCTTCCTCTTCCTCTGATTTGCCTTCTTCATCGGAGTCCTCTGGCATCTCTTCTGGCTCTTCCTCTGAGTCCACTGTGCTTTCATTGGCATCGTCCCGATCTAAGTCTACTTTTAGATAGTCTCTGTCAACGCTGCTTTTCTCAGAGGACTCTTCATCAGAGCCCCTCTCTCTCACCTCATCGCCGCTTCCACTGGCATCTGCTTCTGGCTCACTTTCAGTCACACTAATGGACACTTTGGACTTCTTGTCGTCCTCGCTGGCTGCTTGTGAGGCCTCCTCGTCTTTTTCACTTTCACTGACAGATCCACGACTCTGCAGCTTGCCGCCCAGGTTGATCTTTTTAAAAACCTTGCCAAGCTTGCTGCGAGTTTCAGTCTTGCTGTCGATTGGTCCCGTAAGGGCAGGTCCATCAGTCAGACTTTCCTGACTGTCAATACGGCGAGCGGACATGAGTTTGGCATAGTCGTCGTCCTTCTTTTTAGCGCCAAACATCTTGAGCATCTTGGCCTTGTTCCATGGAGATGGGCCAGGCTCTGATGGCTGTTCCCCTCCCTTGCTGGCTGCCAGGAGTTTACTGAGTTTTATGACAGACTTCAGTTTTTTGGCAGCCTTTGAAGGCTCACCTCCCTCAGCTGGCTCTGCTTGCTCAATTTCCTCCTCTGGCGGCATGTCTCTAAAGCCAACTCTCTTGGGTGCGCCTCCACCCCGCATGCCGCGACCTCGGCCTCGAACCTAAGACAGTCAAATTTATTTAGACATTTAAAAAAATCAACAAGTCAGACTGTGGGAACTTCACACTGGGTTTTCATTGTAGTTAGTTTAGATTTTTGATTACCAAGGTGTGCATAAATCACACATTGAAAGATGAGCATTACCTGTGGACTGTAATATTCATCTTCTATCATCTCTCCATATTCATCATACATAGGAGGTATCAACCTCCTCCGACTGCCATATCTGGGGAAAATAAAGAATAATAAAACAAAATCAAATTTACAAAAATGTTAATGGTAACATACAAATAAATAATTAATAATACAATAATAAAATATTGGCATTTAAATAAGATTTAAAAAATAACTGGGTCCACTATATGGCTATGATACTTCTTAATGTACCATAAGGTGGCAGCATGTCATTTTTTTAGTCAAACACTTTATATAAAGTGCAGTGTACTATAAATAAATAAATAAATTGAGAAAGAATACTCAGAAGGGCATCCACATTAGTAAGACTAGCAACAAAACAAGTTTAAATGTATCATCGATACTGTGATCCTACACTTCAAATAGTAAATTAAAGAAAAGCTTAAAGGTTAGAGTGGAGGAAGGCTGTGAGTCAATGATAACGTCCTACATGTATGGGTAGTGGCTCATTGGAGTGTGTGTTTGGTTTATTACTGGATTAAGAGCTTAACTGCTTTATAATTTGCCTCTTAATACAAACCAGAACACATCAAAGGCACCTGGCCAGAGCGAGGGACACTTGCAGCAGCTATTTCAACAACAAACCCTTATGACAGTTCATGGTAACATAATTACAACTTGTAAGAACACAGAGCAACCACCCAGCCAATTAGACAAGATGACAGACAGGGTATGTGGATGACTAACAGCAAACTTTAAAAGTTTAATTTGAATATGATTGCAGTATTTGTCAGCACTGACCAGAGCCTCCAGGGTGTAAAAGCTCCTCCTATTCTCTGATAAACTCACAGTGATCCCCCGAGTGTTGGACGTCACCTGCCATTGCGTAGCCACGTTTAATGAATAACAATTTCTCAGGAACTGCTGAAGCTTTGGTTCCTGTGTTTTTTCCTTGTTCAACTATATGGCCTAGGTAACAGACAATCCAAAACACCTCCTGTCCAATATAAGCTGTGGGAAAACTATAGGCTTTCAGAGCCCTGACTCAAGGTACCCTAATTTAGCTCATTTTATGGACAAAGCGAGAGTAAACACTCAGCTGGTATGTACTGCCGAGGGGAGCACAAGTTTATCTTATTTTTTATTCCAAACTTCTAGGAGTTGCTCTTCACCCCACAGGACTTCAGTACCAATAGGACAGTCATGGTAAATGTGATTTTAATGGTGCTGTTTTGTATTTTAAATATAGCTATGAAGATGAGTTTGTGGGTGAGAGCAAGACTGATGAGAGGTGGGACTCTCAAAAGGCAGTATGCTCACCCTTGGTCATAATAGTAGTCCTGTGGGTAGTAGTCCTGGCCTGACTCCATGGAGAGCTCCTGCATTTTGGAGAAGCAGAGAAATTAGTCAGCACTCCTCGGTGAAAGGCAGCCAAGGAAGAGCACAGGCTGAGTATAGAGCAGTGACTACAATCCCTGTGAATTAAGAAAAGCAGGAAGGTGTCTACCTCAGGTCTCAGAAGAGATGGCCTCAGCAGTTGCTGTTGCTGCCAGAGATTAGTACAGGAGAAGGGTAAAGCAATAGGAGGAAGGATGGTCAGGAGAGACACAAATGTAAGGAAAGACTTCACACTTTTTACACTCAGAGCCAAAAGGCGTGCAATATCTGCCAAGCATGGTGTTATTTACTATGGAGGTACAAGATGAAAAGATTAATTATATATTGATGGAGGCAAAGCATGAAAACATAAAGAAGTAAGAAACTTTCTGAGAACAGAAGAAATGCAGACAGTGTCCTTATTTAAAAGTGACAAGCTAACAAGCTAATAAAAATAAATTAAAAATCAGTGCTGGGGACTAATTTTAATTGAACAATTTTTTTTATTTTACTCTGATTAATAGCAAAGCTTGTGGATTTGTAGTCTTCTAAATCGTTAATTTAGTATAGGTGAAATGAAAAGGCTTGTAGCTTAAAGCTTGTACTGTACATGCATTTTAATTAAAAATAACCTAAATGTAAATTTTACATTGCCATTTATCTGCTAAAAAAGAAGCTTTGGTCTTGGCACATCTTGAAATAAAATAAATCTTCTATTATTTATGACTGATGAACTATAATGTAGGCTATTTTAGATTTTGTATGAGATCTGATTGATAGGATATTTATTTGTGACTAAAAAACGGTTTTGCAGTTTAGATTTTAAGTACATATTTAACTTTATGATGGCTTTTTGATTTGTCCAATAACTGTCAAATGAACAAATAAATAATAAATAAAATAAACAGATGACAATATATTCTGACTTTTCTATAGTGAACTAACGTGTAACAATAACCAAACTAAGCATTTATTGCAAAAAAGTTTATTTGATTGTTTTTTCTTATTAACGACAAAAACCTACCCTATTCTTAACATCTCTCTTAAAGGAATAAGTGGGAATACAATGGGCTTCCAACTCAACCTGAACTTTAGTGTCAGTGTTTGAAGTCCTATCTCATCTTAATCTTATTCAGTGCTTTCCGTCAGAGGAGCGGCAGATAAGAATAATAGGATATAAGCTCCCTCAAGCTGCATGAAGAGTGACAAAAACGGCACAACAATGAGATAACGGCACATCACAATAGGAATGCTTACCGGTCTGCCTCGCCTCCTGCAAAAGAGAGAAAATTAGACAAATAATGCATATGGATGGACAGCAACATTCAAATGCTTTTTTAAATAGACACTACATTTTTACTGACCAAGTTTTATGTTTTACTTACTGTGCATTTTTATGGGTTAAATAAATGAGTTGCAGATATAGTGTCTTCTATCAACGTTAGAAAAATGGTGTTGGCATTTTTTTGTTCTCACAAGCAAAGAAAAACACACAATGAATGCAAAAAATACAGATGTAGGGAAGATTAAATGATATAGAAAAAAGTGTTAACAAAGAAATATCTAGAGCATCTCCCAGAAGATATGAAAAGGAATTTGGGATTCATAAAGATACTAAGTCAAAGATTTATTTAATTAAATTGTCTGAAGTTGTCATGACATGCTTTCTTATAAATTGAGAGAGAGTGTGATTTGTCAAAGAGGTTTATGACTCTTCCCGAGGACATAAGTGAATCTAGAGTTGGTTTGGTCCAAGTCAATGAGAAAACAGCGAGTTATACAGCGGCCAGGCTAAAACCTGCAGGTTCACAAGCGTACAACTGTAAGCTGTCCAGGTCTATAAATAATGACAAGTTTCACACTTAGATATATTGCCAAGTGATGATGTGAGCTTCCTCTGGAGAACTGTAATCTGTTATTATGGTCAGAGAGCAGGGACAGGGGCACAGCCATATGGCCACACCTTGGAGGCACACAGAGGATGATGGGCTTGGGATCTGATGGATGTTTGTGTGCAGTAGCTTCTGGCTCCTGCTGCCGCGCTGCAACAACAAGAGAAATGGGCCGGCAGACAGTGGCCAGAGAAGCTTTTGCACAGTAGAGGGCCGTGGTGTAATAGGTGATGAAGTAATATTATCGATTAAGAGAGAGCTGAGGTCACAATTATAGCCACGCTAACGTTTTCCTGCACCATTGACATAAAAATCATTGACTCCACTTAGAGCAATTCCATTCTCTTAGTTTAGATTTGATATTTAAATATGCTTTTCTTGTGTTTGGGCAAGTTAACATCATGTACAGTGTATGTATGTTTGTATGTATGTACAGTATGTTTGTGTGCGGATACATATAAGAGTAATCTAATATTTATCAGATTTAAAACTTTGATGTGGTTAGACATGACAGGATTTTGCACAAATAGTAAATAAGCAATGCCGTAATCAGACACATGCTTGTAAATATGAAACCCTAAATATGAAACTGGGTTTAAGCTTCATACTGTTTGAAAAAACATTGACTGAACTCATCCAACCTTCTGCAGAGAAAACTTAAAACAGGTGGATCTTTCATGCAACATTTCCTTTTGCATCAACAAGGACATTAATTATGGCTTTATTTAAGCTTCATTTGATCAATTCCATATGTTTGGCAATAAGCAAATATGTAGAGTTAATATATTGTTGTCTGTAAAACAAAAGCAAAGCATGAGGACTAAAGGAAACTCGGAGTACGTCAAACACAAGATAAAGAACAGAATCTATTAATGCACACTTGGGCTTCAAAGAAACAGCATGTGAGCTGCTAGCCTCTTTACAAAAGAGATTACCCCATGTAGTGAACATGGAATACAGAATTAGCGAGCCTTCGATTTGGCTGTCAGGGGAACTTGCTATGAATCAAACATGGCATCGCTCCGGAGGTTCGCTGACACCACTCGCCTGAGGGCATAAAGGGTGGAACAAACATGCAAAGTGGAAACAGCACAAACTCACAATTAGTGTTGAGAAGGTAATACAATCTCAGACGAATCAAAAGGAAAGATTAACAAGAAGAGGCCGAGGATTGTAAAGTGTTGGAACTAACTAAACCCGAGAGGGAGGAGGGAGCAAGTGAGTGGCGCAGACAAATGGGACAAGCAGAAGGTCACATGGATCCAAAAGGAAAGGAGAGGCTAACACTACTTGACAGTCCCAGAGGCAGCTGCCCTGGTTAAAGGATTGATTGGTTCTCTAATTAGCCCTTTCCAGTGTGCAGCCGAACATCACAGTGACTACTTTATCATGCTGCGGGGATCACTGCAGACATGTAAAAAGACAGGTCCCCCAGAGGTAGACTCTCACTGTTCAACAAAAGTCTGTTTTACAACAAATATGTCTAAGTACTTAGGGCTCTCACAGACATTTATACTAGATACTCCAAATTTCATGGATTATCTTTTGATGCCTTTATTTCAGTCTATGTATTAGATATGTAGTATGCAGAGGGGGGTTCAATATTGGAAAGAAATTGCTCTTATTTCAAAATAGAAATGACAATAACTAGAGCTAAAGGTCATCTAAATGCTTACTTGTAATGGTAACACTAAGCTTTAGTAAAAAGTTACTTAAATTTCTATTCAAGTAGAGCAAAATAACCAGTCTAGCTAGTGTACACCAGACTGGTCTTGGTGTTGAGGTTGATACTTACCAGCCATCCCAATTGTTGTTCTACTCCATACAAACAAACATTCTGGTGGACTTGATTGGCTGTATGCTTTTTAATATGCGTTGGTCCAGAGGAAGTTTATTCTGCATTGATTGTATGCCTAGCCTATTGCATTCAGAGGTTCTGCCCCAACTCGAATCGACAGGGACTAGACTAATTCTTTGTATAGAAGAAAAAATAATATAAATATGGCTGCCCAGGATAGTAACTGGATACACATACAACCAATCTGGGAACAGGAGGCAAGCCCGAGGCACTTTGAAAAAAATTAAAGAAAGGAGGCCCGCCTAATTTTGGATGAATGGTTATGACTGGTCAGACAGAATTTCTACCAACTGTTGTCCAAATAAAATACCTATTTTAATTTGTGAAGTGAAGGGGTCTGTCAGGCTTGGTTAGTTCAAATAATTTTAAAACCACTTTTTAAAAGTCTTACTCTGGCCTCATATAGGTTTTGTCTCTCAAAAGACCATTAAACATACATACAATTTTGCTCATAAGTTACCCTGGCAGAATTTGTGATTACTTTTTTTTTGGACATTTTTCAGAGAATATGAATGATAACACAAAAACATTTTTTCACTCATAGTTAGTGTTTGGGTGAAGCCATTTATTGTCCAACTGTGTTTACTCGTTTTAAATCATATTGACAACAGAAACAACCAAATGACCCTGATCCAAAGTTGTTAATACTGTGTATTGCCACCGTCAATGACAGTTCGAACTCTTTTGTGGTAGTTGTGGATGAGGCTCTTTATTTTCTCAGATGGTAAAACTGCCCATTTTTGGCCTTCTTGTTTGGATTGTTGTCATGTTGGAACGCCCAAGTACGTCCCATGTGCAGCTTCTGAGCTGATGAGTGCAAATTTTCCTCCAGTATTTTCTGATTTGTAGCTCACACAAAACATCAGCAATCCACCTCCATGTTTCACAGTAGGACTGGTTTACCTTTCATCTTAGGCCTTGTTGACTCCTCTTCAAATGTAACGTTTATGGTTGTGGCCAAAAAGTTAAATTTTGGTCTCATAACTCCAAATGACTTTGTTCCAAAAGTTTTGAGGCTTGTCTCTGTGCTGTTTTGACATATTGTAAGCGGGGTGCTTTTGTGGGCTTTTGCATTCTTCAAGTGCCTCCTTATTGTGCATCTTGAAACATCCACACTCCTTTTTTCAGAGAGTCCTGTATTTCAGCTGAAGTTATTTGTGGGATTTTCTTTGCATCCCAAACAATTTTCTTGGCAGTTGTGGTCAGTTGTGGAACTTTTGGGTGGTCTACTTGAACTTGGTTTGGTTTTAACAGAATCCCTCATTTTCCACTTATTTATTAGAGATTGAACACTGCTGATTGGCATTCTCTTATCCTTGGATATCTTTTTATATCCCTTTCCTGTTTTATACAGTTCAATTACCTTTGGCCGCAGATCCTTTGACAATTATTTTGCTTTCCCCATGACTCAGAATACAGAAACGTCAGTGCAGCACTGGATGAAAGATGCAAGGTTCTGTCAGGAGCCCAGAAACTCATTGACCTTTTATACACACACTGATTACAAGCAAACAGGTCACAGGTGAGGATAGTTACCTTTAGCAGCCATTCAAAACTGTTTGTGTCACTTGTGTGCATGTTATCAGGCCAAAGTCACCAGGGCATATTATGATTAGGGTCATTTGGGTAGTTTCTGTTGTCATTGCGATTTTAAAAAGAGTAAGAGTTGTTTGACAATAAATGCTTCTCCCAACCAATATCTAAGTTTTTGTGTTATCATTCATATTCTCTGAAAAATGACCAAACAATCACAAATTCTGCTAGGGTAAATAAAATAAATGCAACCTACCTCAAGGGTCATGTAGGAGACGATCTTACATGATTTGACTCTGATGTATTCTCTTTTACGTCATACATAAAGGCCAGGCAATTACAGTTTGCTTCCTTTTTGACATTATGGTAATTTTGTCTCTCTTGAAAAGTGTGCAACATTATAACTTCCTCTATTGAGTAATTTGCAGTCGGCACAAGCAACATCCCACATGCTTCCACACGCTTATCTGTGCAAGCAAGCAAAGTTAATCCACATCAGCAGAAGGTTTACTGACAAGACCCTACAGCTGTATGCTTTGGAAACTTGCTGGTAATTTAATTAGAGCAAAGCTTTGCTGATCAAAGGGATAATGTAAAGATTAGGAACTGAAACATACTTACGAGAGGTGATGCGTTAAAAAATTTAATGTTCAAACTAGTACAATTAAAATTTAAGTGCAGCATGACTATAATAAATTGTATCAATTATAAGGTGAGGTCATAAAATGGCAATTAAACTAAGCAGAACTGATTAATGGAAGCTTTTTTTATGATCTAGTGCAAGCCCACAAGCTTTCTGTGGAAGGACAGTTTTCGGCCAAGTGTCACTAAAATGTCATTGCAAACAAATTAAGGCACGTTTCCAAGTGGTATGGTACGGGTCACTAGTTATGGGTCATTTCAGAAGGGGTACAAAGCATCACTTAACCAGATGAAAAACACAAAAACACAAAACAGCAACGTGCATAACAAAAAAAAACAAAAAAACATAAAAAAAAAACAACTATTTACATTAACATTTATAAGCAACAATGGTTTCCAGTTTTAGTCTTGTTTTGTGAGTTACATTTGCTCTCTACATTGCATTAAAAATGAGCAGAACGTGTGACATTAACTTCTGAGTCCCTGAATTGTAGGAAACTTTTGCATTTTTTTTAATTCAGCTTAGAAATCTGTAAGCTAACTGGAAACAATCTTTAGTGGCTTGTTCATTCAAATTAATGGTGTCACATGTATAATTTAAAAGTTTGCTTCAATACAGAATATATCTTGTTTGTGTGACATTTGTATGATGTAAAGAGTCATGTAGCGGACACTGCAGTGCACAGAGCAGTGAAAATCAATCCGACCTGTGCCATACCACTTAGTGGAAACGTGGATCTAGAGCTAAAACTTATATGAAATATATTTAAAAAAAGAATATGAAATTTAAAAAGTGTTACAGAAAACAGACATGAAGATGTATAAATGGACGTGATGAGATAATACAGACAGATAAAGTCAGAAAACGGTAGACTGAGTGGAGGAGTGTTCACAGATATCATCAGGGCTGGGGTTTGCCAAGTTCAACTGGCTTGTCTCTTGAATGTCTGCAGCCAGCTGACTTGTTTCATTTTTAGCACTGCTCGGACTTGTTGAGGTGACTGAAGGGTTGGGATTGTTAAGTTTTGGCATGTCCTGTTTGTGGTGGGGCTCATAGTTCCGTGTTTTGTTAGTGTCTTGTGAATCCTCAGTCACTTGTGGCTTCTTGTTAAACTTGGGCACCTTGCTACTTTTGTCTACTTGGCTGTACAGGTTGGAAACAGACCTCTCGATGTCAGCAAGATTCTGAAGGTTCTTTAAGATGCCTTTGAGTTCCTTTGTTTTTCCTGTGTCAGACGCTGAAGGAGCTGGAACGTGAGGGGGGCGTTTGCGCTCTGAAACAGGACGAAGAGTGGACGCGGCTGGTAAGAAGGAAGGGACGAACTGCACTGTGGAGCGGACCTGGTCGCTGGCAGGGGAAGGAGGTGGTGGGAGAGGGGAGGTGGAGGGGTGGAGGGAGTGGGGAGGTGGAGGTAGAGGGGGCGCTTGGTGACCGGTGGAGGGGAAGACTCAGGGGTGAGATAGGAGGGTGAAGGAGGAGATGGCGGAGTACTGCATGGAGGGGAGGTAGTAGGGGAAGGTGGACGTTTTGGTGGCGGAGGAGGGGCTTCCTCTGGAGGGTCCGGTATCATCTCCACGGAAATCTGACAGGGCTGCACCGTCATGTAGTTGGAGATGCTAGAACCGAACCCTCGAAGAACAGGTGGTGTAGGTTTCAGGCTATACATGGGACAAGAATTGTCCCCCTCAGTAATAATCCAACTGGGGGGCACGTCTCGCCCCACTGACACAGAGCTGTAGGGGTAGTCCATGATGGAGAGCAGTGTTTCTGAGGACAGCTCCAATGTGTCAGTGCTTTCTTGATCCCTAATGATAATAGGAGACAAGGAGCTCTGGGAGTTTCGCTGGAGGCTTCGATCTTCAAACTGTCGGGCCTGTTCGCGGACTGACAACTTAGTCTCAGAGCTGCAGCCGTTCAGATGGAGTATCTCCAAAGTCCGGCGCCTTTCTCTGGCTCGCATATCTGTTGTTTGGAGAATGTGTTGATCCCACTCGGCCAGGTTCATGAGTGCCTGTCTCTTTGGCATATTGTAACCAGGCGGTCCTCCGCGAATGCGAGCGGGCATCGTCCACACGGAGTGAGTAGGAGAGTAGACAAATTGTGTCTCCTTGCCTGTGTAGGTGTCAGGACTGCTGAGGGGGCTGCTGTCAGCGTACACTGGGTTGTGTCTGGTGAGAGGATGGTAGTCAGACAGGAAGGTCACGTTGCTCTCTGATTTGGGTAAGCCGACACGCAGAGCTCCGTTGCCACGGGCTGCAGTGGTGCGACCCGCAAAGGTGCTAATATTCCTGTGATGGTCGGTCTCCTTGCTGACTGACTTTTTAACCCTGCCCCAGTGAAAGATGGAAGTGAAGAAGAGAAAGACTTGAAAGAGATGAAGATGAATGTTCAGAGCTAAGCAAAGCAAATCAAAAAAGATGAAGCAGAAGCATGCAAAACACTTGCACTATTCTTAATGCACCATGTCTCTTTGTATTGTGACTGCATGATTTGAGTCAGTATATTGTATCAGCCATGTTTGTAGGAAAAAGTGAGTGAAAAACATTCATGATATGAAGTTTAAAAAGTAATGGTAGGACTCAAAACTTTCTTCTTTTGGCACCGGTGCCGAATGTGTGGCTTGTGAAGTTAGTCCCTACCAATATGTCTATAGTACAACAAAATTTATTGCCTGTTGGCTTTTGCCAGTCACTAGAATTTTGTGTCATCTTTTCTGTACAAATTGGACACAACAGCCATTATCAGAAATTAACAAGAAATACATATATGTATGTATATACATGTATATATATGTATACATGTATGTACCTGCCATCATGTCAGAAATAGTTAAATATGGGGTTCATGTCCCAGAGCACTATATAGCGTTATATGGCAGTAAATTTAACGTAATGATTTAACGTAAATTTAAAGTAATGAAGCGTTGAGGTAAAAATCCTCTCAGAAAGTGCAGAAAGTTTTTTAACTTGGTTCAAATGTGAAAGAGTGAGGATTATTACACCGGTATAAACCCCGGCTTGTGGTCGTAAAATATAATGCACAAAACCAACATCAAGTCATAGCGCATAAAAAGGTGCAATCAGTCACAACATATAAAGAGGAGATGGATTGTCTAATGAAAAGGAAAGAAAAGAGGGTACCTTGGTGATATCTACTGAAGTGCTCTGCCTCTCACTAAAGGCAGCTCTACTATTTTCCCACACACAGCTAATATGACTAAGGAGATTTTTAATACACTCTGTACTTTATAAGGTGCAGGACAAAAGACAATTTTTGACAAGGTCTAACATATTCTATACAATACAGCTTGCACATATAATGTAAAGACTATTGAAAAGATCTCGTTAGAATTACTTACTGCAGTCTGAAGCCACAGAGACAGACAAATGGAAATGAAGACAGAACACAGACAGATGGTAAGAAGACTAAATAGTCAGAAGACAAAAGTGGAAGATGTGAGGGTAATAAAGCTTTTTGATAAAACAATAACTTTTGGTGTCAATGTCTGCTATGGGCCTGACACATACCATCACTTATTGCAGCTCGGCAGCCTTTTGTGATATAGTGACATGACAAGTAGCACCTAAGGTAAATCAACTTTATGGTAAAATGCACTTAAATACTTAACTATTTATGTAAGAGCTATATTAAAAGTCACAGTGCTCACACTCACTGTCACCATGACTGACTCTTGAAAACTTTTACACATAGCACTCTAAAATGTTAATAGGGTTGTTTAAAAGACCAACTCCACTTGTCCCTTGTGCTAGTTCCATAACAAACGATACTTAGCCACAATACAATCCTCATGAGAGCCTTTCTCCTGCTACAAAATCACAAGTACCAGTTTTGCTGTCGTTGGTCAACATCTGTTGTAAACACTGCAAAGCTCTTTACAGCTTGCCATTAAATTTACATTTCCCCTTTATCAGTTGTGATTTTAAAACCACCTTGCTGTAAATCCAAATGACTGAAATGAAAACCCAGTACAACGCCAGCACCAATTCTACCTCATTATATTCCAAAGGATTAACATCTGAGTGCACATCCTGGATTGTATTTAACATAAAAGTGATGCCTGACTATTTTTATGACAAAACATTTTGAAAGTATAGCCAAGAATGATTCAGCATAACTGAAGATTTATATCTCAGACGTTTAGAAAACTAGCGCAAGAATTTATCCTCACAGGGAGGTCATTTGCCAAATAAACGGCATCTTTGAATACTTTCACCTTGAAGGGCAATCTTGCAAAAATGCATATGAGGTCAAGTTGAAAACACAGACATAATCTGAAGTTTAATGCGCTGCATATAAATGTCTGGAGTGATTTATGTTTAGGGGCTAGGGAGCAATGCAAGGCCCATATTAATAAACCACAAAAAATGTGATTAACAAGCATAGGTATGCAGTGGTCAAGTGCTGGAAAATGAATTGATTTTAATATGTTGATGGTGTTTGGGTGCTGGAAAGGTAAATGTGTACAGAGAAACAGAAGTACTATGCTCATTCAGCAAATTTTACTACTGCAGTCTGACCGGCTGCTTAACTAGCTGGGCTGAGCTGTTTAGTGTTTGGTGAGAACGTTAATAAAGGGTCAGTCTTGACTCACATGCTGCTGTCTCCCAGCTCGGCGTAGACGTTAGCAGGTGGAGCAGCGGCCGGCGGTGCTTTCCCTCCTGGAGGAAGAGCCTGCTGTATCCTGGCGGTCTTGGCACACTCAGCCTGACGCCTGTGCACAGTAGAGAGCTGCATTAGCTGCAGTCACTACAGTATATATGACTTTTAGTTTACATGCAAAACAACAACACAAATGTGTAACTACAGCATACAGAAAACACAGAAGATGGAAGACGTATCACTCTTGCATGAGCTTCTATTGTGAATTAACAATGTGTAACATTGCATTTACTCAAACTGAGCCACCGCCAGTAACCAAGGATGCAAGTGAAAATCAGGCTGTATTTATTTGTAAGTATTTTCAATAGCAACTGTATAACTTGGTGTCAAAAATTCAGACATTTACTATTTTGATAGTACATCTCTTGTAAATGGCACATACTGTATCGCCTTATGAAAAATGGGAAATAAATATTAGTAATAAAGTATTAGCAAGTATAGCTTCATTAAGATGCTTCAATAGTTGCACTAAATATGATTAATTGCATTGAAATCACATCACACTGTGTTAAATGTTATGCTTGAACTCATATAATTAAACTATATTGATGTATTCTTTTGCAAGAATGACTTTCACAATGCCTTTGTGAATAAAGCACTTATATTTGTAGTAAATAGTTTGGTTGCATTCAATAACGTCCTTTTTTTCCATGTTGTAGCAATATTTCAAAGCCTTCCTGCTGTTTCACTCAATCATCTTAAACAGAATGAAGCAAGTTCTACAATTTATGCACGTTCTTGAACAGAGGAATAATGTTCCTGGAAATTTGGTGTAGTATAGAACACAGAGAGTTAAAGACTATATCCAATTATTTTTCTTGTAATGAACTTATACGTTATAAAGTCAAATGGCAGCAGCTAATTAAACAGTCATTCGGAGGGAAAGGAGATGAGTCAATGCTGTCATTACATTCTGCTACACTCATTCAGAGTACAACATATTTGCTCATCATTTCACCGTTTCCTCCGATGACTAAAGTGCTGATGTGAGAAGATGCAATTTAGTACCCACACGTCAAGCAATCAGCAGGACATGTAAAAAACACCAATAAAAAGCAGGACTTACTCTTTGAACCTGGTGAGAGGTTTCGATGCAGGCAGCAAAGAGAGATGTGGGAGAAGAACATAGTTATTCATCAGAATTAGACCACATGTCAGTAGACAGCAATCAAAGAACGGTAATGTCAAGTTAATTCAATAAGAACAGCTCAGTCAATTCTTTATCAACAAATGAACTCTTTTACTATTGCATTCTGTTGGGAATGTGTCTCCGTTTAAAACTTGATAGTACAATCTTACACTTGTGTCTATATTCTCATATTCAACAGCAGTGAGTGATGTTGACACTGGAAAATGAGATAATCCTTTTTTGTCAAACAACAAAGTGCCATCTGCTATGACGGTGTGTGTTAAGTCTAATGTCAGCAGCTCACAGTTTGGTGTATTTATAGGACAGTAGGACAGCAACCCCATCCATCTGCTGTGAACAAACATTTCCCAAACATCAGCATTTACAGGAGCATACTAATGAGGGAAGTGGAAACCTGACTCCACTTTTGTCACCCACTTCAGATCTGTAGTATAACCTTGATATGGGATATGGTGGAATGTCTGTATTTTTATTTATATCTATATATTTTTATTATTCTTGTGTTTTATTTATGTGTCTCTGTATAATCTATAATCTATATCTGTCGGAAAGGATTCTCTGGAGCAGTGTTCTTTTTTCTAATGAAAATCTAAACACAATAAGAAGATTATTCCCCCAAAAGAATTGTCACCCACTTCATAGTTTAACCAGCGTTCCAATCAGAAATAAAACAAAGGGGATTTTGTCAAATGCACAGAACATGCGAATGTAAGCCACTATGATTAAGTAGCATCAAGACTGACGGTCACAATTGGCTGTTGATATTTGTCACAAATGAGTGTTAATTAATCTGCTTTCACAGAGCATGAGCAGGGAGATTAGCCCAGCAAAGTGCACAGTCAGCATGTCTGATGAGAGAGATACAGAGATAAAGATACACGCTCGAGTGCAGCTGAGCCAAGGGGCCTCGAGCTCTTTTCAAAGACGTTATTTGCAGTTATGCCAGGTCTTACTTCACAGTCCACAGGGTATACTATATACACTTGTATTCTGCACTATGTCAACATAAGCAGAGAAATTCTTTAGCTGAAATAAACAGCAAAAAAAAAACAAAGCATCGCTGGAGTGTAAGTCATCATTTCTCAGAACCAAGGTCTGGCTAATTAAAATATATTTCCATGCTAATTTCATGACAGCCAATTAGAGATGATGAACTGTTAGCAAATGCCTGAGATTCTTTCTGGAATAATTGTACTCACTGTTTGTAGGAAACCATGACGATGAGGATGGCAGGAATGCAGCAGAGGATGATGATAATGGCCAGAGCCAGGAGAGCTCCTTCGGTGTAGCCCACAGCCTGCGCAGCCTTCTTAACGCTGGCCACAATGTCTGGGGAGCGGATCTCAAGGATACGGCCTCCTTCGCCCAAGTGCGGCTGGAACTCCTTATTAATTTGCAGCACATTCCCATCCAAGAACCTGTAATTTAAGGCAGTGGGGAGCACAAATAGGCAGACGTGTTAGTCATATTTTCTGATTATATGCTTGAGTTATGGTGCACAGTGGCCTTTCTTAAGTTTGCATTAATTATATCGATGTATTGTCCTTGTGACATGACGACTGAATTTTACATAGAAATACAGAATGTGTCTGTAAATGAATGTACTCTGGGTTTATCTGGTGCTTGTCAAGTGGCTGGGAAAGACTCTAACACTTAGCGACCTGTAACTATAAAAAATAAATAAATGAATGCTATAGTATACAACCTGTATCATTCTTCATTAAATTCATTTGCTGAAAAAACTGTCATACTGAATTGCTACAAATGTAGTCATTCATGTTGAATCGCTGCTAAGCAAATGAATATATGCGACACACAATATATATTAAATGAACAGACCAAGCAATATTCTGCTAACAATAAGTGCTTGTTCAAGAGCAGACCTCATATATTCTGCATGTCAAACTAAGTTCACTGCCACAGCCAATTGCTGTCATCTTTGTTTTCTTCTATAGGTGAATAAATGAACAGAGCCGAGGGTCATTAACCGGCTTCTTTGGTTATCTATTCTCTCGGGAACTCAAATTGCGCAGAGGGCTGCATTCAAGGTGGTGTAAGGACACTCTAACGTGGGGAGCGCTCACTATTTCTTCCGACATACAATTACCCCACAATATTGTGAGACACGCGCTGCATTCATAATAAGTTTTCTCTGAGCTACTTCAAATGGTTTTCTTGACGGTTATTTGTATCTGATGAAGGTCCTTATTAAAGCAATGATGTAGAATACCTCTTTCTGAGTTACTGTTGGTGTGCTTAGAAGCTATCAATAAAACAACCAAACATTTGTTCACAATACAAGTGCCACTTTGATAGACGCTTCCACCCTTTTTAAAAAGAAAAGGTTGTTGTTGTCATCTCACGGTCACAGGCAAGGACACATATACAAATTACTCTAAATGTCATTCGGAAGTGAATGACTTCCAAATGATCTGAAATAGTCATAATCACATTCATGAAGGTTTCTCTGCAGCTGGACAAAGCAGAATTAAATAAGTGGATAAAAAGATCAACATTAGACAAAGGTGACAGACGAGGTGAGTGGGGGAAATTGCAAGCAAATGGATGGGGTGCAAAAGGAACAACTCCAAAAAAGGTGTTTCCTATTGACTGGCAGTGTTCATGCTCTGATGGA
Organism: Neodontobutis hainanensis; assembly: GCA_024349245.1. Classification (NCBI taxonomy): domain Eukaryota; kingdom Metazoa; phylum Chordata; class Actinopteri; order Gobiiformes; family Odontobutidae; genus Neodontobutis; species Neodontobutis hainanensis. Next base: position 1,621,046 of record JALDNG010000016.1, on the reverse strand, counting down.
GTTGCCTTTTAAAGATTAATGTCTGAGGCTTGACAGATGGGCTGAAAAAACTAAAAAAACAAACAAAAAAAAAAAAACTACGCTGTCCTCAGGTGCTATCTTAGACACATGCTGCCACAGTCTTCTGAAGAGATGAAAAATGTTTTGGAACTTTTTCTGTGATACTTTTTAAAGACACACACACACAAGCGTGCATACACAACACACACACACTAGCGTGCATACACACACACACACACACACACACACACACACACACACACACACACACACACACACACACACACACACACACACACACACACACACACACACACACACCAGCGTGCATACACACACACACCACACAGAACCTTGAAGAATCACCCCTTTGTCCTAGATATTTTTTTTAGGCATATGCTACATTAAAATGCCTCTTGGAAGAAATCCTCAGTGAATGCAAGCATGTGATTGGCCAAAGCTTGCCGTCAAAGACAGAAAAATTTATCTATTAGAATCCTTGATGATTCTAGACTAGACAATGTTGTAAGGTCTAGATAATGCTATTGAGTTATCAAATTATTTTCTTAGTTTTTCCAACTTTGAGGTGTTCTGATGTGTCCGACACACTGCAGTAAGAGTTATGACAGGCTAATGTTACAAACAATTTTCAATAAATATTTAGCATTTCTTTTTCTTGAAATATGATACTGAATATGTTTATCAATCCTCACTTTGAGAAATTCCCCTTTTTCTCCCGAGTGAGGACTCAATCTCAATCATCCATGTAACAGACCATGTCTACATTTTGACACAAATTCTTGCAGCCGTGGTTTGGGAGTTCTTGCAGCTTGTTCTTGACACGTCAGTCTGTGCAGAACTTTTTTCTTGCGGGTGTCCAAGAACTATTGTGTGATTTGTCAGAAATCTGCAGTGGGCATGGCGCTGGAGTTTTTCATGAAGTTTGGAATGTACTGGACAGAACTAACTTTGTTCTTGCCACCTTAAGAACAAGAACAAATTTCTCTGTTCTTGCTGAGTATGTATTGGCCTTTATGGTGTGTTTTACTCACTCGTCCCATTTCATGCTCTACACTTTCAGTCAAAACGTTTTCACCCATTTTCTCCTTGTGCGTCCCTTTAATACTCCCTGTCCACCTGCAGACATATCAAAGTCTTCTGTACAAAGTAGTGGTGAAGTATAAAATACAGGAGAATATGGCCTAACAGAGTCTTGGAGAATGATTTTTGCCGACTCATTGTTTGGGCAGAGAATAAAGTGAGACTGCATGGGACACACAGCAGGGCCACAGAATATCAAATTAAAGCAAATGGTAGACTGTACATCTTGTAATAAATCCACCCACTCACTTGAAGAGCTCCTGACGCTGGATCGCCCTGTTTGTGAGAGGGTCAATGGCGTACACCATCAGGTCGGTTTTACTGTAGTCTTCAAGCTCAAAGCCATCTCCGTGTCGACGTGGCCCGATGGCCTCCACAATGACTTTGGCTCCAGGGACTTGGTCTTGAATGTGTTTCTCCAAAATACTGAAGAAAAGAAAAACACCAAGTAAAAGTCAGACTTACTTTATCAAACCATTTCTTATAATCACCTTTGTTCAGGTTGTTATAGTTTTGCTTGGTTTAGGTGATTTATTCATCTGGTATAAAGACAATAGGCCCAAAGGACACCTTCTCCTGATCCAGATGCACCCGTAGACCTGGATTCATCAGGCACATACCTTTTTACTGAATTCAATGATTGTAGTTCCTCCTAAAAAAGCTTTAAAGGTAGTTTTGTATTTGGAATGACCCAACTGTTACTCCCAATAGGTACTTTTAGTTAAAATCTGGAAAAATGGTACTGAACCCAAACCATCATCAAGAAAGATTAGTTTGATCATCAGTTTTTACTCTTCTGAAACAAAGACATACTGTACATGCCATGTACAAAAATAGAAATTATTTACTGCCTCTGTTTAAAAAGTTAGATAAAAAGTTGAAACAAACTTTCTTCTGTAATTAGCAAATGGAAGCCTCATTTGCTTAGTTCAGTTTAAGCAGTGACATTTGACTTGACAGTGTATATAAGTAAATCTACTGCAACCGTATTGTAATTATGCATTGCTTATTGTTAAAATACAGCCATTTACATTTCCAGAATTGCTTACTGGAGGCCCCTGACAAAGAGACAATGTCAAAAACAGATATTTAAATTTCCCACCCCATACCTCATTAGCACAACTTTAGATATCTGTGGCCTGTCTCTTGACTGATTGCCTGAGTCTTAAGTAAAATCGCTCAAGCATTTCTGCCACAACCAAACCCAAAGCAAACCCAAACCAATCTTAAGTACCCTACTCTGGCAATGATTGTCCCATTGCGGTGCATTTTCTTCTCCACACTGGGCTCTTGGCAAAGCCTGCCTCTGATAATCCTTTTCAGGCACAGAGAAACCCACACCTCAAATTACAGCCAATAAAGGAAAGCCTTGCTGTCTCCCTTTGCCAAGGTGGATAAACAGTTTGAGCACTCAGGTAAAATGGTTTTGGATCGTGACCAGCGCAGTGCGAAATTGCAGACCTCTTAAATGACATCAGGACAAAGAGCTTACCATGTCTAATGTGCGTGTTTTCCACTCTTAAAACCAGAACAGTGGTGGTTGTTGTTATTGGGATGTTTGTGTGGGCGAAAGACTGCAAGCTCATGAAAAAGCAACACAGTTACCCATTTGCCTTTCAGATGAAGTTCTCATGAATGTCTATGAGTAATTAATTCAAATGAGGAAAACACACTCTAGAGAACAGACTGTCTCATTTGATAATGTTTCACTTGATTTGAAGGGTCAATAGATGAACAAATGTGTATTTAGTCACAGTGTTGACAATAACCTTGGTTTAAAATAGTGTAATGATTTTTACATTGTGCTGCAGGTTCAGGAAATGAAATACAATTTATAACCTTTGAGGTCAAGGCGTTTTATAAGGTTTTTCCATCATCCAATTATTAACAGCTGGAAAACATCAGGGTAAACATTAATTTGGTCTTATTTAATTTCATACTGATCCTTCTTTAAAATGTTGCATACCGTATAAGCTCTTCCTTTTTCTCCTCCACCAAAGTGGGTGGGACACTTGACACAACCACTTGCATGTCCAGAGCGTTCACCACAGAAACCTAAAAAAAAAAAAAGGGTGCCAAAAAAGACAAGAAAGTTGAGAGATAAACAGATGCTTATGGCAGTAATCACATGTTTCCTCTGAATACAGCTGCCCTGTTGTGGCGGTTTCTGACGGAAAAAACAAGGGAGTGCTCTAATTGCTCGTATTTGTGCCGCGCCGCAAACCTAATTCTGATGCCGCAGTTAAGTGCATAGTCAACAGCCTCTGTGCTCTGAAGCCAAATCTCCCATGCGGCTCCCGTGAAATTAGGTTTCCCCTTGAAAATTAACGAGCGCCATGCTTAAACACTTGCTGCTCTCTCGTTTCCAGGCAATGTCCCAGACCCTCCTTCTGTCTCGTTAGAGGCTTGTTAGAGACACATATTTCACTCAAATACAAAAAAAAACCTAAGCCTGCCCATAGACAGGGGAGATACAGGGAAAATACTGAACCCAAACACAGCAGATGGGTGGGTGGGAAAATTATTTGACAAAGAAAGTGCAATGGGATGAAAGGACAAACTCACAAGAGACAAAAAAGACAAAAATAATGCCCCTATAGATGTCCATTGTATGACTTATAACAAATAATTTAATACACTTTTCTTGTCTCTAATCAAAATTATCAGCACAGATTGTCATCTTTATTATTGATGTTATTATCTTATGTTTTATACAACCACCATTCATTTAAATAATTTAACTACACAAAGCGGACATTCGATTATTGCCCAAATGTCTCAGAGCTGCAGAGCCCATTATACTAAATGCATTCAGGCTTTGTGGCTCTTTCATTTACTTGCAAAATGACTTTGACAGGGAAAATGACTGGTGTCCGCCTCTTTTACTGTTATCTGGTATCAATGAATAGCTCATAATTCTATTCAAGTGATAATGTGGCGGCCACACAGCAGCCATTCAATGTGAGACATGTGAGCAGGACCAGACAGTGTTTATTAGTGAAGAATAGGAGAGTACAGAATGGCATTTTGTTTAGGCTGACCACTATGCCTAATATAGAGGACACTTACCACCACGTCTGCGCTGTTGCTGAGGCCCTTTCCATAGTCGTCTTTGGCAATAACTTCAAACTTGAAGTAGGACCTGCGCATGTTTCGAAACATTGTGGCTGACTTGATAATCCCTGTGAAGTTCTCAATGACGAAGCTGTCCTGGACCCCGGGTGAAGGTGGGATAATCAGCCGGTAAGCCATGGCACTGTAGTTCCCAGTGTCTACATCTGTGGCCTGTAATCAAGCACAGTAACCTGGACATCAAAACATGCAAGCATAAAACATTAAAGCCATTGTTCAGCTTTAGTCTTACTGGTGCCCTGTTAGTTCAAACCTCAAAGCACAAGGCAACGCCTGTGTCACATCAGGGGCTTTTCTTAAACCAAAAATACCTGCTGTGACATCAGTTGTTTGAGCCACAATGGCGATACATCCAACAGAAGATGAAAAAAGAGCAGTGGCTTCTGGTCCTCTGTGATTTAGTGTAAATGAATTCGCAAAGTGCTGTGTTGAGCATCAATCCTCGCCTTCATTTATCACAGTTATTTTGAAGCCACACCATATCAAAGCTTTTCATTAAACTAATTCATCATGGCTGTCGGTATGCGAGTGCAGTTTACTCGGAGAGAGGTTTTCTTCTTGTGACTGTCACTGTGCTACATTTAGTTTATTAATATCACATCAAAGATAACGGCAATATTGTGTTTGAGTTTCAGGTTACACGTCTGAAAAGGGAAGTAACTGACAGATTTGCACATTTTAATAACAGTATTTTAATACCAGCTGATGGTTTGTGGATTTTCTGGGTGCTGACAGGCTTCGGGGTGAAGTGCAACAAAATAGCTAACTGCCATGTCCACACTAATGCATTTTCATTTCAAATTTGCACTGCAGATGGTATCTTTTTTCTGGATCTCATAACGGGATAAGCTCTAGGAAATGCATGAATGAGGCCATTTTATTCTAACATAACTAAGAAACATGTTGCTGGAGTTGGTCACCACAGAAACTATATAAAAGATGAATCTTCAAATCAACAATAAGTGTTAAAAAGATTCAAATCCTCTAAAGAAATTATGCGTCAGCTTTCTAAATACAATAAAGCTAAGGCATGTCATTACAGGGAAAAGCACAGAATTCTTACATTGACCTTTGAGGCTTAAGTCTGACTGGCCACTGCGCTCACACTGAGGCATCAATTTTCAGAGTGCCTGTCTGCTGCGAGTGACACTGATAAATAGGAGCAATCTCTATTTTTCTCCAGCTATTTGCAGAGGACAAAGAAAGAAAGGATAAGGTCTCAATGAAAGTGCTGCATAAATCAACAGAGGGAGGAATTTTTATAGGCTAGAATAATGTTACCAAAAAAATGCACCAAGATGTTTTTATGTGGCAATTAAATGTTGTGATGACATTTTAAAAGAAAAGAGAAAAATAGCCCAGAGTTTGGAGATGCAACTAGTATTTCTTAGATACAAAATCACTATATTTACTACACAACATTTATACTTATTTTTTCAGAGCGGTGATTATTTCTCATTGTCCAATCTGTCATAATTCATTAACAATTTGGCAATAATGTACATATTTTCTTCTTAGAGTGACAGCACTACTGGTATTCCTTGATCTAATGGTAACAGCGGCTCATTTTTCTTGAGGAGAAATAAAGGCTATAAAACAAGCTTTTCAAAAGATGAGACAAGAAACAAGATGGTCACAACAACAACAATTTAATTATAATTATAAATACAATGTTAACTGTGGCTGTAATGTGTCTGTGCACAAGTATATATTTATGCACATTTGTTTTCCAGCTTCCTGTTCAAAATGTCACTTCTGTAGGACTAGAATGCCCAAAAAAGCCTTTAACTTCCTGTTTTGCCATTTACTATAAAACTGTCAATGCCTTTTTAGCTTTGGCTAAAATATAATGTCTACAAATGCCAGCCAGGACGAATTACATTCAAGGCCACCTCCAAATGCATCCTCAGGTTCAGCATCTCAAGAGGCGTTGAGGATGCATTTTTCCCAATTCACAAAAGGCTTGCATTAAGGTTGGCTTCATGAGAGCTGTCTGGTTTTTAGTTCCAGATTTAAAGCAGGCTTTGGCATCAGCAATAGGCTTTGAAAATGTTTCCACAACTGTAATTATTGTCTTATGTTGGATGGAGGATGTGTGCGAGTGTGTGAACTTATGCTTGGCTACCATTAGCAGAGGTACTAGCTTTTAGAGCAGTAATGGGCAAACTAAGGCCCGGGGGCCAAATGTGACCCGTCGGGTTGTTCGATCTGGCCCGCCAAGCATTTACTAATATTGTATTGATAAATGCAGCCTGTATATAAAACTTTTGTCTTTAATATTCTGCAGGGATCAGGTGACTCCACTATACGACAATGCCACTGTCTATGTACCAGTTATAGGTTAAAGCATAAACCAAGAGCAAATGGGTGCACAGTCACAAGCCAAACTCAAAACCCATGACAACTTGCTAACAATTTCTAAAGATAATCTCCAGAGAAAGGGCTGCTTCATTACTAATTAACTCTCAAATCGTACAAACGCCTCTCACTATTCATAATCCAAGACTGGCCTAGGGGAAATCACAAATAGCACTTGACCCATAATTCTGCACTTTGGTGTCTTTTCCAAGTTAAGGAAGAGAGAATCTGCCTGCCGTAGGAGGCCTCTGTGAACAGAATTCAAGAAGATGATGCTTGATGGTGAGCCAGTGGATATATTCACAGATATAAACACAATTTTCATAAATATTTTTTCATTAATGACATAGAAAGAATGTGTTGTAGCAGTACAAGTTGATAATGTTTGACAGGAAGGGTTGGATTGTATGTGTTATCGACTGGAAAGACAAACTGTTTAAATTCTGGTTGCAGGTCTATAAGCAAAAAATATTTTATTAACTGAACAAAGGCGGATGACTTTTTGTTGCAGGGAATTCTACTTTTTCTTTCTAAAAAGGCGCTATGCCTACCTGGAAGGTGTCCAGTGGTCCCCGTAACAAGAGGTAGAAACAGAGGCGTCATTATACAGATAGATGCAGCTCAAACATTAATGGGATCTTCTGCCATATTGTGTAAGGAGCTTGTGTAGAGAGAACATAAAAGGGTTCAGGGGCTTGCCTTTTTCCTGTGTTGCTTGTTAAGCACAAATAGCACACATGGGTAATTTAGATGGGTTTTTCCCACCAATATCACATAATGGAGCATCAAAAGGGGCTAAAGATTGAAAGTGATGCTATAAATGCAGATGAAGATGTGTATACTTATATATACACACATAAACACACTATAGTGCTTTATAAATCTCTAGGCCTACTAAAAAGGTTGTGGCTGTTTTACTGTAAAGTAATAAAATGCAAAGTAACTAGTGCATGTGTCTTTGTTTAAACACTAAACAAGGGTGATTAAAATATATCTTGTTTATTTACATTTGCTAATCACTTGACGTTACACTAATCATATTAAAGTGGCCTATTCACAAAACAATGTAATGCTGATTGATTGATGTGGCTTAAAGTTTAATTTAACATTTATATATTCCTTGTGCTACTGGGAGACATTCATTCCCCCCACACATTAATTATGCATCACACGGCTTCAGAAATCAGGCCTTCTATATGGTTTTGGAGGAGTTTCCTCACAGGAACGTAACATCGCAGGCTAAAGTGTACTTATCTTAACAAGGGAGAGATCAAAAGCAAAAGACGTGTTTCAACGTTCACATATATGGACCACACCAACAAACGTACAGACAACTGTAATAGAATCACATTTCCCACTCTCAAATACAATCATGTTCTACACTGAAATGGTTCAAGGCTGTCAATATTCCACACAGCTAAAGTCAACACAGCTTTTTATTACATTAAAACAAACATGTAAATAACAAAGCAAGCAAAATCCATTTGTTGCAGTGGGGTAGTATTACATTTTAGGTTATGTTGCTCCAATATTATTCTACCCTCTTTAAAATGTCAAACAGATGCAATCCCCGGGCATCTTTTATTCAGTTATAGTTCAAAAGCATAAGTGTGCTGACAGTTCCCTGCTCGACTGCATTATTTGATATTCTTGGCCCTTTTCCACATCATCCACAAGTTCTGGATCACTTTCCGCGAATAATCATCCCTGAACTTTGTACTTCTCAACTTGTCCGCTATATATTATGGCAATCTCGTCCTGTTAAACTTCTAAGCCTCCCATGGCCTGAGTCCAGCAGGCATTACAGTGTAAATAGCTCCCATGTTTCTGGCAATGTCCCACTTTAATTTAAAGAGGAGGCCGTAATTTAACCTTCAGCCACTTTTGGTGAAACTTGCTCCTGTCAGAGGATGGCTTTGTCTGGAAGCAAAACACAATGGACATTTTTGTTCTTGTAGAGCAGTGTTTTTAAATCGAATATTCACAATTGGCGTTTGGGCTGACAATAAAGTGTGAATTAGAAAATGGCTATTTTTGCTGAAATAGCAAGAGGGAAGATTGTATCTGTTTTTCTTCCACTCTTTTCTCTCAACTAGCAATACAGTTCACAGCTTGCATATGTCGAACTTGACAACATTTTGTACTGCTTGGACTTGAAGGTCATCGGAACACCAGGGCTTTCTGGCTGGCAACATTTAGGGAGAATTTTTGTCCAGTGATTTCTGCCCATGAACATTGCCCTTCTGTTGATAATAATGCATCAGTGAGAAAACAAGTATAGTATGTGAATAATAAGCTTTTTAACCAATGACTTTGTAGCACTAAGACAAAGAAAAATATGTTGTTTGTCTCACTGTATTCTCACAGAGAATCAGTGTCCTTCAATGGTTTCTTCAGGAGAGGATTTCTATTATATATAAAATAAATCACTGTGGATCACACGTATGGCCATGTACAACAGTGTAGTGGTAAATGTATTTATGCACACTGGTGTAATGAAAATAAAATACACAAAAAGATGAGTAACCTTGCTTTTACCTGCAAATGAACACAGGAAATAGGAATGGTTTGTTTATAGGACTGTATAGACCTTTATCACACAGCAGAGCGGTTTGCCTAATACTGTTGTCTCTTGGTCTTGTACATGCAGACACTATTTTGCATAGTTACCTTCTAATATTAATATTTCAATAAGGACAAACTCCAGCATAAACCTCATTTACTAATAGCATATGCTTAATGTTGCTATGTGTCCCTCACAATGAATTGTCTGTGCAGCTGTGTTGCGTTTCTCCAATATAACTGTAACTTCACTGAACAGCATAGACCACATTACTCTGTCTGTGAGAGTTCCTCTCACAAGAGGATCTATCAGCACAGAAGAGCCAACCCAGGTGGAGCCGAGTCTGCGGTCCACCTGCACCTCAAAGAGAAAAGGCATTCCACTGAGGACGGTTTGAGAGAAGTGTGAAGGAAGCCATTTTTGTTAAAATCTCTCTGAACAGAGGAGGTGGCCTCAGATTCACGCTGCCTAGTATTTACAACAGTGTTCTGAAACCAAAATCAAAACGGTTTCAATCTAGAAAAACAACACCTGAATGGAACAGTGTCACTAACAACTCTCACATCAGGAGTCACACTGTCCTTTCATAGCTAACAACTTTGACACCAGAACATCCTGATCTAATCAGAGTTAGTTTCAGGTCAAACCTTTCCCTCTAGAGATAAACTCAGCTCTCGTATCAGTTAATCTCAGAATTGAAAAAGTCTCTTGGAATTAAGAGACAAAACGTCATCACCTTGAAAACTAAATCCAAATGCCTTCTTACAATTAATTATAATTGTGTAGATAAAGTTTGAATCTTTGTCCCTGGGTGTATCATTTTACTCCACCATTGCTCATTTGGGAGTGGGTGGTGTTTCTGTGCCAATAAAACTTTCATATTCAATGTTTAAATCTAGCTCCATTAGCTTAATAAAAAAAGAACAGCAAACTCCAACACAAACAATCACTTAATGGTCCACAGTGTCAACAATTTACAACAAGGATTTTTTTTTTTTTTTTTTACAAAGTTTTAAAGGCTGTATTCCAAATGCACTCATGCCAATTAAATCAGACGGTGTGGTTGTTTTTATAAATCCACACACAAACATACTGCCCAGTGCATATAGCATGTAATGACAAAGGCTGACAAAGTGACAGCTCCTGGGCAGAGTGGTCTGATAATCAGGATGTCCTGCCATGCTTCTGTGAACATAGTGGGATTACAGCGCGGGGCTCACTCTGATCCCACCTGCTCAGAGACGAGCCAGACAGCGGTGAGAGCCAAATGGAGGCAAGATGTGTCCAGAGATACGGAAGGAAATGAAACTGTCTCATACCGGAGCTTCAGGCTAAGTGTGGAAGAAATGAGAGGACAGTAATCCAAGTTTCTGCCAGCGCAAAACTAACTCAAAAATGTTGTTGATGAAACACAGACCTTTTCATCAAAAAGATAAACAAACACCTCAGTAACAAAGTTAGCAGTTTTTCTCAATCATATAAGAGCTTAGGTAAAAAAAAAAGAGCGTAAAAAAACTGGTGCTGACATGAACAGAGCAGAAAGAGCAAGATAAGATAGCACCTTCACATTTTCCTGCTTAGCACTACAGCTTTTTGAGTGTGTTCTTTTACCTAATATACATTTGGATGTCTATGTCTATATTAACAATATGCATTTAAATGAATGCATTTGTTAATGCGATCAAGAGTCTTTGATGAGAAAGCACTGGTGCTCTATGTGGAGTTACTATGTATCAAATAGCCTTTAGCTTGTCTGGCCCAAATGCTCATTGAAATAGAGCAGCAAAAAACAGAACCATATGCTAATGTTCTTTACCCAATCACTGACAGCACACACATAGCAGTTGAGTTGCCATTTGCCCTAAGCATTTTGTTAATGTAGAATTTTTCTGTGGCCCACACTTTACATTATTAACAAATACTAAAATGGTCTATTCTTACCACTATCTTTAGCACCGAGGTGAATATTTTGGTGTCTTCTGTTACACCACCAATGTAGAGCTTTCTAGAGAAGACAGGGGGGTGGTCATTTTCATCCAGCACCTCGATGAACACTTTGGCTGTGTTGGCTGGAAAAAAAAAAGTGAAAGTCATTAAATTAACAGTCTAAAGACATGACATTGAGTTGTCAGAAAACAAACTGTACAGAGGTCAAGTTCAATCATGGACTCTAACAGTGATATGTCCAAAGTTATTATAACTGCATTTAAAGCCACACTTTATTTATAAATTGCCACGTCAATATGATTTTCCCATGGTCTTCAGCTGGACCACAACTTCAAAGGGAAGCCTGAGATGCTTGACCAAAAAATATTTCTGAGTAAGATATTATAACGTGACAACAAAGCCCTTCATGATAAAAATGCTTTCGGCCAGTCTCCACCAATTCCGGCCTGACGTCATTCTTGAGTATTGAGTTATCATCTGAGGAAAGATTCTGTCAGTCAGGATTATATCAGCTGTCAATTAATCAATGTGGGTTATTAGAAATTTGTGCCACAAGTCATGGGTCTGGTGAATAGCTCAGAGAGAGACATTGGTTTAAATATATTCATTTAGATATGTACTCCTTTTGGATATCCTTTTAACCCAACAGTACTACAGATATACAAATATGCCCATTTTGAGAAACCTGGTGAACCCCAAACAAAATTGGAATACTGTGTCATGTAAACAAATCTTGGTTTTCTACAGCTGTTAAACTGCACAGGTATGACCTCAGTGGAAGAGCCAAACACACATTTTGCAAAGTTTCACCCGGCAACAAGAAATATAAACAAAATATAACAGCCCTTTTAGGTTTGATATGTTAGCATGTCTAGATTTAACAAGTTTTTGTGAAATGGATTCAGTCATGTGCAAATAAGCAACTCCTCCTAACAGATTTGTTAGTATACTGGTGTCCTATGGGCCTATAGTTACACTGCAAGTCCTGAGATGTTAAATATACAAATTATTTTAAGTTCCTGTCTTCTCCTATCACTAATGATTTTGTGAATAAGCCATGTCCATAATGCTCTTTTAAGGTGAAAACGTATACAAAGTTTTAATATCATCCCCCTATTATAGTCAGAACTGGGACTTGATAAACTGATATAAGCACACTTGTTGATAAAGAGTAAAATTCCACTTTGTTTTGTTATAATTTATATTAAAGCCATAGGTTTGCAACTTAACCAAAGGACCATACTGTATCTCACTTAGTCTGCACTTGAACTTACAGTAAAATGCTATTTTGATTTAACGCTTTAAGTCAGTAATGAGGAGGGCAGCATTGTTACTGTAAATATCCCTGGGAAGAACAAAGAACTGAGGATGTCACTGTGACTTCTCTCCAACACTGTTCCCAGTAATAATGAAAACAAGTGAGCCAATTTGATTTGTGTTTACCGACCAATTAGAGAGTGAACTATGGCTCTGTAAAACTAAAAAGGGTGATGAAATTCTGCTTTCAGAAGCTTTATTTTAGGACTTACATTTTCAGTCATAATAATTTTAGGTGCATCATTTACTCTTTGTGAGTTTGTTTCTTCCATAACCTGCACACTAGAACATCAATAAAAAATCTCTGCAGGTTTCACACACAATTGCCTTCACAATTATTATCTGAAAGGCAGCCAATAAGGTGGTAGAAGGAATAAAAATGTGAAATTGGCGGAAAACTTTGTGTTGAATTACCTCAAAACTGGCCATACCTGCAAGAAGGTAAAATACATATTCGTAGTTTAAACACTGCAAACCCCTAATTTGTCACAGTTACACTTATGCAATGCACATCATAAATATGTACAGCGCCAAGTCCTTCCTACACTGCAGTTTAGGTAAAAAATGAGCACTGTCAAGAACCATTTTTCTTTTTGGCGGTGCACAAAAATGTAACGTCAGGCTGTGTTGGCGCTAAGGGTGCGCCCAGGGAATAGGGACAAAAACACAGCACATCAAATTACAAGCGACAAAAGCAGTGGTGTTAAGCACAGAGGGAAGACTCAGGGGAACGGGAAAGAGCTCTGCACAGAGTCTCTTCATCCTCTCCATTTGTATCGACTCCGTGGTATAAATCATATCTTATAAACATAAATATTGAGCCGCAGCCACCCTCCTGCTCTCACACACAAACACTCATAAAGATGCAGAAAAGAAATGGGTCCATTAACAGGAAAAATGGGTGCTAATGCAGAATAATCTGGACTCTGTAGCTCAGAGTGCATTTCCATTTAGAAAACAGGTATAATTGATTTTTGTCCTTCCCTGTATGATTATATATGTGTATGTGTGGCATCGTGTAAACATGTGCAGAACGCTTGTTGGTGTGTTCTATTGATTCCAGCGCTTTGTTCTCTGAAGTACGTGTTGATTAAGAGCCTGATCACATGAGGTGAAATGGTGTCATGAGCCCTCCAATTCTAAATACTGTTTAGCAAGGCTGTAGAACTCTGTCGAAAATGTATTTAACCTCTGTCTTGACTTCAGTATATTACGCTGCATTACCCAAAAAAATCTCCTTCAGCCACAGAGCCAACCCCTCACCCTCACACATAACAATATCACAGCAACTTTTGTGCTTTTATTTAAAAAAAAAATCAAATGGATACTACAGCATTACACAAAACGGAATTTTAGAGCCAACCTTCAACTTCTAGCTAGACCAACAGCCAATAGGAGTATCGCTAACTTAAGACCTTCATTCATGCAAGCATGTGATTGGTCGACGCTTCCAGTATGTGCTGAACATTCACATTATAAAAATAGATGAGGCCTTAAGGTCAAATACTGTTTATTTTATCCACTTTGAATTGCTAAATGTCTCTTTACATACGAGTGGAAAATGGCTGACTATTGAGGGACGTGTGGTCATTTAGAGCAGTGGGAAAAGAGTAATAAACAATAATCAAAATGCATACAATATATCTTCACTCATTATTGCCATTAATGCTATATGGTATATTAGTTCAATAATTCTACTGCCAAAAGGCGCATAACATAACATATTTGTTGATCAAATGCTTTAAAGAGATGGCTTGAGGCAGCGTCGTGCTTCGGTTCACCTCTGAGTGCACCGTTGCTAATGATTTAGCCTGAGCGCTAGCCTTAGGTACTGTGCCTGTTATTACCACTTTGTTTGTCAACAGTAAACTTGCCAAGACACTTTAATCAAATGATCTGGCTTTTCTTAGTCTGAATAATGCATTTCATGTTTGAGTGTAACTTATTTAGTCTCACTGATCTGATATAAAGCTCCCTGAAGAGTCAGCGCCTCACCAGCCACGAACCCCTCCGCACGTCACTGCACTATCGATGCTATTGGCTGACTTTTTAATGTCACAAAATGGCAGTACTATTAACAGAATGTAATCAATTTTTGAGTGATATCAGCACTATTGTGAAGATACCCAGTTTCATTTGAGTCTTTTCTCCTTCACAGCTGGAGAAGTAACCCATGTTCTTAGCTGCTGTGACACCAGTCCACATTTTCCTTTGCTAATATGTTCCGGACAAAGGAGGAGCTGAGCCGAATCTATGTGACGAATCTGTCCAATAATGCTGTGATTATTTGAACTCATTAAAAGACTTGGTAATGAGGAGGAAGTAGTGTCTGCCATGGGGCTCTGATCTACATATAAGTCAGACGAGTTCGAAAGTGAATGGTTCATCACGCGTCTGCCAAGAGAAGGCAGACAGCAGCTCGCAGATGCCAGAAAACTTTCTTTTTTTGTGACAAAGTGCTCCACTGCGCATCTATCTTATAAGTAATGAATGTGCATGTGTGTGTGTTGTGTAATTGCCTTCATTAGTATGGAAAAGACAGTGTATAAAGCAGGTACAGAGGGTTATTTATTATTCAGAAATAGTTTTAATGGATTGACTGTGTGCACTTGTTGTTAAGAGTTTCATCCATCATAGTACAAAACTTTTGTCAAGAAAGTCTCATAAAAATTCAGATGGTAAAAGTACAGCCCCCCGGTGTATGAATAAGAACACATTGCATGATTTATCAATATGTTTTTAGACAAATAGTTTGAAAGTCATTCATCATGTTTATAGATGGTCACGGGTACTGCATAAATGATTCAAGAATATTGCTTTCATAATTAAGGGGCTGTTTAAAATTGTAGGGAAAATGCACAAATAATAAATAGTGCGCTTTTATCAAACTGGAACAGAAACGTGTCCATAAAAGTAGTTGCTGCTTACCTAACTGTAAAAACAGATAAAAAAGAAAGTCTTGGAAAGAATAGAAGATCCTTAAATTAGATTAAGGGCCTTTGCTTTTTTTAAAAACTGCACATGATCATTCCTTTGTCATGTGTGTTGTTACTTTTACAGAGAAACTGAATTAGCAGTTGGTGTGAAGCCACCACAGGGCTGATGTTTTTTTTTTACTATGAGTAGTATAATTCAAAAGTACTGTTTAACACTTACTGGGAAACTGTTAGCTGCACAGTAGGCATCTGACACTGTAGCTAGAAAATATAAAGAAACATGTGGTCTGTATGTCTGTTGTTATTTTTTTATGAATTTTTTTTACCATACTTATTTTTCTCCTTTTCCCACTTCTGTTTGCTCTTTTTTGGAAAATTTGAAAGTTAGTAATCTAACTAAGTGTGTCATTTTAACATCTAAAATACATACAGCTCTATACATTTATGCTAAACATAAAAATAAATTGTACTCATGTGGATTTCTTTTCCACCATCCTGTGTGTCACAGCGACATATAATTACATGTCTTACATTTTGAAGGCACGCGCAGATTGGACATGACGACCATCATAGAGTCTGCCTGAACCCTGAGAATGTAGCTGGTCACATTTTCATAATCCAGTGGTTTAGCCGTAGAGATAACACCCGTCATGTTGTTCACTTTAAAATGACCTGCAATCATAAGAAGGAGAGTTAAAGTGCAATAACATTAAGATGTACTTGACATATGAGAGAAATGTACAGTGACACAGGTAAATCTACAGAAGAGCAAGCAGACATTTCTAAAGGCAGTTCCTTTCACCTTTGCTTTGACTTTTAGCACAGCACA
This sequence comes from Neodontobutis hainanensis, assembly GCA_024349245.1. NCBI lineage: Eukaryota > Metazoa > Chordata > Actinopteri > Gobiiformes > Odontobutidae > Neodontobutis > Neodontobutis hainanensis. Next base: position 1,604,863 of record JALDNG010000016.1, on the reverse strand, counting down.
TATATTCACAGAGTTTTGCTTGAATGCCAGTCTGCGGGTGGAATGGAATGCATTTATCCTACAGGCCAAACTGTTCATAAGTGCAGTGCATAAAAGAGCCATTCATGGTACATCTCACACTGAGAGCTTTCAACACACAGGTTAGGTTCCCCCACTAGATGCAGGTGGAAATGTTTAAATCTTCAAAAAAACTTTAAATTGGGCGCCAGATAACAAGTTTTCTTCCATGGAGGGCTAGAGTGAATACGTAGATGTTGGACAATGCATTCTGAAGGCTCACAAAGTCTCACAAAATTAGGATTACTATTATTCTTTAGCCTCACTTCCAACAGAGATGTACGGTGCAGCGTAGGTTTAGAGGCATTTCTATTGTGAGAGGGTACAAAGCTAGCATTTATTATCAACAGTTGATTCTACTTTTACAGTCGGTACGGCTCTTTCTTTGTGAATTAAAACCTTGCTGATCTGTCTACATGACTTTAAAAATGAGAATATTTTGTGTCAAATTGTGGAATGTATCAATTTTTTTTATTTCACACAGAATTGGTAAAAGGCATGCATTTATAGTATTGGTACCCTTCTCGGCCACCCAAAGCGGTTTACATCATTCGCCCCATTCACACTGGGACAGACTGATGAAGAGACACAGCGCCCACTGCCTCTTGGACCACCCCTACAATCACACACATTCATACAGCAGAGTGTGGCTCTGGAGGCGAGGTGGGTGAAGTGTCGCCAACCTTCCGGTTATTAGACGCCCTGCTCTCCCCACCTGAGCCACTGTTCCCCAATGTGAAGCACATGATAGACAAGACAAGACATTTATTTTTGTATAGCCCAATATCACAACAAAGGGCTTAACAGACTGCACTAGACAACATCCCCTGTCCTTAGACCCTCCATCAGGGTGAGGAAAAACTAAAAAAAAACCCAGCCGGGAAAAAAGAGAAACCTCAGGGAGAACCACAGAAGGAGGGATCCACTCCCAGGACGGACAGGCCGTGCAAGAATGTGTCCAGGACAGTTGAAAAAATACATATAAATACAAAACATATTCACAAAAAAAAAAGATGTTGTCACTGAAGCAGACACCACCCATGCTGTAACGCTCAGTCTTTTCAATTCAACCAATATGTCAAAAATACATCACACAAGGACAAGTACTGAAACGGCTTTGCAACATAAGTTTCTTTTGGAAGATAATCTATATTGTTGATGTAGTGATAGGTGTATGCGTGTATCTGGAAAACATACCAAGTTCATTTCCTTCCACAATGGAGTAAAAGATGGTCTGATTGACTGCAGCGGCTTGAATGGTTCCCACCTTAGTTCCAATGGGAGCCAGCTCACTCACATTAGGAAACCTGCACACACACACATAACACAAAACATCAAAAACCTACTCAGAAATAAGTTCAGAAATAAGTAGCAACAATCACCAAAAGAGAGGTTTTGCAGCTGTGTGTACTCTCAGTATAAGTTTGTTTGTTGCTTGTGAAAAGCAATTTATTGTTCTCTAATGTTTTTATATAATTTGTTCCAGTACTTTCACTCTAATGCTACAAATTCTCTAGATAACAATATATAGTAATTATTTTACTACCCGGTAAATGAATAAATAAAGGACTATGCTCTGGGGGAGGGATAGAATGTAGCCTGGGAAAAATAACTTATAAATAAGTAATCCACAGCTGGCTGGAAGTATTTTGAATCACCTCATGTTTCCGATGTTACTTTTGGAATGAAGATAAAATGCCTCCCGAGACTAACTTTGAGTCGGGTGCCTCAGCGTTTCTAAAATCATGCAAAGTAAAGCCTGCATTGTGTCCGAACGTAGTAGTAGCGTAACTTTCTTCCTGCTCTTGAGCAAGTCTACTTAGCGACTGCAGCAATAAGACTTAATACCAGCAACCAATATGAGCTTTCACGGTGGGGGAGTCTGTTACATATGATTCTGATAAAGCAACAAACACTGAACTTGTACAGAGGCAGCCATCTGCGGTTGTTAGTGAGGAGGTTGGGAGGTTACAGAAACAGCCGATTTAGAGGCCACCCCTGGGCAGACCCAGAGCATTATGGAAGAATTAGATCTTCCAATTTCATGGCTGTGCAGTGGGATTCACCAAGAGGATCTGGAGGAGGATGCTGAGAAGAGAACATTTAGACCATATTCAGAACAGCAGGGAATAGCCAGAATAAGGAGACTTCTATTACTTGGATTGTGAGTGGTACGTTGGTGAACAGTTTTGGTGCTACTACAAAAGGTGACTAGCTAGTGATAAACAAAAAAATAAATAAAACTATAGCATGTTGTAGGATTTATACACAAACAAATAGACTTGGTTCGTTATACAATGACTCCCAGTAAATATTTGAGTTAATCTATGCAAAGGACTAATGGTTCTGCTTGACTGTCAACCACAGGAGTAATCATATCCAGCAGATACAACTGTATCTCTTCTTCAGAATAATTACAGCTACCATAAATAACAGAGGAGCCTGTCATGGTTAGTGTGTCAGTGATGGATGATTTAAGACATTAATGTGTTCTCACTGTGCTCTTGTATTAGTGTGACTGTTTACTTGCTTATTGTTTTAAGTATTTTTGGGATGTGGACATATTATTTCTAGCACAAAAAGCTGTAATATGGTGTAGGTGTAATGTGTTATAGTTATGTTATTCTACACAGCCAGGGTCAGTGTGATTTCTGAAATTGGCTGTCTGGTGAGAAGACATTACATTGTTAGTGGCTGGTGGCAACATCTTGTTCTTTCCGTGGCAGTTCAGCACCTATTACTGCATGTATCATAACTGAATTCTGAGCACAAAAAACAAAACAAGTTTCACTCTGAGATTGCTCTTTAATAGCTCACGTTGTACATTTGTTTCCTCAAACACACTACCTCTCCAAAAAGAAGATTGGTCCGTGTCATTTTCAAAGTGGATGAAGTCCCAGAACTTTATTAAAACAGTAAAAGGAGAAGATAAAATGCACTGCCTACAGTAAAGGTTACAAGTGTTAAACAATTGCACCAGTAAATGACAATGTCTTTGCCACTTGATGAAGTACGACAACACATTCATTTTTAAGACCGGAAGCTTTGCAGTTACAACCATCTGTAAAGAATATGTGTTTACCTTTCACAACTTTCAGAGGCAAATAAAAGTGCAAACACTATGGCCTCAAAGGACACTGAATAACAACAGACCTGTCTCTCCATCTGGGAGGCTGCCGTTATTGTCTCTAGAGACTAACAATCCCCAAGGACATCTTATCTTGGTATTGTGAATATTTCTGGGAAATATGAGCCATTCACTTTGCCAGAGGATGGGTCGCACTGATTACAGGGCAAAACACACTGTCAGGGCCTACGGCTGAGTCAGAGCTGGAGTGACGTAAACAGAGCACACAGGCGTTTTGTTAGGCCCTCACTGACTATGTAGCAGTCACTATGGATCATTAAACAGTGGCATGAACTACTCATTATTGTCTCCATCCCATAATTAGGCATCTGATTGGTTTAGAATGACAAAACAAAAAAGTAATCAAAAATGAAAAGAAGGCGAGAAGTAGTTCCGTTCAGTAAGTTTTGCCATTAACTGGAAACAGGACCAGTCTGTCGGCTATCACAAAACGTGCCTTTTGTTCCTCCCTGTGCTTTTTGACGTTCAAAGATCAGATTATTCAGGTAAAAGCAGAAAGGTCTCATGCAAAGAATGTTGTAATGTATGACAACAATGAAATGACAGCGTAATTGTGGCTTTTTGTTCTAAGTTTAAGTTGTTTCTGATTTATTTTTAAAACACATACAGTATAGGTTCACTCTGAGCATGTGCAGGCCAAACAGTCCAGTCATTTAATAATTATACTTTCATGTTTATCTTGTAAAAATCAATAAAAAAATACACCAGTTTTTATTCTTGTTGTCTGCAGATGCCTCATACATCTTAAAATTTGTCCTGATGTCAAGACCTTTCTGTATAACCCTGTTAAAAAAGGATTGCTGCCAAATAAAAAGTAAAGTGTGTATGTAATTAAAGTGGCTGGTGAGAGGATCATACAAAAGAATGTGTGGCGTCTGTACAAGACTAAAAAGTCTCATCTCGCTTCGAGCTTTCTTTTGTCAGACCACTGTCACTCTTTGGCTGTAATACTTGTAGCTCAACCAAATGGATAGTGTTGGACTGGCCATAGCAACTGAACATCCAAGCTGCTTCTCTCAGGGCTGCTCTTGAGTGTGATACATACGAAAGGCTCTGTGGTGCTAGCGCTGGGCTGTACGGTGTGATTTCCAGGGAGAGGCAGCACTGACATGTTATCACTTCCCTACAAAGTGGCTGTGCCTCAGGGTTGTAAGCAGCGGAGAAATGCCAAGAGGCTGCAATGGTGTATGAAGAGTGTAGATTAGTATAACGGTGCTAAGACAGGTAGACAGAAAGCATGACAAAAAGGTGAGAAAGGGCCAAAGCAGGGGATGGCAGATACAAAGATGAGGGCAAAACACAAGTAAAGTGTAGAAATCACCTTTCAATGACAATGTATATATCCACTGCAAGACTGAAAAAATCTACTCATTACAATAGCTTGAAACCAATTCACCATAATTGTCAGAGCTATAATGTATCAATATAAATGCATCTATATAAGGCACTAACATAATGTTGTTTAAAGATCAAAATTCACTGTTATAAATGTTACTGCAGCCTTTTTCTTTCACACAGACAGCTTCAGAATTCACTATAAGGTGCCTGCCAATAGATTTGTTTATTCCTTTTATTCTTTTCTCACACATTGTACATGCAGCCCAGAGTTGGAGAGTGAAAAATCTTGACTGCTGCACTACAGTCTGAGAGGATCCACTCCCACATCGTTGCAATGCCTAGAAACCCAATGACTCCTTATTCTTCAGGAGCCAAAATATCCATTCAAAAGAATATTGTAGTTCACTTCAAAGGCTTACTGCACAATACTACAGTTTCTCTTTACATCTAAGAGCATTCATTCTGGTGTAGGTAGTACAAAGAAAAATATTCTCAATTACTCATATTTTCAATTTGAATTTCTTTTTTCCAATTAAAAAACATCGGGCAGGTGCTCTTCACAGGCAGACCTCACAGCTACTACAGTTGTACTTACTGCTTCATTTTAGAGACGCCACAAAACCAAGATGTCATAGAATATAATGTGATAATGTGAAGAAAAAATTGCACAGGCTGGTCTTCTTCTTTTTTAAATGTTTATTTATTTAATCTTTGTTTAAAGAGGAAGGTCCCGTTGACATTACAAATCTCTTTTCCAAGGGAGTCCTAGATGTTTTATTTATCTGTGCTCCACATGAAGACATGCATAAAGATTTGGTTGATTTCTGGAAAATGTATCAACAGCCAAATCAACTTGTTTATTCTTTTTTTCAGTTGCTAATATTTGTATATATGTTTCTATGGGAGTGTGTTTTTGTAGCCAATCATAGCTCACTGAGCAAAGAAAAATATAGCCAAACGATATGATATGAGGTTAGGGTTTATTCAAAAGCATGGCACTGGGTGAACCTGGGTTGGATTTATATTCCCAAAGAGCCCCAAAACAGAGAATAATGCAGAGGTCAGGTTTGTTTACAAAGAATCACTTAGAAATTCTGTGTTGTCTGTCTTTAAACTGGCACCAGACACTTGCATTGAATAAATACAACAGCAGATATAATAGTTTGTCCTTATCTTTAGTGGCCTTTACTAGCATTTTTCCATTCTTTCTGTCAACTTTTCTTTATGACATTACTCTGTGTTGTTCGTCTACACAGCCCCACCCCTTTGTCATAAGTTAATGAATAAAATTATGGGAGCTTGCTCATGAATATGCTATCTAAAGACAATGCAACATAGGGTAAAAGCTGGTAAACAAGCTGTGTATTTCAACAGTCAGCATTTCAACACTACGTACAGGACACTTTTTTCTGTTTGCATTCAGATGAGGTAAACTCCAAAGACAGAGGGGGAACAGAGGGGGAGCGGGATCGGGGTGTGTGTGTGCTGACATGTCTACAGGCAGCAGCACAGAGTCCGGGTGTCAACATGAGAGAGGCTGAATGACACGGCGCTGAGAAGCGAGGGCGGCACACAGGTGTCAGCGAGCACTCTGCCCCAGGGCCAAAGGCAGAGTGATGCTGACGAGACAAGGCAGAGGCGTAGAAAACGCGTAGAGCTCCGCAGGGGCCGTGCTTACCGTGTCGACTCTCTTTCTGTCCAGCCCTCCCTTTCTTTTCAAGCATTGCATCACCGAGTAACCAAGCGTCAGTGGACATGCTGAGAGACACAGTGACCCGACTCTGGTAACAAGTCACAAGACCTCAAGTTTTGTAGTAGATACAGAGCTAGAAGACGATACTTATGAGTAAGCAGCGTTATTGTCCAGAACCCAAATCTGCTGCAGCACGTTCTGTCTCACTGCTAATGGTGCTATTTGTTCCGCAGTTATGAATCAGCCTAATTCCATGAGTGCTTAAGCGTTTCTGTCACACTGGTGTTAGCTTGTTTGTCCCTGCCTAAAAGCCGATTCACAGAGTGACAAAATGCGTCAGATTAATTACACATATGGAGCGTTATTCATATCCTCTTCATATACTGTACAATGAGACACAAAGAGAAAAAAAACAGCACTCTGAATGCAGCGCTCATGTTCTCTTTCAAATCCACAGTTCAAAGCCAGGGTGAATCAGTTCGCCGACGCAGCTCAGCTGACATAGAAATATACTAATCGGAGGATTATTTAGAACAACATTTTATAAAAAATTTAAAAAAAGTTGCACTTCAAAGGATTATTGCTTGATATAACCATGTTACCACTAGGTACTCATGTATGGCTTGGAAATACACAGTAAATAACCATAATTACTATAGCATTACCCATTTATTAACATGTTAATACCACACTATTATTGTTAAGATTATTGTATATTTTATTGTTGTTGCTGATTGCACACACCCTTGGGGTAGGTCATGCTTATCCAAACTAGACAGCCACATCTCAATAGAATACATCTAATCCACTGTCCAAGGATGTTCTGTTCGTTAACTGAGGTACGTACTCATGACAAACAGATACCAATGATGAGTGACCTGAAGTGAGATGTGTGAACAGTGTATACATATAAAAACATCATGCATGGAGAGCTTCTTTGACCAAATCACACTGTACTTTGATGCTGAATGATTTGCTGAACTAAAAAGCTGTGGCCATACTTTGAAATGATGCTGTCTTTGTCATCTCATTTGAAACAAAGAATTCTTTGAACAATTATTTTAACAATTACAATGCTGCTTACCAAGCTGTAATGTAAAGCGCATTACCCCTCCCGAAAATAAAAACACTGCCAAAAATGTTATTAGCAGTGGTGGCTGGTGGTGATATTGGGTCAATAGGTGGATTTATCAGTGCATAATAATAGTTTACACAACAGTAACATCACAATTGGGACTACAAGTTAGAGCAACTTATCTTACAAACAAGTGTTGGCAGGAGTGACTGTAAACAAGTGTTTATTTTTCTCTTTCACACAAACATATGCAACGGCTAAATGATCTGAATGCTACATCAGAAAACAAACAGAAGAGAGACTGGAAAATTGAAGAGGGTATTGAAGTAATGGCAATAACATGGTTAATCAATAAATTGTCTAAGGTTTCTGTATCTCCAATCTCTCTCATAAAAAAACAAAACAAAAAACTCTGCAAACCTTAGTTTATTCTATTTCTATCTCAAACTTTGCAGTTTATTGTTTTTCAAAGTCAACAACAAAATAAGGTGTGTGACCCATGATGAAATATAATCATCTAGAGTTTGAACTGTGGGGTGCAATTGACTCAAGAGTGAAAGATTAAAGATTACAGGTTATGTTTGGTAAAGGTGAAGAAGAACACAAGTGGAGCAAATAAAGGGGCAGAAAGATCTATTACAGCTTTAGATATTTGGGAAAATACAGTGCAGGATCTAGGAGGCTTGGTACAACAACATTTAATAAAAGGGTTATCTCTGCATTAAACACACAGTAATTGCAATAAGTGGGAAAAAAAATCATAGCGTTTCATTTATATTTGTAAGAAACCACTTATTTGCAAAGCCACCAAATGGGAATCAAATCAACTCTATCTCCAACATAGAACTGAATTTAAGATGTCTCTGGATACTGTGTTAGTTAGTTTTGCCGCTGGCTTGTGCAAACAGAGGTTTTCAGTATAATGCTTTCTTTTCTGTGTGCATGTAGTATCAGACTATTTGACAGTCTCTACATTCAGAGTGAGGTCTGTGACAAAAAGGGGGTCAGGTCACAGTACACATAGACTTTATTGACATGTATATAGACAACAAGTACACATAATGACATTTCATTGCTGGAAACTGTAGGTGTGATGCTGAATATTATTAGTGGTTGACACCCCACAGGAAGAAAATCTTAAAAGAAAAGTTTGTGGAAGTACACTAGGTTATTTATACATAATAGTCCTGTGTCTCCTGATTCTAACATTGACAAGATATCTGCTGTGCACTGGATAACCCTGAGTCGCCAAAAAGAGTAACATTAACTCAAACTGGAGTGGTCCCATACAGACTCTGACCAAGGGTTATATTCACATGGAGTTCATTTCACCAGCTTGATTGTGTAGTTCCAGATGTACAGACTCTCATCATATATGAGCATAGGTTATCAATTGTAATGTTCAAATTGTTAGAGCTAACAATATGCCTGCCAATGGGTCATTTGAAGTTTGGCAAGTTAAACATAATTCATTTAAATTAGTAACGAGACAATGTGAACTAAGTTATACTAAAATTCAACATTCAACGGCTTTAGATTAAGTGAGTGGTGATGAGGATTGTACGCGATGGCCTATAATCTACTTACTATGGTTGCATTGTTGTTGCTACTGCATGTTTATGTCCACTTTAAATCTTGAATTTATTTAGTTTTTTTAGGATGCAAGTGACACTGTCTCCATTGATAAAAGACCTTATCAGAGCAGGAATCTTATTGAAATAAATTTTAGTAATGGATGACCTGGCAAACCTTAAGCCTTTTTATCTCCTCTTTTGACTGATATGCCCTGCATTTAAATTATCTAAGTGTATGAAAGCAATTGAAAAAAATGTAGCATTTGATCTTCTAAAGTTATGTGGACTTTTTCTTTCTTTAACTGGGGAAGTTAACCATTGATATTTTGAGGTAAGTAAACTTGAAATCTGTGTAGCACTTATGCAAAGGTAAGGATATTACTTGTACACATTTTTGTACAATGGGCTCCAGAGCTATACAACAGAAATGTAAAAAAGGTTTTTACTGTGTTGCAAAAGGCTTGGACAGAAGAAAAGGAGTGACAGAATTTTATGTAAATTCTGCTGATGTGATCACTTCATACATGTGCTAATGCTAACGTTACAAAAGATAGTCCCTTAAGTTTTTATATGAACATTTATAGACCAACAATCCATAAAAGGCTTTCCAGACCATGCTCTTTGTGACTTGACAGAGTTAATAGATAAAGGCTGGGTACTGTAGGTTTATGTGATTAGTCTAGGCTCTTAAACATACACCAGGTGTGTGGTAAGAGTCAGGGATCTGTAAAACATGACACTGTTAAATTGAAAATTTCAATAAACTGGACAGCTTGATAGTGGTATTATTTTTTGATATCTTCTTGACTGCAGGACTGGCAGCTACAGCACACTGAGTCATGCAATTTTAAGCATTAAGTGTAAATGTGTCATTGCAGCTACACATTTCAAAGCTGAATGCCAAATGTAATACCCTGCAGCTTAATAACCCATTACCCTCTTCCACTTTATTTCTAAAATTTGTTTTGTGCATTAAGATTCAGTAACTCCTAAATTTGAATACAGTTTCAGAATTCATCACATCTACTAGCATTTCCTCAAGTATTTGTTGAAAGCCAGACTTTTCACAAGCAGATATTGTAGCATATTGGAAGCTGCTGACTCACACTTGCTAAGAGGATTTACAAAAACAGTGCTGCAGTGCTCATATCTAAAAAAAAAAACAGAAATCCAACACCTCTGACATGTAGTAATGCGTAGGCAAGGATTCATATTAAGATACTGTTGTCTAAAACAAAAAGAAAAAAACAAAACAAAAAACACTTACAACCCCCCGTCTGATCGTTTTCTTCCCTGAGCTATTCCTCTGATCGCTTATCTTGCCACAGCAGACCTCATAATTTGTATTCATGGAGAGATGTGTCGTGGCCATAAAAAAGGAGACGGGCCTCAATCAAAAATATCTGCTGGGAAGGATGGGAAACATTAACAAAGCTGGAGAACACATTTACTGTGCAGCGCTGTGTGCCAGCTTAACCGTGTCAGCCCACAGGACGTCACTCCACAGAACATCCACTGGCTCATTTAGCACACAATGTTTGGATGCTGGCACATGAGCCTGTTGTCCAAACTTGCCACAAAGGCTTGCAATGTAATATCACGCTGTGCTATCTGCCATGATGCAATGTCAAATTACTGCTGCTGACCAAATTATGTCCTCCACCATGTCAACACGGGGAGGTCTCACCCAAAAGAAAACAGCAGCCAAATTAGTAACACAACTGTCAGCTGCAAATGACGGAAAGGCCTTTTGTCTGCGTTCTCACTTGTTTTTTTCGGCTGTAACATAAGGGTGAGCACACCACAATTGACTTGTATTGTCGCAAAAATGGAAGCGAGCTAAAAGCAAGCATGCATAATTAACATTTCTCATTGTGGATGACACATTAGCGCGCACAGCAATAACTCCTTATCCCATCGTGCGCTGGTGAATGCGCTACACCCATCCAAATAATGAGGATATAGTATCATAATACAGTAGTTGAGAGACATTTACAATTAAACTGTAGCCTCCAGGCCAGATACAGTTTATTGTTATTGTGTTGGCACCGCCCCCTAAATTCTAATTGGTTGTCTGTCATTCCAAATGCTTCACAATACATTCAAATACCTCCCTGTAGATGGTTTGTGCATGCAAACCAAAAGATGATTCAATATGGCGACCCCTAAAGAGCGGAACCAAAAGAAAATGTTTGTATTTTCAGAGAGCAAGTACCAACGGATGCAAAATAAAATGCCTTTAGTCTGCCCTCTTTCACAATTGGTCTGACAAGTGCAAAGTGATGAAAAGGAAAAGATCCAAGATGTTTCAAAGACCAGTGAGAAAACCTATAAAAAATTCAGAACATGTTGTTGGGCAATAGTTATTTTAATAGTGCCATGTTTTTGTTAGTGGGAGATGCCCAGAATAGTTAATGCCCAAAACTGGAATTCTTAATGGTTACTTTTACTTACATCCTATAATGTTTGTGTGAACCCTTAATGATAGGTCACAGCCTTCTCTCCCCCAGCTTTCAGCACCGACCTTTAGCTGATATTTAGGATGTGTGCAACGAGTAGGCCTGGCCGTCTGTTAGACATCCAAGTGATGCCTGCCTACTTAGTGAAGACAAGTGAAAGGTCAGCGCTCTCCAGGGGCTTAGAGGTTCAGGGCTTCAAGCAGCACATTCAAAACCTGCGACTGAAAATCAATCATGCCTTTCAAACCTATGAAAGTGCTCCCCACCTTGTAGCTGTGAGTGGTGAGTCATGGCATAAAGGAAATATGGGAAAACAAGACAGACAGACAGCTTGGTTGCTCAAGACAAGAAAGATGTGGAGTGTATTCTTGACGGTGTACTAATAGTGTTTAAATGTTTGGCATGTCTATGGATGAGTAGGCTGTGAGCACCTCTACCACTTGTGTTCATGTCTGGCAAAACAACAGCTTCAAGGAGGTTGCCAGTGGAAGGGCTGTGTGTAATGAAAGCATGTCATCTGCCTAATTATGTGAAAATTACAGCCTGACTAAAATGGAATGTGATATGAATGGATTTGTTTTCCTTTAAAAAAAAACACAAGCTATTTTCCTCTTGTTGCTGGATAAAGGGTTCAGGTGAATTCATCTATGAAGTGATATAAAAAGTGGTCTGGAATGTTTTAGGAATGGACGGCCTGTTGATTATTGCTCAAGGTTACAGAGTCCCTTATGACTGATGCTTTACATTATGCCAGTATATTACAGCTGCAGGTACATTTGTGATTCAAATGACTGCCCGAAGTGAATCAGCGGTCACAGTGTGGTCAGACATCCAAACAAAATTCACACCGGCAGTCTCGTAAACGTCAGGTAACATAAGACTGGTCCACAATTTTACAGTTTTTTACAATTTACATTAAGAGTAAGCACAATAATTTAAATTCAAGTAAAAAGAACAGAGCTTTTTCACCAAGATAGAAAAGTGTAAAAGAAACTGAAACTGTTGCTATATGTAGTGCATATGTGTACTGGATAAATAATAGTATATGGTGAAGTAGTAGTAGTATGATCGAGAGCAAAGGTACACTAGTAAATGAGGTAGATGTCATGTTTGTGCTCCATATAATTTACTTAGTCATGAGAGAATAAATCAATCAAATGAAAAGTACTGCTAGTAACAGTAGCATTAAATTGTTTTACATATGTTTATCCAATAACAAATCATTTAGAAGTAATTGCTCATTAAAACAAAGCAATTAATACACACATCATTGCATAGTTATCATAATATTAACAATGACTTCAGACAAGAAAGACTGTCTGTTTAGCTAGTTTACTTACCAGGGCAGTGTTTCTCATTAAAATATATAATGGGAGAAAAAAAAGAGTGATCATTCTAGCAATGTACCCAGAGACATAGGATGTACAGTATGTAAGACCTGCTGTTTGACACTGATGTAAAGCAGATAATGTTAATCTATATATTTTGTTTGATTTGATACAAATTTTTGTATATTCTGACAAACGAAGATAAATGCTATAATCTATTGCATAACAGAAGTACAAAGAGTAAGCATGATAAAGCAAACTTGCATCTAATATGAAAATACTGACAACTTATTTAAGGATGTTATGTTACTAATCCAGCAATTATTGTGACTTATTGCAAGATGTGGCAATATGTTGAGCATACTCCTCACTGACACTGTTTGCGAACAGTGACTAAGAGCATCACTTAATACGCTGGGCTGTAGCCCTCTTCTGAGGATTGCCAGACTGCATATTAATATGACAGGTATGGCACAACATCTGCTGTCTGCAACAACAGAGTCCCCAAAAGAGGAAAATAATGGGGTGACATTTCACTCTCAAATGAACTTCTCCTCTGTCGGTAAACAAGGTAACCTTTCAAAAATGTTACACAAGTCAGTAACATATGAGTTAATAGAATAACAAAACACTTGACTAATTATAATTAATAATACAAATGAATGAAACACAAAACAAATATAGTGTTGTGCAAAGGACACTAAAGGTGGCTCAAGTACAGGTTCATTCTCTAGAAAATGTTGGGGGACTGTAAAGTGAGAATAAACTGACAGAGAGAGAAATAAGCTGGAAAGACAAACTCTAGGGATGTGTGGGGGGCTTAGGGGAATATTGGAGAGGAGTGCAAAACGACAAACTCTGAAGTGGTGCAGCAGGTCTCATGACTTTGAGAAGATTTAGTACGGGAAGGGCTGAGGAGGAGATAAGAAGCAGAAAAAAAAAGGTGCTCAAGCCGTAGGTTTGGAATGCAGGGCCACAGCAGTAGCCCGAGTCCACCAGGGGAGAGCCACAAACAGAGCGGGACCATGTTAGATAGTGGCTCACACCTCCTGGTCTCCTCTCACACTCACTGGGGGAAATAAATATTCATTCCTTCCCAGGAGCCCAGCGCTAAAGACTTCCCCAAAGGCTTGTGTTGCTGAGTTCCATGTAAAAGACTTTCTCAGTTAATGATAAGACTCACTCTGATTCTCCCTTTCTGTATTTCATATTCTGAATCTCCTGCATTTGATCGGATATGAAATAATTTGGTAACTTGTTATAATAACTACACACATTCAATCAGTAGTTAAGCAATAATAAATGGGCAATTAAACATGCTTAACAGTATTTTAGAGCGTGTTGGATAAAAGTAATAGTTTAATCTAAATACTCTTGTTAAGGGAGTGTGGACAAAAACAAATCAAAAATGTTTATACACTTACTAATACTGCTAAAAATAAAATTAATTTGTAGCAGAAGAAAATACACCTTTAGCAATTAAATCAATTCTTGTGTAATCACATTTGTTGTTAGTTACAGTAATAAGAGATACTTAATGTATTGGTGCCTTTCCAAAAGCAATAACACAAGGTACAATCTCTCAAACACAACATGCTGGCGACGTGCTGCTACACTGCCTTCGATAAGTGCCATTTGTTTTCACCAACAATGACTGGGAGCCCCTCATTTCCCTCTGACAGATGGAGGGGCCCAACCATAAAGCAGCGGCAGGACTCATTAAGCCAGCCAAAGCCCAGCAGAGTTGTTTTAATTGTGAGCTCTGGAGCTGTAGGCATAGCTTACCTGATTGCCACAATAACTAACGGCCTTCACAGAGCTGCTACAGATCTTGTGAACGTTTAGAAAGTGATTTGTGTTGAGAAGCCTGCTCTGGGAGAGGATGATGGGGAGAGATAAAGTAGCGAGCAATGAGGAGATGGTTCATTGTCGAGTGTGCAGATTGGAGGCTCGCTGCTGGAGAATACCCTGTCCAGCAGGAGAAGCTCAAGCACCTGGCTAATGCATCTATGGCCCATCATTTACAGCAGGCCTTCACTGTGCATAGTTAGTGTTGTCAGTGTGACTCCGTGCAGTGGTCTGGGCCGGTGTCCTCACCTTCAGTGTGTGTTTGTCACAAGAAAACACTTTAGGCTTTTATCAATAGGCAGAGATGTGCGGTCAGGGGAGGCAGGGGAGGCAATGTCTCACTCATTCTATTGTCAAAAGGCTAAAAACCTGCAAACCGGTCAAAGACATATAAAATTATAGTTAATTTTTATTTAGTTTCATAGTCTAAATAGGGTATTTTATGTTTGTATGTAACTTATTTAGTCTTGCTTATGTGAAAAATGTTCAAGGTGAGGCAGACAGTACCTGTGCCTCACTGAAGGGGGCGTGCATCTTCTGGTATTACTGTTGTCGGGGTTTAGAATAAGTACCAATACACTAGGCTAATAATCAAGTGTGACTGTTGATTTAATATCAAAGCTGAGAAACTTCTCAAAACTAAAGTTTCAATCAAAACGGGGACGTGATAAATTATGGAAGACCATTGCTGGAGCTAAAGGGTGCTTCAAACAGCGGAAAAGAAGGTTAGCTCGCTTTTGTATTTGTTAATTGTGTAATGTTTAGAGTTTAAATATTGTAAGTAAGTGAACCGTGGGAGCTAGCTCTGTGTAGCAGGGGTCAGTCGCTGGTGTATGTGCCCCATGGACATGTTTCTGCTCCCGCCCTCAGCCCTCCCCGCTCTGCGTCTGTGAACTTCAAAACAGACTTCCTGGAAGTATAGTGCAAACAAAACCTGACCACAATTAACACATTTTAACACTTTTAGAGCCAATGTTTAATGTTTATCATTAGCTAAATATGGGACAAATATTTAATAATGCCGATTTTTGAGATATGAAAGGCCAGTTTAAAGCTGTCTATTGAATGATGTACATTGGTCTGGTTTTTATAATTAATTGTAAATCCGGCTCTGAAGTGCCTCTCCACTCCAAAAAAAAAATGATTAAATGTACATACTTCTCCCAACACCAAAGCGGCACACACTGGAGGAGAAAAAAAGGACAGGAGGCTATATGTGTACAAAAGCAAAAACGATGCACACATTTTACTGTGAAGTGCAGACAGGTCGGGCATGGCTTACAGTCTCTGTCTAACGCATAAAGGCATATCAAATTCTGTTGCAGAGGGTCTGCCAAGACTCACTGTTCTGACTGGCACAGAAGGTAGCAAATCAATCCATTTAAAAAAGCTTTAGTTTAAGCTCTAAGAGGACTTCCTTGTGCCAGACAACTCCAACATCAGAGTTGGGCTAGACTTTACCAACCTGGAACAACATAATACAGTCACTCGACTAAAGCAGCTGTGATTCTGTGTAAATTCAGCTCCAGTGTTAATAATCCACGTTCGCTTTAATTATACATGATTTCTTGGCCTCGTCCTGAGTCGAAATGAGTGCACATATATTCCATTCAGGCCATAGCAGTGCACCATAATCTTCGTTCTCTTCCTTGTAATGACATCATAAACATTACAAACCTAGGAATGGCCCAAACACGCAGTTTGTTTACAGCCTCAGCATCTACTCTCAAGCACATATTAATACCAAACAACTCATTACACATGCACAAATGAGAGGAGATATCAGAATGTGGGCCAATTTACTGTGCTCTCACAACAATTTCAAAGCACCTCCAGTTGTGCAGACCTCGATCTGCTATACAGATGCGTGGGGAATGGTTCTGTTAAACAGTTCAAGCTTGTGAATCTTTAATTTACTACGTGCTTAATCATTTAATATTGTATTCAAGCAGCTGAATGAAGCAGCAGGCAAACTGTAAATGTGTGTAAAATGTTGTAGTCTCTTTGTCCACAACTGTTTCCTATTCCCCAGGACTTGACTACACACTGGGCTTTCTTCAGTGTGTGAGTTTAGAGGTAAAGACACATGCATCCACACAGTGTCAGCCTGACTTACGTGTACTCCTCTTGGGTGAAGATTGGAATGCGGGAAGGCTGAAGGACAGTGATCTCCACCAAAGTACTGTTGGTCTTGACCGGCTCTCCGTCATCATAGGCGATCACATACAACTGCAGCGGCCGAGACAGCACACACCCGCACATGCATACAGAGTACACAGCCGCACAAGACACGCATAGAGAAACAAGCAAAACATTAGTATTTTACACCAGCATTTACACATTATTCTTTTTGGGGTTGCAAGCATATTCATATAGACGTGTTTGGCATCCTAATGAAGACAAGACTGACAGTATGAGATCTGGCAAGAAGTCTGCACTTCTCCCAGAGCTCAAGTATGAATGTATTGATCTGCATTCACAGGCGACGGAGAATGAGGCAGGGAAGAGTTGAGGCAGTGCGACAGAGAGGAGAAGACAGAGAAAGGAAGAACCAGCAAGTGGTAAAGCAGCAGAACAGGACAGAGCTAAAAAAAAAAAAAAAAAAAAAGGGAAACGGAAGCTGACAGCGGGTAAAGGTAGACGTAGAAGGAAGTTTAACAGGAGCAGCCTCATTAAGACGCAATATTCCACAACACCTGCTCCATTGTTTACAAGCTCTGCAAGGCCTGTGTAGGGACTCGATGACAGTATGTGGAAGTACATTAAAAGATTCTATGAATTTATTAGGAAGTTGTGTCTAATGTTGTTGTCTTTGCCACAAGACAGACAATATTGGGCGGCAGTAGCTCAGTGGGTAGAGCAGTCGTCTTTCAACCGGAAGGTAGGCGGTTCGATTCCCACTCTCTCCACAGTTCATACTGTCGTTGTGTCCTTGGGCAAGACACTTAACCCACCTTGCCTCCAGTGGCTGTAACACTGGTAATTACTGTAGAACAATGTAAGTCGCTTTGGATAAAAGCGTCTGCCAAATGAATAAATGTAAATGTAAGACTTTCATAAGGAAGAGAAAAGGTGACTATACAAAAGTCATTGAGTTGGGCAATAAAACAAGCAAAATCACTTCTGATTATTTTATACAATTTATTCAACCTAAATTCTGACCAACAACACTTATGCCCAGAGAGTAGATGAAGAGAGTAGCACAGCATCAATCCCAGTATATTACTGTAATAAATTTCTCATTTACTTGCAATCTTGTGTTTTGTCTGAGACACAGACGGTGGTGATTAACTAAAGGGAATATTTCAAAACTACAATAAAATTCTTGGAACCACCATGCGCCAGTGCCCAGACATTGCCCAGACAAATGACTGTTTGTGGCACACCAGTAATTATTTAGTTATGGGATGTAGCCATTCATGTTTAAAAGTTCTAAGATGTTTTTTACTTATCACTCAGCTTCCTTATTGGTGTAGGATGATCAGATAGAGTTCTTAGAAATATCTGACAGCTGAATGGTCGAGGGGAGCTAAAACTTTGAATGACATTTCTTTTGACTGACCTTAAAGATGACACTGGGCCGCTCATTGAGGTTGACTTTAGTGACAATCCTTCCAGTTACTTCTTCCACATCAAAGATGCTGCCGCTGTATGGTGACATGTTGTGGTCAACTCTGTAGCGAACAAAACTGGCCGGAGTGCCCTTGAGGAAGGAGAAGGAAGGACAAACAGACATCAATACAACATCATTTCACTGGGAACTACCTTCAATAGTCACTTATGGTCTACCACAGTACTGGATTAATGTAAAGAAAAGATTTAACCTTGAAAATACCAGAATAAAAGTATCCTTTTATTTGCAGCCATATGCTCTTAACCAGATATTACTTCCTTCCTTTCCACCTAAACAATTGAGCTAGTCACAGCTTTTACTTTTACTTTGTCCCTCATTAAGCAGGATACTAAGAACTTACTGTTACTCATTGATTCAAACCTCTTCCCTTTCATTTAGGAAAAAAAAACTCTCTTTCAATTACACCCACTGCTCCACTCTCGAGAGTAACCACTCATATTCATTAGTGAGAGGCTGGACTTTAATGTGACCCTTTGATTAAGATTAATCACACTTCCTGATTACTAATCATATCTATAGCTTATCTTATTCCCGGTTCCTCCCTTTGGATTTCAAATACAGTCTGATTTGTGAAGCTCTGTCTTGCTTGAACTGATTTTAGTCCCTGGGGACAGAGAGAATCCTGAGGCTGGAGAGAGAGGTAAATCCTGTTGTAGGAAAATGTCTCTGGGGAGGCTTACTCACACAAATGTATCTCTAAGAGGTTACAGAACCAGCTGAGTGAATTCACTAAGGACTTTCTCCAAAAAGAAGCACATCTCTAAAAGCTCTCCAGATTGTTCTTTGGGAGTAATGGAAGAAACATCACCATGAGAGCCATTACTAAAAATGCAACTCCACACAGGGGAACCTTAATCATACAATCAAGACAGTGGCAGTTAAAAGTAAGAACAAAGTTTTAGGTGTGTCCAAATAGATCATATCAATGAGTAATGAAATAATAAATATTTGAAGATGATAAGTTGATGCCCAGTCTGTCTCAGCACAACATCTGGCTTTCATCTCACACATCATACATGTTTTATGGCCTACTGCCAAATGAACTCACTGTGTAATTACCACTGCATATGAGCAACAGAACCCAGATTTATTTACATGTTTGGATAATTCCTGTAAGACCTACACATACACAGTGAACTCAAATAGTTAGCTTGTGTTCAGAATAAAATATCAAGCTCATGAAGTGATAAAAAAAAGAAATAACACAAAGACACAGAAAAAAAATTTGACTTCAATATGGATGATATTTGGTAGATGCAAGAGTAGTAATGAGGTGTGTAGGCGTTATTAGGCAGAAATCACTCCATAGATGTTTGTCAGCACACCCCCAGTTTGTAAAAAGCAAACAGGAGCAGCCACTCTCTGGTATATGTCTAACTGAAACTGTCTATGGTAATACAAAGGTAACCTGACTCTTCCAGATAGAGCTGCTCCACAGAACACGGTCAGTTTTGAAACCCCTAAATCTCACAAGAATCCAGCTGCAGCGCAAGGTTAACACATAAGACCACATTTACAAAATACTGAACAAACCCTTTATGGAAAGACAGAAGGGATTTGTATTAGACACAGTTCATTAATATTAAAACATGTTAACTCACTGGAAACACACTGGAATAAAAATCTTGGAGACAAGGCTGAATGTCAAACTTTTTTTTCTTACACATACAAAATCTTTGGTTATAAACTAATTATTGTCTTTTGCTATGCCTCCATGGTGAAGTGTTAGCATTTTCAGGATTTCAAATTGATGTTGCTGGGGTTAAAAGGTAACCAAGTACAGTCATGATCAGATTTTCCTCCTTAAGGACTCATTTTCTAATTCAACAAAGAAACCATGCGTGGGAAGTATTTTTACCACACACAAATATGCAGAGCTCATGTTCATCACATAATTCTACCACAGCCGGATGAAAATAACTCCCTTTTATTTCTTTCCGCGTGTGGGCTTTTGAGCATGTGTATCAGAGGACAAAGGAGGAACAGTGTGAGTATGAGCGCACATATTTGTGTGTGTTTGGCAAGCACTAGTCAAAGCTTTTTTCCTCCAATCTGAGGTGTCTAAGACAGGCACCCTGTCAATAAAATGCTTTGAGCTCACAAATCCAGGTCAATAAGAGACTGGGTTAGTCTGCTCCTGCTTCCAAATCTAATCTTCCTGTCTGTCAAACCACTTTGCAACTTACAAAAGTGCTTACGTTCTGTAAAATATACGACTATATACATACGTTTACATCTAATAGAACTGAAATAAAGGATCATATCTGTGACCTTTTGATAAAAAGCCTCAGAAATGACCAGAAGATGAGAAAGGAGATTGTTCTTCAAAGTGAGTCACCTATCTTTGAGGGACAGTTTTCTTTCTCTGCACGCCAACGCAAACCCAAGCTGGAAGAATTAAAAAAGACGTTCACACAGATATAGTCAGCTGTTAAGAACTTTGCAGCATGTCTCCCAGGCCAGTTTGGGAGCTGTTAACCCCCATTTTCCAGAGTCTTTTCTGTTAATTGGCATTTAAAAACACACTTCTTCTCTATCATTAATGTTCTGCTTTGTCACTGAGGATACCCCCTCAACCAGACACAAGATTTTATTAGTGTTCTTGTAAGCAAGAACACAGCTCTTAACAAACAAACAAATGCAATAGAATCTTTGCAAAACATGTCATTTAAACGTCATCTTAAATGTCAACTACATTTTCTACATTTTGGTTTAGTTTTACTTGTCATTGGCTAGTAAAAAAATGTTGTGTGTGTGTGTGTGTGTGTGTGTGGGGGGGGGGGTCACTAAAACCATCAACAAGCAGTTCTCTAACTTTTTCACAGGAAATGTCTCTCCATTCATACGGTGCACGTCTCTGTAGTGAGGTCACAGTGGTACCCAGAAGATGTTGTACCCCGCACAGCAGAAGCACATGCCTCTCACTGTTTAGTTTGGGACAGAGCACACAGGGTTACCCGGTCCCAGCCCTGCAACCCTCAACAGCAGGGTGCTACTGACAGAAACATGAAAGACAGTCTATCCTATCAAACAAATCAAAGAAGACAAGAGGAAAGTCTTTGAAAACTAGACTAGGAGTTGTTACTTCTGGATCACTTTTACATAAAAAAAAAAAAACATTATGTGAAATAGATTTTTATGAAACAAAAACCAAAATATGGAAAGAGGGAGAGGAGACGAGTCCACAAAGCATATGAAATATTAAAATGTGTAGTGTACTGCTGTCCAAAAATAAAAAAATAAATGAAAGAAAAAGCCAGAAAATACTTGTACATTTTGTGCAGAAATGTCTCTTTGCTTGTGTCTTGCATTTTAGTCAGTTGTTGATCTAAACCACATTAAGGTCTAAACACACACACAACCATTACATGCACGCAGTAACGGTTGCATGTGTGCTATGACACTAAAGATGTTGCATCACAGAAGTATAATGTAAAGTTACTAGAGAGACTCATTCAGAACAGCTAGACACTCCTTTTCTTCACCGTTTCACTCCAAGACTTAGGCAGCCTCAACTCAAACTCACTTCCTAATGTTCCTGCAAAATAGCTGGACTCACAAATTTATGAGTTTACAAACTGAAAGAAATCCATCTTGTCCTTGAAAAATCAATGTTAATTTAATAAACCGTGGCTAGCATGGATCAGTAGTTTGGCAAAACTGTTCTGTGTCTATTTAAGATCTGACAACAAAACACCTGTAATTCTAGTTTTTACTTCACAAAATCAGCTTTCCTGCATCTTGTTTCGAGCTTCATTATCAACATTTCTTAAAAAAAAATCTTATGTACATTTTTTTCCACTTAATCTCATTTCTTATTATTTGTAAGGCTGGTAAGCCTTTATTCACATTTCTGAAAACCTGCTCGGCTGCACTGATAAAGTATAAGACTGTAGCAAAGTCGCGGCCCATGACTCATACAACTGATGCTTAACAAGAATATGTACAATTAGTGCTACCGGTGGATGGTAAAAATACACAGAACTGCAGCTCTAATGAGGGCTGCCTAGTCTCAAAAACATCTTAAAAACTAATGGATGGCCAGGGCCCACATTCACAGAGAAATTCAGTGAGAATTTAAAGGGCTGCTTTTATCTCCCTTTTATCATGATGCAGATGGTAAAAACACACATTTGCTTCGACTGCAGACAACAGTGGGAGTCCTGACCATTGTTCTATAAATACAGTGTAGAAAACGGACAAAAGTCTGTGGTGTTGATGTACTGTGTGTAAAAATAGCCAGACATTACTTACAGGTGGATCTTGGTCTTCAGCAAACACTGTTGTGATGACTGTTCCCTTCTCCGCATTGGGTGCCACCATTCCCTTGTACAGGTCTTGGCTAAAGACAGGGGAGAAGTCATTCATGTCCTAAAACACAAGAAGAAATGGTATTATGCTCAGTGCAGGACAAAATATTCACTGAAGAGGTCCTACAGAAGAATACTGACAAGAATTGGCATTGAGAGGATCAAATGAATGAAATGAAATAATTTATGAATTCAATTTTCTATTACGTGTCAATGCCTTCCACTAAAGGAAAGAGTTGTAGCAGTGCAGATTTTGCAGCTGCTGCTTTGTTTGATTTCAGTTAATACTTTCAGCACTTTTGTGTGGACTCAGGCATATTGCCTCCACAGTCATTTACCATGTGACAGGCTGACAATTCTTTGACAGAATAGTGCATTTAACAAAACTAGACACTGCATATGAACATATAACTCTCTTTATATCTTTTTAATATAATGGGCAAAACTTAAAAATATGTTTTGATGCTTGGTAAATGAGCACAGAAAATGAATTATTGTGATTCACTTAAACAAAGAGTGACTTTAAATCCTGTTTTGCTGTCGTATTCATTATTTTTAATTACCTACACAAGTCAGATACATTGCTTAATTTCTTTACTTTGCATTTTTCCTGTGAAGCAAAGCTAATAAAAAAATAACATTTGTGAAATTCCACTAACGAATGAAATGAAAAGTTTAATATTAATTTGATTTTGATTTCATTGTGATGTAGCAGAGCTTAGTTCCAAAAGCATCAAAGCAGCCTTCTGAAAGCTAATTATCATCCTAAGGCTGGCCCAGAGCTACAGATCACTGAAGACTGAAGCCCTCAGCACATTGCCTTCTTATCTTATCTTCACACTGCATCAAACCTCCTACAGGAGATAAATCTGTTTTTGTTGAAGACCAGTGATTCATGACTCAGCAGAAGTGGTGGGTACACAACATCACCACCAGTGTCTTTAATCACCTTCTGCCAGTCAGTAATGCACACCGGAGCTCGGCAATGCCACGGCGGTGGAAAGTAATGAAGCCTTGTTAACGGTGCGACCCGGGCTCTTCTGAGCGCGAGTGAACATGCAGTAAGCCTCGCTCATATCTCGCAGGAATTTTAGCTTTAGATCACACTGTAAGAGCAGAGGGCTGATCTCTCTTTCTCCTGACATTTTTCTTTATTTTCTACTGTGTTGACGGAGCCATGGGTAACAGTATGTGTTCTCTAAAGTCAGTGGTGGAGGACAGCCTCACTTTGATGTAAACACAGGTAAGTGTTACCCAGCAGAAAATCTATGATCGCGCTTTTGCTTTGAACAACAAAGTCTGATCTTTACGCTCCAACTGTTCCAACAGGAAGTGAGAGCATACTCTACGTTTGTCTAGACACAGACAGCACAGCCAAAACATGCATGCAGTAATATGTATACAATACAATATTGAAGGGCACAGCAAGTTTAAGGAGAAAGATTCGTAAAAGCTAGACGCTGCTTTACTTCACAGCTGCCAACGAAATACAAAACAACAAAACAACGCAAGGGCATATCAAGCTCAGGCAACAACAGATGACTCTCCAGGGGTGTGAAATGTGGAAGGAAGTGAAATCAGTGGGATCAGCTGCATTTCAATTCCCACAGAAGCCTATAAGAATCCAATTGGTGTACTCCAATTCATGTCTGTCATTTCAAGAGGCAGACACTGGTTTGATAATGGTTGCACTGTAATGACTTCTCTATCAAACTATTCCTGGATAATAGAGAGATCCCTGCAACAAAGCATGTCCTTATCAGAGGACAAACTCTCTGAAAGGCTTGCAGAGTATGCCAAGAATGTGTTGGAATAAACAGCATTTCTATTCAGTGTAGTACACAGGGCATAATATACCTCTGAATATGTCTTTAATCCATATGCTTATGGGATGTGAGAATATACAAAAAAATACATTGACCCACACAAACACAGAATTTCATGGCACAAATATTTTCAATCCTTTGGTTTGGATTCCGCAGTTAATCTTTTAAAAGGTTGGAATAGGAAAATAAGCTGCTGAAAAACCTGACATAATTGCTGTCACAAAGCTAATGAGTCATTCAGATCTGGAATAGCTCTGGGTACAAAGCAGGTTCACCTATCCATCAATCCTCTTTGTCATGTTGATGGTGCAAGGACAAGCAGGTCGGAAGGGTACACTCAAATATTCAAGTTTTCACACCAAAGCAGCACAAAATAGCAGAATACTCTACAATGTATCTCATAGGCTTTTCTTCTGTGGCTTATCTGATCTAATGATTGGTACATATTCAGTCACAGAGCATCAGGCTTGCAGGGGCACTGAGAAAAAAAGAAAGGAAGTTAACCCGGGGCTAATTATAGGAGAGCGCTCACCGTGATCCGAACTGTGACAGTGGCTTGACCCGGGG
The DNA here is from genome assembly GCA_024349245.1 of Neodontobutis hainanensis. Taxonomy (NCBI): domain Eukaryota; kingdom Metazoa; phylum Chordata; class Actinopteri; order Gobiiformes; family Odontobutidae; genus Neodontobutis; species Neodontobutis hainanensis. Next base: position 1,580,006 of record JALDNG010000016.1, on the reverse strand, counting down.
GCGTGATCCCTCCAATGTCTACAGCTTCCACCTGGAAAGTGTAAGATGCCCCCAAACCCATGGCTGCCAGGTTTTCAAAGTCCAGGGCCTGCAGGACAGCTAATTGCCCTGTGATAGGGTTCAGAGAAAACAGCAGCTTGGCCGATTCAGTCTTGATGCGATACGTAACATTAGAGAAGAGATCTGCATCCACTGCCTGCGAAGACAAAGCAAAAGAGGAAAAAAAATATATAAAGGAATATGAAAGGACATTTAGACATATGGACAATAGGATGTGTTTTTATTGATATGGAGCAATAAAACTGAAAAGATGCTAAAAGGCATGGTCCAATCATTCATAAGCTTTTCTTTCTTAAGTTAACTTTAAGAAAGAGCTTGAGTCCAGCTGCCTTACAGTAAAGGGAAGCACTAAGGATTAATAAAAAGTACCAAATACTAGATTTTCCAAACTAACAGTTTAGTATCCGGTGCAATGCATTCATTTATCAAGTATTTTTCGATTCAAGACACTTCTCTCAAAATCAATCTTTAGGCACGAGCCAGTTGTCTCTATTTAAAGCGAGGAGACTAATGGTGTCTATTGTCACTCACACCTCACCACCGCCTGCTCACCCCCTGCTTTTCTCCACACCTCTTTATTAATGCCTTGCTGGGAAATGTCACTCACAATGTGTCAGCAATTACCCACCCCTCTGCTCTGTGTTTGCTACACTCACCCCCCCACAATAAAACCTTCTGAGTGTATGCATTAACATTTGCCCAAGACTGACAAGTTCAGATTTGTGGAATGGAACATTAACTTGTGTCAAAAAAGATGAAAAATGATCTTCCACTAAAGTCAGGTTATGACATCATGGGAAAATCCAGCTTTAAGTCTTACTCTATTTGAGTCAGTAAATGCCAAGAGAGTTGTCATGGACAAAAAAATATAAAAAAAACTCTCTATGCTGACTGTGTAAAACTGTATTTCTGTCTGTCTAAAGGTTTTCATCTGGAAGCATAGCCTTTTTTGAAGTTGAAAAATGTTGTAGCAGAGTTAATATAACAGCTGTTGAGTAATTCAGTGTGGCTCGGACGTGCACACATACACACACTTACACTTAGCCTGAGGATAACCGTCCCCACGGGGCTGTTTTCAGGTACATTCACCACATAGGTATCCTGGGAAAACACTGGGCTGTTGTCGTCGATATCTGTGACCTGGATGGAGAGCGTTAGGGTGGTCCGTCGAGGGTCCACAGCACTGTCAGAGGCCTCTACCACAAGGTCATAATGGCCTCTACGCTCCCGGTCCAGAGGCACTCGGGTGTATATGCTGCCGTTAGCGTTGATGGTGAACAAGTCTGGATAATTTACAATGCGGTAGTGCACCTCCCCATTATTCCCTGCATCTGGATCTGTGGCCTGCAGGGAAACAGAGAAGCATTAACATATGAAGCATCAGGGTGATATGAAGGAAGATATGGATATAGTTGACTAATTTATTTTTTTTATTGTTACCATGCCCCTAAAAAAAGGAACTCCATTGACCAAGGTCTTGTACTCTTTTACTCTCTTTAACCCTAGAAAAAAAACTAAAAATCATGGTCTGAAAAACTGGTATTAAAAAAAAGATTATCAATTTGTTCTCTTAGTCCTGGGTTTTGTTTGTTACACACTACCATCATTAAAGAAGGAAAGACCAGGGGCTTTAAATTAATAACCGGACATTGATTAGATTTATTATCTGTGAGTAACCACAGTTTTATACAATGCCATGTTAGTTAACGTTTGTTAACAGTGAAACAGTTGCTACATTGTCAAACCTAAAACCTCCCCATCACTGCCCGCTCTGCCACATCATTGGTTAAACAGCCAGTGCTTCAAGAGCAGACGCTTTGGTTGAAGAAGTACACAGTGGATTTCTGTGAGTTTGTGAACTCACATATCTCGTGACAATCCAGCGGCTGAGCAAAGTATGTGGGCGTAGAGACTATTGTTTAAATGTTAAAATCAGCACAGAGGATCATCACAAAAATAATATTACAAATAAAGCTTTTATATAACTTGTCACAATTTAGATGGAAGAAATGGCAGCATAAACATGTACAAACCTAGTCAAATCCTGATAAGATATCACATTAAAAAGCTATTTGTCAGTTTTAAAGTTTTAAAATGCAATACTTTATCCCCAAGCCCAAGCTTTGCCTCTGGCTGGTTGTTGGCACAGTGGGCCGCTGAAACTGCAGCCACAAGGTGCCAAAAGCCTGTGTACCTTTATGCTGGTCCCCAGCCTGGATAAATGGAGATGGAATCCGGTGTAAAAAAATAAAAAAAATAAAAAACCCAATTATGCCAGACAAAATATGATGAGAACCAGACGATTCACCGTGGCAACCCCAGAAGAAGGCAGGCTAGAGGTTTCGCTGCTGTTGTGCAGCAATGGCTCATTTGTTGTTGCTGATTGATCAGTGAGCGGTGATTCAATGCTCTGTCTAGAACTCAACCTGCAACTCATGCTAGCTGCTCAGGACAGGTTTCCATGGAGATCTATAAGAACCAGCTGACTACAGAATATATCCCACAAACACTCTTAATTTAGCTTCACAGTACAGTGTGTTTTATTTTATCATTATTATTATGATTATTGACTGTTCCAAAAGAAGTGAAAGTAATAAATTGAATAGTTAAAAGGCGGGTCGATACGACTTATTATTATTAAATTATGCTTCTCTTCATTAGATTATTTATTAGTGCTGCAACACCTTTAAACACAAAAACTCTGCAAGCTTTAATCAATAAACCATGAGAAAAAAATCTTCTAATATTTAAAACCAAAATGAATCCAAATACCCTAAATAGCAATAGGTTCAAAGAATACCAAATGTCTAATCAAAAAGAATTACTTTTACAGTAGGCTACGAATATCTGATGCTAAAGTCAGTCTTAATTTGTAAATGTCAATTCCTTTTGTGAATATAACAAGTCATTATTATAGAAATGAATATGAGAGTCATGAAGCTTTGTGGTCATTTTTGTTGCAGAGAAAAATCACAGAAACTGCAGGAGGGATAAAAGAACAGATGGAAAAATAAGCCATACTTCATTTAAAAGAAGAGACTGTGGAGGAGGAAAGATGTAAAGATATAGTTTAAAAAGCTGCCCCTAGTGTGTGCCTTACAAATATTTTATATGTGCATATAAGACACTTAGTTTCTGCAGTCATTACATAACACTTTTATTCAGTTCTTTGCCTGGAGACAAGTGTAATCTACTCATTTACAGCAAGTAAAACAATCTAACCTTTTTGTAGATTTGTGTAGTTTGTATAAAGTGAGAGCAGGTAGCAGCCAGCTGAAGAGGTCCCACAAGACCTGCAGCAGCTGCTGGCTCTAGGGCTTCCTTTACCACAAAGGTGAATGGACAAAGGGGTAACACTGTAGTGATTTCCTTTGGTGGAGTTAATATATCAGGCTTTTAACAGAAGCTAAAGGGGTTTTAAATAGGGCTTTTTTATTAGTAGTATAATTATTCAGCGATATCTAAAGGACGAAAGCTCATGAGCTGGTCCCAGCTCAATATAGATAGATCGAAGGAGTCATACAGGATCCTTGCAGGGGTGGTTTTCTGAAAGCAGCTTGAACAGGTGCACCCACACAGACCTCTAATCCTATAATGCATTTTATTGACTGTGCATATATACTCTTAGAAAAAGGAGTATGGTAATCGTGTTGTTAATGGTTAATGCTGAAGCTTAAAAATATGTCTTTATTTTCTATTGGACTGTCCACAGAGCTGGAAGCATAATCTCTGCACTGGAAAAACATCAAACAATGCACCAGATCCTATTTGAAATCAAAGCATTTAAATGTATGCATGTTGCTTATATGACTACATTTAGAATACACTGCTCACAAATACTATTGCCGTGAGCCTGAAATGTTAGCAAGGCTCCTAAACGGCATTAATCTGGAGCTGCTTTTCCAATTCGACCCGATGCCGCATGATGCTTTGATGATGTGATGTGACAAGAATGCTAATCAATGTGTTCTGGTCAGGAGCATGCACAGTTTATGGCTCTGCACTAACATCACACAGATATGAGGTGGTAAGGTGCGTGACATATCAGGCAAAGAACAAATGACTCAATTAACAGAACTAACATCGCTGTCAATAATGATACCGCTAGTCTGGGTGTAAAATGAGAACAGGTACATGATAATCCTCTGTGCTTCATTAAGCCACTTACTAGCATTATGCTTCTGCGCCACACACATCTTTTAGATTTAAGCTCTGGTGCATCCAATATTGCCCTGAGGCTATTTTAAGCCCCTATGGCAGAAAGATTCTTTATTCTGAAAGCAGTAAGTATGATTAACTTGGACAAAATATTATTTTTTTATTAATCTATTCTGAATTGCTTCTAGGCTCGAACAAGACATGTGATGACACCAGTCTGTATGCTGTGGTTGTGATTCAGACAGCAAGAATATATAAAACACCAACGACGCAGGCTGGCACACAAAGCTCCTCGAAACACTACATCACAAGACAAAATCATGGCCTGGGGAAAAAGGGCTGGAAAATAACACTTGAGAGCTGATGAAACATAAAGCAAGCCTTAACGGGTGTACATACACTACCCTGTTTCACTCTGTTTTGATTCTGTGGAGACTTGGAAGATGTCAAGGCCAGGTGTTTCCACAGGTTTATGTTTCTGACAGCATCTTCATCTCACTTCCTGCACTTTTGTCAGTTTTACCTCCAATGAACTCAGACAATGAACAATTTAGTATGTCTTTGAAACTTTTACACAGAGCTACAACACCTACAGCTATAGCTAGTGCATAAACTGACAGGTTCCTTGTGTTATGCGAAAGCAGTCATAAATATTTATAGATACATATGCTTGTCCTCCATGTCTTCCTATGTATCTTGTGTTTAAAACCGAAAACTGAATGTTCGTTCTGTCTTCTCTACAAGTAAACACAAAACTGAAGGGCAACTACTATTCAAGTCACACAACTTCACAACAACACTCCCAAGTTAGAAAAAAAAAAAGAAAAATGTAAAACATAACAATAAACATCAGAAAAACTGACAAACGAGAAGTTTCCAACTGTGAGTGGTAGTAAATAAATGTAGTTTCACAACATTTGGTTCTAACTTGAGGCGTTACTATCCAAGTGCTTCTTAAAGATCTAAGGGACCTACTGTGTTCAAGCATGTCAGAGATGTATTATAGCCCCCAGCCGTGCAGTGATTTTCGGAAGAAAAAGCAGGACATTACTACAGTCACTTTTTTTGCAAGCCACATGTTATATTTGTGTTCCCGCTTTGAATGTTTGATCCTGTCCAGCAATTGTGCATGCTCTATCAGTCACACCTATCTGACAGACAAGCTTGCAAGGTAAAATCCAACATTTCTATTGCAAAAACGCAATGTGGAAAAGGTTCAGTTAAATAAAAGGAACCACATCAGTCAATGTATAAAAACATCAACATAAAATAGACTTGTAAAGCTCCAAAGAACCCAGCAGATGATGATCTTTTACTTCCTGTTCCTACATCAGTCCAGAGAGGACAAACAGAGCACTGTTGGAAAAAAAGAATCCTTCATTAAGGTTTAGGGCATTTATGAACAAACTATGAACACATTTTGATTTGATTGTTTTGAAAGTCATGTCACCAGCATTTCTCTGCTGGTTGTTATAGGTGTTCACATGCTCTAAAAAGAAGTGTGAGAAGTGACACCTGCACTTTAGCCACAAGAGGTCACCAAAAATCTCAGAAAACCCCACAGGCAACCTTTACAATGTCAAAATAATTGTGTTGTCCTGAAACCTAACACAGTGAAAGCTCATTGTTCTTACTGATTTATGTCCCAGTGAAGAACATTACTTTTACAGATTGTGCTTATTTCATAAAACTTCATGACACAGTAAAATAGAGGCTCTTGATCAGCTACAACAGACTAAGCTGTAGCCTGTGATGTGTGCAGCAAGGGGAGGATTGTGTTGAGCAAAGTACTTTGCCTTTTTCTCTCTTAGAAAGGCACAGCCTCAGCTCAGGTTGGTAAGGGGCCAACCTTCTAAGGTAGGGCAGAAGGGTAGACAGATGATGTGGTGGGCTGTGCTCCAACCCAGGGCTGGCTGCATTTTCAAGTAGACTGTGGATTGAAACTAAAGGTAGGTATACAATGAGTGCCTTTCGTGTTATTTCAAAGGCACATTTTGCACCTTAATGTTGAGTTCAGTGCACATCTGTATAGTAGACACATAAAGTATTGAAAGTGTATGTTGCCTGGCTAAGTCAAATAGTACTAACAAGGGAATGGAAAAACAGAATTAAAGTATCTCTGTAGTAAAAGTAAATAGTCCCAGCACTGTTCTCTGCATTTACTGTCACCATCCCAAATTATGGAACCAAAAAACAGTGTTAAACAGACATGACAGTTGTTTATTATGATGAATTTGAAAAAGAAGTCGTATCAATAAAACCTCAACATTTTATTTAATAGGCTCCTCTGCTTTGTAGGCAAGTCCATACTCACTGAGACAGCCTCCTTCTATCATCTATGATTAATCCACTGACAAGCATCAGGCCAACTAATGTACACCAGTAATTAGAAAAGTCATGTTGCTCATTGGAGCTGAACACGGTCAGTCAACCGGGATGGTGAGTTGGTTTGACAAATGCGTCCAAAGAGATCAACTGTCTTAACGTGGAATATGAAAACAGAACATTTTAGTCCAGGGCTCATGTTGCAATGCTTGCATTTGCATCAATATATGTGTATGTAATTTAAAGTGGTAAATACAAAACTCCATTCTTACTGTGATTTGTCCCACAAAAAGATTGGCCTCTTCTTCTCTGATGCTGAAGTTTGTAGGTAACATTGGATTGAACTTAGGGTCATTGTCGTTGACATCAGTGACCACTATGTCCACAGTAGTAGTAGAGGTCTAAAAAAAAACACCAACACCACATGGTTACAATTTTATACCAGCAAAAAGGGTATCTTACCTTTTTCAAAATGTTTTCATGACAGTATTCAGCTAAAAAGACCAAAAACAACAAACAATCAATGATAAAATGAATCAACAGAAATTTACAATATTAAATACAATACTAAATCATTTATCTGTACATGCATAGCTTAATAATTCAGGAATATTACATTTTCCATAACTGTAAAATAAAAAACTCCAAGATGTGTGGAATGGATGACATAACCTTTTTGTCTAAAATAGGCACATTTTTAACGAGAAAAGTTTTATTCTCAATTTAAATTTTAAATGTGAGTTAACCCATAATGCTCATTGAATAACAAAACAAATGACGTTCAAATTAAACAATGCTTGCCACTGTTCTGCCTTTATATGAACAGGCGCATCATTTTACAAACCTCATTGGGCAAAATTAATTCCCAGCTGCCCCATTAAAGCTGCTCACTCATTTGAAGAGGCTACTGTTCACCTTCAGCAATGGCATTTTACACAAACCTCTGACACACACGCAGAGAAATGGCTGAATAGGCATCTATACGACATTCTCCCGAGTGCACAGGGATGCTGCTGTATGCAAATAATGCTCCATACGTTCTCCTTTGGGGCAGGAGGAGTGTGAGGGTGGTGGGAGGAGTTGGCCCTCGACACAAAAACTTCGCAGAATGCAGGCATTTGAAGTTGGCCTGGCAGATGAAACACGTCACTCAGGAATTGACCTATTTCATGTCACCTTCGTTTCCTCGTCCTCCCCCTGTGTTTGTTGTTCTAGCTTGTGATATGTGCATAATCTTTCATGTATGAATTGATATCGTGCCCTGTGCTGAAAAAATCATTCAACCATTTTCTTTCAAATGCGAAGATACACAAGATGATCAGTGCAGAGATGGAATCTTTCTTTTCCTTTTTAGAAAAGATAGGAAGCCAATTACGGTGTCCTTCCTGGCGTGGGTGTTCCTATCAAAGCCAAAACTCTACCTTGATGTCCATGAGCTTGATTAATGAGCCACTATTATTAATTTAACATAAAAAGCAGCAGCTCTGTGATGTCTCCTCGCCTGTCCTCACTGTACAGAGGTCAGTGATACTTCTTTGCTTTTCAACTTTTACCAGGAGGCGCGCTGAAGAGAGGCTCATATGAGGGCTCATTTGTTAAGAATTTTATTCATTTAGCATATATTCAATGAGTTATCAGATTTTTGTGGAGGGACAGATAAAAATGCATATTTTTTTCTATTTTGGATGGATACATATGATCATTTTTATTCTTTTACAGATTATAAAAAGGAGACTGAGAATGAGTGGAGACATAGCCAGGGATGCTTTTGGAGCCTGCACATGTTTTATACGCGTTTCTATTTGAAGTTATTTTATAGAGAAAGGTTAGTTGTAAACTAATTATACATGTCACCTTTATTTTATCATCTCCCTTCTGCCCAGACTCATTCTGACATTTCTACAGTTCTTCCAAGTTCTTCATCTCATTGACTGTGTTTTTTACCTCCCTTTCCTCACACAGCTGTACTTCCTATCCATTGTGACAGCCCTCTTCCCAGCTGTGCCATTTAACCGAAATGACTCAGGTGGTAATTGACTCAGTGGACGAGCCGCACACACACACTGGTACTATGGGAGGTAAAAAAAAGGGGTTTCTTGCAGCCTTTCTATCAATATTAGGTCCAAAGCAACAGCGTGTGGTTATCTCGTCTTGTGAGGTTGGGCTCTGTCTTTCACCTTCTTGATTTATTTGGTCTTTGCTCTCTCTCTGTCAGTGTCACATTCCATCCTCTCCACCTCGAGCCCTTTAAGTATTACAGTCTAACACTATTACAGTCTGTTCTGCCGCTGCACTTCTTCAGGTCCGAGTACCGAGACACACATGCCACTTTACAGATGTGATGGGCTCTATTCACTAGTGCCATCACAAGTGAATAGTGAAATTCCAATGTTAACATAAATTCACCACATATTCTGTTGCGTCAAGCATGTTTTTGTTATTTTTGAAAAAATTAATTGTGAACGATTTTGACAGAACAGGAGCTTTTTAACTCTACTTACAACTCTACAGATTACGTTGTGTGTATAACTCCTGACAAGCTATATCCATTTTTTTTCTTAAGGCTATTTCAAAATCCAACAGAAACCTCTAATCTCTGACATCACTGAAGACAAGCAACTAATTTTGAATTAAATTTTATTTATTTTTTTCTAAATGGCTGTTATAGCATGTGTTTGGTACAGATGTTATAACAGCCAAGAAGAGCAACTGGGCAACTGTAACTCTTCTTGTCCTGCCAACACACAAAACCAAGGCTGTAAGTCTGAGTGTTAATGTGGACGCAGGTGAGAGGGTTTCCAATCAACATCACTCCAGTGACAGCTCATCAACTAATGTTCATTACCTCGTACGCATGACATCTTCAAAAGGAAGCCAAATTTCACCTCTGCCTAGAACAGAGACAGCTGCAAAAACTGTGCCAAGGGAGGTGAAGTCTAATTAAATTAAGACCGTTTATATGATTACCAGCTCTCTACAGGAAACGGGGCAGCTAGCGTTCACTTTCTGTCTCCGGGCAGACAGCTTCATAAATGTAACTGCCCAGAACACATGCATAGTTGTTACAGCTAAGACAACATCAGCACTTTTCGAGGCGTTTGATTTTCTCCTTGAATATCCGCACAAATAAAACTGTCCATTAATCCGAAATGAGAAGGAAATTGCTTGAGTAGCTTATGGTAGCTGTAGGAAAAATATACGCCAGCTTCATGCAGGAAAACAAGTTAACCCCCGACTGCACTTAGGCACAGTGGCCAGAAAAGCAGATGGTTGTGAGCAGGTTGCAAGTGGGGGCCTAAATATGGAAAATGACATGCATAAAATAATATCCATAGCTTATAAGAAGTTGTATTTTCTTGTGTTCTATTGGTTAGCTCACATTATTAGATTTAGATTAGGCGTAATGTGCATAAAATGTTTAAGGATCACCGACACTGAGGAATCCAGCCAAGAGTTTGACAAAGAGAGCTGTGACTTACTCCTCCAGGGTTGCCATCAGAGGCGGTAACAATCAGGTGGTATTGGTCAGTGGTTTCTCTGTCCAGAGGTTTTGCCAATAGAAGGAGGCCAATCCTGCAAAGAGGAGAGAAAAAAATTGGAGCAAAATACATTATCTTCATTGCCAACAAAAAGTGAAAGTTTGCTTTCTAAACTCCCAAAAGGGTCGAACAATGTGAAAGAGCATTTATTTATTTTTTCTCCTTGCTTATATTTTTGTCTGTCCAGCAGCCTTCATTCCTTTGTTAGCACATTACAAATTTTTCCAAGTGCTAGTACTAATAAGCAAAGGTTGATGCAGCCAAAGGCAAAACACAGCAGCACTATGGGTTTCTGTAGCATGCCAAAAAAACACTCATCATGAAGTATCTCCAAGGCTCCCAGGGGGTACCTTATTATAGTACACTGACAGGGAAACAGCACAATATAGTGTAGGATGTAATTGCAGAGTGAGGATTTGTAAGTAAATTGTTTTCCATTCTTCTCAATGCTACTAACGAATTGACGTAGCAGGCAGTTTTATTTAATCCAGCTGTTTAGGGCTATGATAAAATACACAGGTACAACATGGTTTAGCACAAGGATGAGTTGGCTTGAAGAGCAGGTGGGCTTTTAAATTCCACTCTGTGTCTGCTCTCGCTCCCAGTGCACACAGACTACAGACAGAAAGATTCAAGTTTTCTTCCCTATGACTGCGGCAGCCACTGGAGCCCTCCTGCTCGTTCATAAGGTATAATTTGGCACTCTGACATTCCAAACACAAAGAGTGGATGCGTTTCAAAGCGGAACACTGCATTACCTTTGTTTGCTCACTCACAGGCACAGAAGACACGTGAGCACAAGAGCAGAGACACACACGAACACATACAGCACGCACAAAATCATTTCTCCGCTGCACTCGGGAGAGGCGCTGCCAGAACCAGACTTGGAAGGAAACACAAATGCAGCTGAACGACCAGATAGATTAATGCCCTTTGTTATTCACTTCCGTCCCCTTGCTCCTTCACATTTCCAATTTAAAGCTTCTGTGGCTGACCAATCCATGCAGAACCTCAGGCAGTAGCTCCTTGTCACCACTGGCCATTAGGTCAAACTTGATTCATCCATGCAGGCAAACAGCCAAAACTTTCATTCTTGTTATTTTTTTCTAAAGTCTAGCCACAAGTTATGCTTCAAAAGGGCAATCACATCACCATAAAATGAAGCCCAATATCTTTTATACACAGACTAGAAACTCAACTGAACATAAAGAGAAGCCTTAGATATAAATATGCTAATGACATGATAATCAAGATATATCAGAGTAATTATTATAATCATACTAATTAATGTAACATAGAAGGTCTCCGGAGTATATTTCTCTTTGGTTTAGTTTGAGAGTTTCCATAATGATAAAAATAGCATTCTGTGTTAACTATCCAGACACCCGTAATGAAAAGATACTGCAGCAAAGATATCCTTCGAATCACCAGCATCATCAGCAACAATGGTATTAGTTAAAGTGTATCATGGTAGCACGAATAGTTTTTTTAGGCATCTATGTTGACTAGAAGTATAGAATTTCTTTAATTGTGTAATGTGTAAGAAAGAGTAGAAGCTTGTGATGAGCCATCAACCAGCTGAACACCGACCACTTTACCTGCACATGTCATTCCTGAAAGGGTAAGCCCAGTAAAATGGCATCTAGGGCTTTGTACGGCTGCTGATGAAGCTATTCAATACACACTTTTATAACAACTGTTGTGGATGTTAGTTTACTAAAGAAAAATATGTCTACTTACTTTTTATTATGTGCCATATTTGGTGACCATCTCACAAAAATGTTTGCTATCTCTCAACAGTTGTATATATTGTGGAAATATCCTCATTGAACCACAATTAGATGAACACTGAAGCAGTTCAATGTTTCAAATGTTAGTTTTTTTTTTTTATCTATTTTTATTGGTTTCACCTACATCAGTTTGGTCTCTATGTCATTATTCCTGCTGCTTCTCAAAATTGTACGTCTGCTGACAAATATCTACTGTAGGGAAAAAATAAGCTATCCAGAAGTATCTAATAGATCTACATTTACAAAACTCTAAACTTCCCCATAAAAATGATTAACTTAATTCGGTGCCACGATCCTGTTCAGTGAGAGTTTGTTCTGTGAGACATGCCAAGTATTTTTATTTCATAGCTCTCATAGTGATATTAAAAAATCCACTTACATAGCTACAATGTCTTGTGGAGGTAATGGGCAGAGAAAAATACAGAAATTACACAGAACTCAGCCCTCACTTTTGTGTGCATTTTGCCATAAAGGTAGCTCAAGCAATTTTAACATCAACAGTTGTATAGAATGCTCAAGAGGTTGTAGTTTGATGCTTCATTTTAAGAGCAAATATTGGTGAATATGACACACTGTTCTTACAGGTTTTAATTAAGGTCAATTTGAAAATGGATCCAGGATTGTTGAGAACTTTTATAAGATCTTTTATCTAGAAGATTCATATATTATGACTTCATGATGTGACCTCCTTATTTAGGCCGTAATAAGTCTAACTGTGCAGTTTGTCTGGTGGTGTGTCATTATTACTGGGTAGCATCTGGTGGCTGACAGACTCAGAGCCAATGATTCAATGGGCTGTCTGGTACTCGACTTGAATAGTGGGTGAATTTGAACATGTTCCACCTCCCTCAAGGGAAGCTGCTCCATTTAGAGGGAGTTATAGACCAGCGTGCTCATTATTCACATTAGCTGAATTGCACCAGTCCCTGAATTGCACCAGTTCGCATGAATGTGAACATGCAAAAACGTAAAATCACACTGGGGCTCTGAGAAAAAAAAAGACAGTAAATAGTGCTCAATTATTGCACATGCATCAACTGTCAGATAATCATTCTTTGATTATTTCTAGAACAGCGCTGTTTGATGACATTATATCTCCACTGCTGCCGATGACTCTGGATGCAATGAACAAACTGTGTGAAGATCTGTGTTATATCAGAAGCCGCTATTATGCTCTTTTCAATGATATTTGTGAGAATTTCTCAAACCAAAATCACGAATATCATCCAAAAGACAAACCTCAGTCTCCTTTTAGGTTGCATCCTAGCATTCCATACAAAGGTCAACAAGCCCTTAGCATACAGTGATTAGATTTTCAAACCTCAAAACTGGGACACTTTTTTAAAGAACAGTCTCTTAAAAGATATTCCTTGATGGTAAATGATGCGCAAAATCAATACACCACCAGAAAACACACAAAAAAAAACGTGAACTGATTGCATTTAGTAATATTTTTTTATTATTTTAAATCCTAAAAGCAAACAGTTGTATTGTTCCTTAAGGTCATTTAGTAAATGGCTTAAGACATAATGGCTTTCTTATTGGCTGATGACAGACTGAAACTGTGGAAGCTGGAGAAAGTACGCTTAGCAATAGTCGCACTCTTAAGCAGATAAATGGACCAATCAGTACTGAGTTACAGACATGTGGGACACTGCTGATCTTTTCACATTGACTAATATTTTTTTTTATTCATTTATTTGACGCTTTTATCCAAAGCGACTTACATAGTTCTACAGTTATTACCAGTGTTACAACCACTGGAGGCAAGGTGGGTTAAGTGTCTTCCCCAAGGACACGATGACAGTATGAACCTTAGAGAGAGTGGGAATCGAACCAACTACCATCCGGTTAAAGGACGACCGCTCTACCCACTGAGCTACTGCCGCTAAAATTGCAGTAACCATGGCAACTCTGTGATTGACACACAGACAGTCTAATGACAAATGAGCTACAAGCAAAGTGCGCCACTTTTGATTTATGATTGGCATTAACAGTTAAAAAAAACGGAACAATTAAGACAGGAAGAGGGGAAAACTGGGACGTTTTAGTGATTTTGAAGATATCCCACGGGACACAGGAGCTTAAAAACAGGACTGTCCATGCTAAAACGGGACGTATGATCACCCTACCTTAGTGACTGATTCTGTACCCACACAAGCTCCTTTCAACAATGGGCACAAGTGATAAACAATAAAAGAGGTCAATGTTAAATTCAAACCATAAGAATATTCCAAATTTGCATAAATAAAAACAAATGTGGCGTTTTATGAACACGTTGTTTTGTATACTTATGTCTCAACCTATCTCACCTCAACTTTGACATGCTTCTGTTGGAAGACATAGTAAAGACCACTTTATACCCGGGATTACACCTTTAAGATAAGATGAACAGGAATGTTCCTCTCAGAAATGTGAGCATAAAAGTTTCCGGAGAAAAAAGAGACAACTGTAACATTCGACAACACTATATGATTTGCATGACTTTTTAAAGTTGCCAATGTTTTAACTCCATTGAGCAGTATTAAGTGTATGCAAAGCCAAGAGATACAGTGTGACAATACAACTTGTCCTTGTGTAGCTGGGAGACTGAGGATGTAGACAAAAGAGCCTTTAATCAATTAGTGGAAAACGTGTCTGGCATTTTCAGTCCCCACGCGTCTTTTAAGTCATGCGGCAGCCTACTGACTGTCATATTGACTTATTTAAAGCTGGGTAGAAGCATCAACCACTTTAATATTTTACGTCTCATCTTACTCTCTAACAAATGCTGATTTTGAAACACACCCATGACAAAAGTAGAGCAAGAGAACAGTGAGAGGTGGTTACATCCTGAACAGACAGCTAAATGGCGTTGCAGTCACTTGGCATGTATGAGAATAAATTGACTGCAGTCACGTGAAGAAAATATTTTCCTGATCATATTCTGTTTGTGCATAAGGTTTGCATCAGTACTTGGTGTCTCTATTCATTCATGCCTTTATTCATTTTTCCTTTTAAATACAAGGGTGGTATAGAAGGTTTACTTTTTGGGGCCATCTGCTTTTGAAAAAGAGCCAGACTTACTTTTGAGTGAGGTTGAAGATCTGCATGGGATCCCCACTCACAATGCGGTATGTGATTGGGTCATTCTCTCTGTCTGTAGCCTGAGGGAAGAAGAAAAGGGAGAGGTTTTAAGGTTACGTAATGCTTTTGCTCAAAACGGCCTGTGGATACAACAGTCGGGGACCTGGGCATTTGCTGTTGGATGCTGGAAAGTAAGTGTCTGCTGGAGTGCAAGGCAGGAGAAGAAATATAGTGAGGGTGTTGGTAAATAAAGTCATTCAGATTTGAGTGCTCGGCAAAATGTAATAAGTCTGAGCGGTTATATAAAAAAGCCAGATGCTCCTATCTTTTTTCTTTTTGTATGTATTTTGGAGCTGCGGAATGAAACCACATAACACATTTAAGCCGCCTTTGTATTTAAATTACTTCACATTGCTCTTATCAGAATGTTATCTGAAGAATAAACACAAAATAATTCTACTGAATAGTCTTCTCATATACAGTACATTTTATTTTTTCAAATAAAATGCTGTGGTATGTTGCTCTAAGATTTAATTCATGTAAGACCACAATACAATTGAACACTAGGTTTTTCCAACATTATGTTTTGTAGTCTGCCTCAAAATACTAATACATACTAATGTGAGCTTACATCTTGCTCTGAGTTCAGTGTTAAACCAATGCAACTGATTTGGACTTTTCAGTGTGTAATTAGTTGTGTTTTCCCAGTATGGACTTCATTCCCTGAGGAAAAGCCATAGACCAACCCACTATTAGGGGCATCCCTTATTCAAATGGGAGCCATCCCCATGCTATTCAAGCACATGAGTCGCCAAAGCTTGCTGTCCTGGGCTAAACATTCGGTCTCTGAAAAATCCTTCATAATAAAACCTAGATGAGGTTTCATTTTTTCACAGATCATTCTCTTTTTTTCCTTTAATAAAGCCTAACATTTTAAATTAGTTCATGTTAAAGGTACCTATGAATGATACAGTTAATAATCTGTTCCCTATTTCAGTAAAACTAGTAATGTTTAGATCATTTTCAGTTACCCTTACATGACATTACAATTTGTAGGAAAGAAAAACTGTTACTACATCTGCTACAAGTTTACATGCATCGGTCATGTTTTTTCACATCTACAAAAGGAAATAACAATGCCCTTTTTGACTTCTTGATTGTTTTCATCCCGGACACTCTTTTTTTATGTGGCGATGACTCAGTGACTCACTTGCAGGTTGACCAGAATGGCTCCTATCCTCATGGCCTCGCTGACTTCAATGCTGTAGCTGGGCAGGGGGAAGCGTGGGGGGCTCTGGTTGTTAGGCGGCAGCACCTCGATGTACACTGTAGTGATGGAGCTCCTGGCAGAAAAAAAGCCACACATCACCTCACTGACTGTATCGTTTTCCACTCAAGAACCTGTTGAACCCTGCCTTCGGCGCAGTGGAAAAAGCTCATAATAAATAGCTCCACATCAAAGCTGTCTTGGAGTTTGAAACTGATGGAAGTAGCGCAAAGTAAACACACAGGTTGGATTCTGAGTGGTTGATGTGAGGTTGTTTTGCTTTTGTAATAAACACAATTCTCCACAGTAATGCAGATGTCTCGGCACAGATACTTTTTGAGATGAGTTTTTATCGACAGTCTCATTCACAGAGTTGTGCAGTAAATGGCGCAGTTTGTTTAATAAGGCATTTAAAGTCTAAAATTGCCTGCTGCTCAAAATGTACAGGATTTTCTTTTATTTAACCAGGAAAGTTCCACAGAGATTACAAATCTCTTTTGCAGGGGAGAGTAGAACACAGAAAGGCCCTGCCCTGGATGGAAATTGAACCCAGGACCTTCTTGCTGTGAGGCAGGAGTGCTAACCACACTTGTCAAGTGAACTTTGTTAGTTGCAGTTTTCAGAATGAAAAAGCTAAGTGACTACATTTGTCCAGCATGACTTTAGACATTTTTCTTCTAGATGCTAGATGTTTTCTTTTCTTGTGTGACATAAAAATGATTCTTTTTGCACCTGCAGTGAGTAAAAGACCACACATAAAACGTTTTTTAGGTTTTAATCAAAATGATAAAGAGAAGAATAAATTATCAGATTCTTTGTGTTCAGTGTTTCACTGAATATGGCCCATCTGTTGTAGATTTAGAACAGCTTGTATGAGATGATGTTTCTCCATTTATTTAACTCAACAAGCTTAAGAATCAGATGCTATAGTGCAATATTAAAAAGAGACTTACTATATACCGTTGTGCTTATAAGTTAACATAACCTGGCAGAATTTGTGGCAAAAAAAAAATAATTCCTTCCAGATTATGTGAACTTATGAGCACAACTGTATATATTTATAACGCAACAACCAATGCCACACTTGCTCATTGTGTAACATGTAACCATTCAATGCCATCACTGAATATATTTTTATATTCAAGTATGGGGAAATGCAACACACAGCTCAGAAAATGATAGTTGTTTTAAATATCTATTGTCATGTTATTGTTAGTTTGTATGTGCTTTTAAAATTTGTTTTTAGTTTAAGTAGGGTTTTAATAGCAAATGTAAATTCTCTGAAATTCAGTTGTTTGACTGTAAGCATGAATAAGTCAATAAAGTCAAAGCTGAATCAGCTAAAATTACCAGTAGTGCGTTATGCATGTTTGCTCTGCCGGGAAAGCTTGAATTCAAATCAGCTTTAACCAATGCTAACCTTCATACACTCCTTGTTAATCAAAATTTTACTTTACTGTAATTGAAGGTATTATAAAAATAATATAATAATAATAAATAAACTATTATTTTTTTCACAGTTTGTCAAAAGTTTACTGCCCAGTGTAGAGTTACAGTTGTATTAAACTTGCATGTGTTAGTTACACAGAGCTTGGTTAGCAAGAGTGATCACAAGAACTTGGTTAGCTAAAGCAGGAATTCTTTGATAACCTTGCGCTGCAGCTGATTTCTTGTGGGAGAGTTCACAAACTCGCAAAAATTAATCTTGACCTGCTCCAAGCAAAGTATTCACATCCTGATCCGGTTTGAAGATGTTGCGACTGTTACAAACGTAAACAACATGGAGCTGCTCTGATTGGATAAAACCACTCACGACCAGGTGTTCATTTAAAGTACCTGTCCTTTTCTAAACGCTTTCAGATTGTACTGTGGATCAGACTATGCTCTGTGGAGCTATCATATCTGGCAGAGTCAGGTTAAGTCTTTGATGCAGTTGACGAACAACACGTTGACTACAAAAATCAACATTGTCAATTACGTCAACTAATCATCACAGCCCTTACAGTAAACTGTTCGCTGAGCTGTTCTCACTCACTCTCACCTTTATTAATAGAAAGGGCACATAGTGTACTGCAAGAAAGTGAAAGTGGCAGCAAACATTTGTAATTTGAGACAAAAAACTCACTTTTTCAGGGCCTCAGGTGCACTGTCAGACGCTTTTACAGTCAGGGTATAGGACCGTCCCACTGTTAAGGTGACTCCAGGTGCAACAGTGATGCGCCCCGTGCGATTACTGATGATGAAGTCGCCCTGAGCCCCGGTCACAATCTCATAGGTAACTAGACCATTCAGCCCCTCATCAGCATCGGTTGCAGTTAGCTAGCAGAACAGATGGAGAGAAACATTTACAGTACATATTATACACAGGATACACATAGGAGCTGTCAGTTTTGTAATTTACTTATACTTTATGTACTGTAGAGCTCTTCTGTGGCTCCAAAACAGCTGTCTGCACCATGCTCACTGAAGGAGTCGGGCAGTTAATATTTCTCAGCTTAATATTACCAAATTTAGCTAGGTTGTCCTCTTAGTAGAAAACATTTAATACATTAATGCTCACCTGTGTTTATTGGAGAACATGGTGGACGTTTATAATAGACATATTTAATAAACAATAGACCACATTCTGCATGAATGATGTGTGTGATGTTTTCTGTTCCTACTTGATTACATTTCTTCATATTTATGGAAAGATGGCAGCTGTTTTTGTGGGTTTAGGATTGTGTCAGTGTAATGGGGTGCATATATAATTAATGCTGTGTTTTCAACTAAATTAAGCAAAAGCCATTTAATTTTCAGCTAATTATTAAGTGCACCCTGCTGCTTGTAATTATGAGCCCTCATGGTGGAGTTGGCTTCATGTCTTCAAGGCCTTGAAAGTTGAATTCTCAAATGCCGAACCTCCTTTTACATGCTTCTGATGTTGGAGTAAATGCCGAAGCATCAAATAAGCAGCAATATTCTCAAGAGGTGACTGTGGTTCTCATAAAAATCGGTTAAGCGGCGGTACCAGCCACATTGTGACCCCTGGCCTCATTTCGGGGAGGGTTGAATGGCTGGTTTTTAAAACAGATTAAACCTGACCTTTTCGGTGTCTGACATTTTTGTAAAGGCTGTTCTCAAAGAACAGATCCACTGAAAGACAAAAGATCATGCTCTGACTACTAAATAAAAGACAATGATGTGGGCACACACATACAGATGCAGTGCAGTTGGGTTATGGGTTTATTTAGTTAGTTGGGGTTAAGTTTGAGTTTACATGCATGGATGATTGCTTTCTTTTCATGTGAGCATTATACACATAACCTTTAAATCTACTGTTCAGACCTCATAATACAAATAATCTGAATCAAATATAAATACAATTTTCATTCCTACACTGACTTAAATCCATCAGCAATAAAACCTAATAGAAGGTAGGGAAACTTTTCTCTGATTTCTCTGGCCCCTTTTAAGGTACTTCTCCTGTTTTTCTTATGTCTAATCTTTAACCCGCAATAAGTTGGGGTAACAGAAAACAAAATGGTGAGCTATTCCAACTCCATTTACACTAGAATTATCCTCTAGACTTTATCCAGACGTGTGAAAACAATTCCGTCCATTTTCTCATCCCCAGCTGGCAACCCAGTATAACCTCCTGAGGGATGTCATGTATAAAGAATGACTGAGTCTCCGCAGAAACAATCATGAGAGGGCATTTGGTTTACGTAACTAGGGCTGTGAGAGGAGAACTCTTTACAGCTTTGTACATTACTTTCCACTTCTTGGATATGTTTGAATACAAATGCCACTTTCACACATCCAGTGTGGACATAATTGGGGTTACAATGTTGTTGCTTGCACATGCAGATTAAGTCCGCAAAATGGCCGCATGTTTAATGTTCATACATCTCATGAACAGTTTTGGTGACTGTCCTGAGAAGCTTAATTAGCTTGATGTAGCATGTATGCAGACCATACATTGTAAACGGGATGCCCCAGATTTGACACTAGGGTCCCTGGAGGATTGTGTGCGAGTGTGAAAGTTTTAATTTGGAATTTTGTTTGTACAACTGGGGCACTTGGATTGGTGCATGGTAAGGTTCTCAGTGGATGTGTGAAAGTGACTATAGACTGGAATTAGCTCCTGTCTGCCTGCTTCATGTTGTAAATGTCCACTTTAGATTTGCTTCATAGCTTCTTCCACACTGCCTTGGACTATCTTCGGGACAAGTAAAAATAAAAATCCTACAAGGTGTGCCAGAAGTAGTAAATGCACAGGAACTACTGTGTGTTTTACACAGAGCATTAAGGGTTATTTATGTAATTTAGCCATGTACTTTTTTAAAGTTTTGATATCATTTAGATTACTTGCCATTATTTTTGCCATTTTGTTAAAATAGCTTGTGTATAAAACGTGTATATAGTATGTCAGACTAGAAGCAGCTCAGATTTTTTTACACCAGGACGCAACACGAGAGGACAGTGGCTCTTGTATGCTGTGTTGCTAGTGGAGCAAAAACAGGGCAGGCTGTGACAGGATATTGGTGAATGAAATTCCCACTGCTGTAAAAGGGACCGGTTATGAGTGAGGACAAGGAAACTGTTCCAGAGGTTTGTCTGACAATACAATGCACTGGAATGCATGAAAAAGACAGGTGAGAGGATAGAGGCATAGAAGCAGACCACCAAATATTCAAAGGCAGTTGATGTCAGAAGTGTTTGATTGTTTACCTGTATCACGGTCTCTCCTGGTCGCATGTCAGTGAAGACTTCGACGCTATAGGAGACAAGGCCAAACGTGGGTGTATTGTCATTGGCATCGATGACAAGGATATTGACAGTCACTGGACTGCTTAGCTGCACTCCGTCAGATGCCACCATCTGTAAACACAAGAAAGTGAAATACATAAACAACAGAAACAGATTTTAAGCATCTGTTTGTTGAGAGGAAACACAACACCAATCTTGCACTTTGAGGATTGTTCTGTTGTTTGAGAGAAAATGTCAAAAAAGTCACTTGAACTCAACTCTTCTTTTGTGTGGGTTATTTTATCCGACTTGACAAAAGTGGGGTGAAGCGAGAACCCATCTTAAGTTTGTCTAAAGAACAGCTTGCAATCTAAGAAAACTACATGTTTATTTGTCTCAGCTCTGATCTCTACTCACTGGCAAACAGAAAAAAATAAAATGGACTGAGTGCAAATGAAGTTTTGGAGCAAAAAAAAAAAAAAATGACAACAACAGGTGGATGAGTTGGCAATACATGCTTCAGTTAGTGAAATAGCTTTTCCTCAAAATCTGCACTCAGCCTTCAAACAAAGGTGACAGGGCACACTGGATATAATGTACATAAGGAGTGGGTAGAAGAAGATGTAGAAGCTAGACATTGCAGTAAAGGCATGGCACAGAAGATTATGTACTCTGTATGACAGCAGCTCTTTCACTTTTATCAGCTACTTTTTTTTTTTTTTGCTCTCTGTCCAACCGTTTTCTGTGGAATTTCCAGGCAAAAGGATTTGGATATACAGATTTTGTCATCACCACTGTATGCACTAAATACAATATATTTCAGTACAACAAATGTTCTAACAAGATGAAGTGAACTGATTACATTCTATATAAAACATTTAGTGGACTAACCTTTACTGTTTTCTTGTTAATCTTTTATTGTTAAGTATTTGTTTTTTTATACACAACTTTATCTGTATCATAAAGACACATATCACATCTAGTTATTCATTCATCTATTCATTTTCTCCTTCTTAGTCCCATTAGGGGTCGCAGGTGACTGGATCCTATCCCAGCAGGGTTGCTCCTTAGGCAGAGTACACCCTGGACAATGGATAGTTAGTCGCAGTCACATTCACTAGGGACACTTTAGAGTTGCCAATTAACCTCTACATGCATGTCTTTGGACGGTGGGAGGAAGCTGGAGTACCCGGAGAGAACCCACAGTAACATGGTGAGAACATGCAGACTAATTAATTAAGATCTTTATATCTTGTTTTTTTCAATGTACTAGCTCAAACTTTCATTTAAACTTCAACTTTAAATCTTTTAAAATCAAACTGAAACAAGACTCCTTAATAAATGTATATCTTTTTATTAAATAACTAATCAACATACCGTGAAAGTGTAGGTCATCTGGGTCTCCCGGTCCACAGGTTTGAGCAACCTCAGGTAGCGGATTATTCCAGTTGGGGTTAGGCTAAAGATGCTGGTGTAATCCCTCAGAGTAATCGTCACCATGGGGTCTTTGGTCTTCCAACAGAAAGATAAAGGAAAGAAATGAGTTACAATGGGGACATAAGGGTTTTATATTTTTTTTTCTTTTTTTTTTTTATCATGGCCCCAGCTGTCGGGCTGAGAAACCTATCAAACAGCACATTTTGATCTGCCAAAGAGTTATGAAGAAATGTGATGATAGGATTTTCGTCTGTCTTTTGAGCAGTTGGTAAGGAGCTGAAGATCTAACGGTTTAACACTTTTGTAACGCAAAAGTGTTAAACCGTTAGACACAGAGCATGGTGGAAAAAATGTTCCTTTTAGGACTATAAATAACAACTCCCATCTTTCCTTTTATAAGTATAGAAAAATACAGAGCATTTATTTAAAATCATCTGTATGAGGCAAGATGCTTAATGAACATAAAAACATTTGTAAAAACATTTGTAAAAACATTTGTAAAAACATTTGTAAAAACATTTGTAAAAACGACCCAAGCTCCCTTCAGACTCTGCAATTCAGTCCGTCCTCTGACTATATCTGGAAATGTGGCGAGCTAGACTTGTTGCATTCATATTTACTACTCAGTCCTACCAAGTCCACATTAAACTGGACCTCACTTCTACCTTTTATTTGCTAAACATCTGTTGATTGGTTAAAAATAGTGCTTTTACCTTCTTCATATTAAGAGAGAGTTGCTACATAAAAGGCACCTGTACTAGGAGCTTTACTTGTGTCCTTTAGCGTTTCAATTCAACTGTTAAACCTTAAAAGTCTTAAAGAATGAATATTATGCATAGACACCACTGCTTCACTGACTAAACCAAATACACTGTAACTGCTGTTCTTTGACTGAAACACATAATGTCTCACTGTAAGCCAGGCTGCATGTGTGATCCCTGAATACATCCAGATACAAGTGACCTAGAGTGCATTTAGACCATTTACATCTTGTATTAAGAACATTTTAGATCCTTCCACTGAGTTTGGTTTTTGATGCCAGGACTGAAGACTGCTTTGTCACTGGGAGTTCCACATGAGTGTTGTGCTTTGACGGTGTTAACAAAGTCCATAGCGGTTCATTGCTGAAGCCTGCTTCGATCTGTGTCCATCAATGAGCCCTCTTAAGAGACTTTGGTAAACATCGAGACTGGGCGGCGTATTGATTTCTTTATCTCTGTTTTCAATCCACTTTGATTTGTTAATCTTCTCCAAGGACTGAGTAAAAAGTCTTGTTTGAAAGATAGACTCGAGCAGGATCATTTGTGTTGGATGTGTACATTTCTTCCGGTCTAGATGGATCCCCTTCAGTGCCGTTAGGATTTAATAGGCATTATCCATGGAACACATACTAGACAGAACCATGCAAAACAATGAGGCATCAGCAGGTAATTGTGTAAACACCATCTCCCATATCTAACCACTGCACACACAGAACACCGTAATCGTTTTGAAAAAGTGATATTTGTATTTTCAAAGAATAATTATAATTTATGCAAAGAAGTGACCAAAGCTAAACTTTTCACCAGAATGTAAAGAGGAAGCACAGCACTCCAAACAGAAGAGAGCACACACACACACACACATATACACACACACATACACACACACACACACACACACACACACACCTATCATTACTGCAGACCTGCTTTGAGTTGAAAATAGTTGTTTATAAAATATGGACTGATAAAAGGTGTCATTTTGGCGTTTTCATAAAAAAAAAGTTATAATTTTGGGTTGATGATGTCTCCAGCAGTGATGAGTGCTTTTAGTTTTATTAAATAATACATGCAGGCACACCAGGGATGTCAGAGCTAGGAATAAGCTTTTCAATAGATCCTTTTTGTCATGAGTACAACCTGATGAACTGCAGGTACTTTATCAAAGGATCATTGTTAGATGGGCAGCTGTAACTAATGGGAAATAATAAAGTTTTGTAAATTTAACCAAATAATTTAAAGCGTGACAAAAAGTTTTCAATATTCCTGTCTATCTTTAATTATCCCTCAATGTGATGTGATAGAATATGGTATTTCCCCAAAAGACCTCAAGGTAAATATTTCATATCATGGACTTTTCAAACTTTTTTTGAAAATCAGCAAAAGAATAACTTTTTTATGGCCTCACCACAAGTGACCTAGACTTGTAAATCAAATCCTAGCTCGGGACATCCCTTATTAGAACTGTGTGTGTGTGTATCATTGCCTCTCCAATCATCCCCTTTACCTACAGGAGTAACACCGGGAGCCAGCTACAACAATGACACAAAGCATGAAAATGAATTGTGACATTACACTTACTATACAAACACAAGTACATAAAAACATGACTCTGTAATCAACATTTGACCAGTGTAAAATCAGCATGCTGTGTTTGTTTTTGGGGAATGGATGGGCCAACAGCTGCACCTCGTAGGCCACTGTGAACATAGGCTGATATAATGACTTTCTCTACCTCCTCAATGTCATTATCCAGAGCGATGATTCCCAGGGGGGCGGTTAGGTTGGCGCTGGCGGAGATGGTTGTTCCCACTGGGGCCGACTCACTCACATAGCCCTGATAGGTGGCAAACTGGAAATATGGAGCCTGATTGTTCTCATCCAGAATCTCGATAATGAGGTCAGCAAACGCGGGCAGGGGGTGTCCGTTGTCCTGCTGAGCCTAAGAAAATATAAGGAAAATACAGAGACAGTAAGTCAATGTGAAACAAACTAGAAAACTGCTCGGCCGGTTGTGTATTATGACATCCACGAAATGATACTGTCCCTCTGACACAGGAGGTAGAAAGGAGTCATTTTTCTGAGTGTCATTTCAATTACAAAAATGTTACGCAGACTAAATTTAATCAAGGGTCCACTTTGGATTAGGTCTTTGTAATTACCAAGCACTTAACACAAATACCATCATTTGTGGGTAATAGATGGTAATTAGAAGCTTGTGGTACTCTTCCAAATGACTGACCAATGATGGAAAGGGGTTCTATTGAAATATTACCAGCTAAGACAGTGCCAGAATTAGGCAAAATTGTGTTATAATAGCCAGAGCATGAGCATCATTCATCTGGCTTGTGCAGCTGTATCTTGCCACCATTTGTCTATTAAAAGTAGATTTTATGATAATACTTGAAAAACACACAATTAACAGATACACTTTTCCAGATATCCTCAATCCAGAATCTTTTAATATAAGAAATATTCTGTTTAAAAAATTGTAGTCTCAACTATTCAAGCCCCCTTTAAAATCTTAAGCAGTTGTAATCTGTGTTAAGTACAGTGTGTAAGTCCAGTCCAATGGAATACTGTCTGGTTAGGCCGTCAATGCGAGCGTTCTCTTCCCCAACCCATATGCCACTTGTTCCTCCCACACAGGGATGCTTCAGAGACATTAAGGCTTTGAAAATACAGATGGAGAGGGGGAGTGAGACGACACCAGTCTAAGCCATGACCTGGAACTAATTCTGCACATTAGCCCAATTTCACTCAGCTTGTGTTGTGGAGTGCTGATTGTAACTGAGGAATTCACAACTAAACAGTGGAGCGCAGGGACCAAAAAAAAGTGTGCAATTGCTTGTTTATTGTTTATTCCTGAATTCTGCAGACTTCAGCGAGCCACTTTACCTGGTCTGGTGCATTCAGTTAAGGATACACCTGTTTTCACTTCAACCACCAGCATAAGGGCAGACTATTTTCCACAAAATCTCCCATTCTTACGCTGAGTGATAATAAAGAACACCTACACAGAGCTGACCCGAGGATCCAATCTACCCGCACAAGCACCTGAGGGAAAAATTGCTGTCATTGACGGACAGACTGCATGCGTGTCCCTGGGTATTTGCTCTTTTCTCAACATTTACTCACACATTTTGTCTGTGAATGAGAAAGAGAAGATGGGATGGGGGATTACACTGTTCCCAGGTGATTTAGCTGTTTAGCGGTGTCCCTATTTCTGGAAGGCAGTGCTAAATGACCTGTGCTCCACAGCTTCACCACACACGTCTACAAAAGGTGTGCTGCATTTAAAAGTCACACTTATGATTGGTCTATAATTTTGCCTTCTTAAAGAAACAGGGTGTTTTGAAGAAATTTTCTATTTGAGTCTATTTGTCCATTGTTATTCATCAGTTTTTTTATCTCATACTGTCATATCTATGCAATGTTATGTTGCTATGTAATGAGATGTTGCACAAATTTTGTCTCATTCTTTGTGTGAAAATTGTTAATACAATCGATCTGCCTCCTTGAATTTGGTTGGGACCTCATGTAGAAAATTATTTTAAAAAAATGATGTGGATTGGTGAACCAGTGAGGTTTGATCTGGTTTGACTATAGCCGGAGTCTGGCTCATACATTTAGGTAGTTTCTAGATCAATTACAACTATAATTATAACTGAAAAAGTGTGTTTAGTTCACTTCACAATTAATTTTGATAATATAAATATCAAACATAAGCCCATGTTCACCACATGCTGTGCTGAATCAAAGCAGCCTCAAGTCTAATTCTCACTCTGCGCCTGTGCTCCTCCTCTCCATGACACAGGTACATAAGACTACTACCCTCTCTCCACTCACATCTTTTTCCATCTTTTGCTCTTTGAGTTTGTTCCTCTTTGAACTGTCTCTGCTCCTGTAGCTTCTCCTGAAGACATGCAAAATGCCTCTCATATATGATCAATCTTCCTTCCTCTACTCCCTCCTTTTCATCTCTTTGCTCTCCAGCACTCCTGGTAAACATCAGGTTACACAGTGCTCAGAGGGGTCTGGAGGTTAGTGAGGGCTGCATGGAAAGTTCATCTGCACTGCTGTTCTGCAGTAGCGCCCTGGCAATCCATGCTCTAAATTAGGATTCATGAGAGCACAGCGACCCATCCTTCTCTAAGTCCATAAATCATAACATGTTCCTCACACCCATCCAGGCTAAAGATAAGGTTAATGGCCTTCCAGGACTGAGATTACTGAAATGGAGAAGGAAAAGTACCCTGCTTTATTTTTCTTGCATGCGTTTAAAAACAAACTCAAAACAAATGGATTCAGTCTTTAATAATGTGGTATTTATCCGTTATACAATACTAATATTCCAATAAGGAGACATTCTTATCTTTATTACATACAAAAATCTAAGTTAAACCAAGCTCCCATGTTTACCTTTATTTTGAGCGTGAACCTTTGGTACAAGTCTCTGCTGATAGGCCGCAGAACAAGCAGTTCAGCTGTGGTCTGGTTCAAGGAGAAAAACTGTGCAAATGTAGCTGGTTGACCTGTGAGAACAGTTACAGATTTGGATTCATTGTATCTTTAAGGACCACAGAAATAACAGTAAGAAGCAAAGTAATGGTAGTATAAAAAACAAATATTTTATATGAGACACTTACCGAGTAGGATGGAGTATAGGATTTTAGGTCTATCTGATGGGGGCTGTATGTTTCTGTCCATGTCTACTGCACTGATTGGAGGGGTCACTTTCAGTGGATTCAGCTCTTTCTAGAACAATGGGTGAGAGAAAAGTCAACAAAGTGCCAACAGACAAGTCTGCCAACACAACCCTGGCTGCAGAGCAAATACTGTCACAATAAATGTATTTATCTAAAAGGAAATAATAAGACAATGTATTACTGTGTTGGTTACTGCGACTAGTTTTTAATTACACAGCAGCAACAACCATAAAGCATTTTAAATGATACTCTTCAATTGTTTAGGGAATGCTATTATCTGCATAAGCTTTTCTAACTATTACAACTTTGCCGGCATAAACGTCCGCCTACTAATGTGCTAGTTAATATTCTGTTGCATGGGAGACTTGTACTCATTGGGACACCAGCTCTGAATCCATGCATCACCAATAAATCTGCATTAAGTAGATGTTTGCTCGGATAATTATTGTGTTTGAGATTATTGTGGGTATACATGTCATTATAGATGTTCAAAAGGCTGCTATAGCTGCGCAATTTTACTTAATTAATTGTAATTTTAAATAATTGATAATAACAAAGTTTTTTTTATGTATTTTAATCAGGTCACTAAAATTTGTGACGTGGTTACCATAAAGCTATCAGGGTGTTTAATGAATAAAACAATGTTATGGAATCTTTGTCTCAGGGGCGTGATTCTAATAAGTAGCACATCGGGTAATCTGATGCTGCAGGCTACTTTCAGACTAATTATCCAGCATTACTTTTGCATACACTTTTACCCCGGCTAGCATATGTCTACAGAGGAATCTGTTTAGCACATCACTTTTGAGTATGCTCCATATGGCCGATACAGTGTGTGTGTGTGTGTGTGACAATGCTACGGGGCTGAACTTTCTTGGCGTAACAGCCACATGGCTAACAGTTCTCTGGCAGGAAGAATCCCTCCCTTAGGGGCTATATTTATATCCTTCAGCTCTGGAGTAATCCTCACACCCCTCCCCTAACCAGCCCTCTCGCTTTTACAATGTCTGGAGGTGCGCTAAATCAAATCCCCCTAGCTCTGCACAATGATGATTAGCTATAATACCCTCCTCTAGCAGTCATTATCCAGGAGACTCCAGAGCCCACATCATATACCCCCGGGGCCAAAAATAAATACAGATCAACTTAATAATGCCTGTCTAGCTATTGTGATTAATTACAATACACTTGTCAATTATAAGAATACTCCCCCCTGGACAGAAATGTTAGAATGGTTACACTGCAGAATGAGGAACCCACAAACGCTGGTTCAGATTTGCAAGGTTATTGGAAGCAATAAAATAAAAGTCATTCTGTTAAACTGCAATAAAATTTAACAGCTTTAAAAGACATCAATGTATCATTTAGACCTGTCAATAAGTAAAGGATCACTGCAAATATTTTCTCCCAAGGTTCTGCACATGTACCAGTCTGCAAACCTTTTATGATAAATTATACATAATGTAGCCAAACTGTGAATGGAAAAACTTGACTTCCCAGTGAAAGAAAACAAAAGTACCCAAAGAAATGCTAAAGGCAGCAAACTACAAAGGACAAAACTAATGTCATGACCTCCATGCTCCAAAGCAGGTGCAGAACTCAGGTCAGAGCAGTTCAAATCAATTCAGGGCACCTTAGTTCAACTCAATACAAGGAGACATTAATATGCAGGAGTACACATGCATGTACAAAATATTCCAAAACTAAACACTTGCTCTCTCATTCTCAACCCTTTATCTCTTGCTCCCAGGTGTCACACAATCTGCCCTGATATTTGTCTTGCATCTATGAGCTTCAGTGTTGTTCGGCTGTCTTCCTAGGTCAGCTCACCTTACGCTGCAATTGCTGGTATATAGTGTGTGTGCATTTGTACTATAACTAACTATTGTCACCTAATATACATATTTATAATGTGCATTCACAAAAGAGACAAATAATAACATTCTTACACTGACCCGACAGATGCACTGACTGACCTTGTGGAAGTACAGTGAGTTGGCACTAGCCCTTGGCCTGGTTCTTACCGGATCAGTGAGCTCAGGGATGGCAACATGGTAGGTCAGGGGAGTGCAGTCATGAGTGTTGTTAACAAGAATACAAGGCTGGAACATTGGGCCTAAGTCATCTCCATCCAACACGTCCACAGTCAGAGTGGTAGTAGCAGTTCGCCGGTTGGGGGGGAAGCCCGCACGGTCCTAGAGGATGAACAAATGTTATCAGTGGCAGCATCCCGTCTCCCAGGTGATTTGTAGCTTTGTGCTCAGGGAGTACCAACTGACGGAGCAATAAATTATAGTCGCACAGGTATCGGAAACTCATAGTCATGTATTATTTTGGTTCTTTAGGTTGCTGTTGTAAGATCACTTTGTAATGCTTTGCAAAAGAGACCCATTTTTTTCTTTTTAGTGTAATTAAAAAAACATAAAGAAAATTTTGTTGTTTAATTGCATTATATTTTGAGAGTTAATGACACTTTTTATTAATCTACATGCTTTCATTCATTTATGTAAGCTTTTCATTATAAACCTACTAAATAAGACTCAGGGTTAAAATCTTTCCTCTAAAGAAAACACAAGGTCATAAAACATATTTTTGCTGCAGATATTCTTAATAATTCCCTCTGGTGATGCTGTTGCCTGTGAGAGAGGAGCCCAGTGAAGTGAGCAGTACAGCTCTTCAAACATTCACATTGTGAGTTTAATTGAACTCTTGACACAAGCTGCAAAGACTGCAAAGAATACCACATCTTTTTTCCCCTTTTCTCTACACTGATAGTCTCCAACAGGAAAAAGTGGAAGCTCCCTGGAGGAGCTCTTGCCGGGCTAAAGGTCTGGATCCTTTGCTCCTCATCCAGGAAATGAAGAGAAACTGTGATAGGTGGGCTGCTAAATAGTGATACGTCCTGTAGTACGGACCTTCAGCTTTGTCAAATACACTGTAATCTCTTATTGTGCGAGAAGAGGCAAATGTAACCATTTCTTTACAATATTCATTTCCCACTTTAGTGGCAAAAAATTTGAATCAAGGTGTTTAAAACTACATTAATGATAACATTTATGAAGTAAAAGGACTCAATCATAAGAGTAAACTACTGATTGTCAATACAATTTAACAGTTTCCAAGTTAAATATTCCTTTAATTAGCTGCTGTCTGAGATAAAACAGGCTTTGTGACATTTGTCCACTCGCATAAACAAGAAAACAGTATACAATGAGAAGATTATATCTCTAACACTTCCTGATGGTTTGTGTGAATAATTGATTTGTGCATTTTTGAAAACTTACATTAGCTTGGATTAAAACCAAATACCGAGTGATCTCTTCGTAGTTCAGCCTCTTTGCCAAAGTGATGTGTCCTAAAAGGGTGTTTGAGACCCTTACTGTCTCATTAGATTCCTGAGAAAAATAGTAACATATTGTGTGAGAAATAAATACAGATGTAATTTAAATGTACCTTTTTCCCTCCTTACCGGGTCAGCAGGGTTGTAAAGGATGCTGTATTCTACTTGTCCGTTAGGTCCATCATCTATGTCTACAGCGCCATTCATTCCTGCAAAGCCAGTGTAAATGGTCGAGCCAACTGGTGTGAGCTGAAAAAAATGTACAAGAAAGGGCAGGAGTAAAACAAGCCTTTGTGGTTTTAGAGCAACATCTACTTAGTGAAGGGAGTCCATGCATAGTTATCACTGCTGCCACTTCACCCTATTAGTGTATGCATGTACATAAATAAACCAGAAGAGGCAATAGAGCACTCAGCAGCAATATGAAGGCTTACGTACAGCGCTGACAGAACAATAAAAAGCAGTGCAGCTGTTCCCTACAGCCCTAAGAGGACTGCAGAGGACCAGACAGTGGGCAGGAAAGCTTTTTTAAGGGAGAGGTTGACAGAAATGTGGAATGATTCACTGTACTGTTGGGCTAGTTGTGCATGGCTCCGATAATATTCAGTGACAGGCAGAACAATGGACATAGTATATTCTGAAGGGAGGAGAGGTATGGTTGGATACTGTTTCAGGTCTGTTTTTATCTAATTAATTGTAGCATGAGAGCATAACTGCATTTAATTTGACATCCGTAACCAAGAAAATATTTATAAACTGAGGGAGGATATATCCTAAAATGATTAACAGTGCAGCAATAAACAGTATGTGTCCCACTGTCCAAACTCTGTTTTTGCTAATGTGATTGGTAATCAAAATGAAACAAATGTAAAAGGAATTACAGATGAACAAATAGTAAAATAGTAATCCAACAATATGTTTGATAAGAAAAGCACAGTAGTGCAGAGTGTACCCCTCCTTACCTCATTCACTGAAACATAATAGCGGCGTTGCTGAAACACAGGGCTGTTGTCATTTATGTCCTTCAGAATAACCCGTACCTCGTGCGTTATGATGTGACCACTTTTCACATTGCGGCACTCCACCTGGACCACAATGGTGGAAATAGAGACTGGGGGCTGGGAAAGAACAAAAAAAAAAGTTTTGGATAAATGCAGTACTGCAAAGTATCTACTTAATGGATCAAGTGAATTGTAGGGAATAGTGTTTCAAATGTCCCCATATCAACCAAGAGTGCAAAGAGCAATAAATCAATGATGAATGTGCAATGTCTGTCACTCTCAGATATTATCTATATTTGCAGATTGCTGACTTTACTTTAGGATGTTGCTCATACAATCCATTTTGTTTTGACATTTCAAACAAAACAGCTGTTGTGTTATTAATTAATTTACATGCGCAAGCACTTTATCTAATTTGATTATGTGTGTTGTAAGCCGGGGGCTTACATCTCTGTCCAGGATGCGTCCAGTGCTATTGAGGTAGAGTCTCTGCCGTTCTGGTTCCAGTAGTACCCAGTACTCATAGTTTCCCAGTAATGTCAGCTCAATGGTTCTGTCCGGGTCCTTGGCACGACCTTTTATTTGCAGGTTTTCCACTAGAACTGTACCTGTCACAGCAAACAATGAGACAGAGAAGAAGAGTGTTCACAAAAAGGAGTTTGATAAATGATTTTGTCATAGAACAAAAAAGTAAAGGCAATGCATGTTTAATATGTTGTCCTAGAGGGCAATATACTACATACTCTTCAGTTCAAAAGCTAACCTCACCAAGAAGAAATCTCAGATGTAAAAGAAAAGCGTCTGAAATATTTTCAAATACATCATTTAAATAAAATAAATTTCTTTAGCAGCTTCTGCTTTCTTGCAAAATTACTGATGAGCTGTTGCCATTTTTGCTACCTTTAAAAAAATTGCAACAGATTGCATCAGACAAGGACACCAGTTGTCTGCTCCAGCAGAAGCAGTAAACAAACAAGTCAACAGGGCCCAGTGTCAGTACGTTTTCTTTATCTACATTTCCAAAATCTTTTTTTTATCTGCCATTTACGTCTCAAGGTTTGTTTTTTGCTTATGATGGAAACAAGGTGGGAATTGTTTTGTTCTCTCCTTATACTTCTGCTGGACCTTTGACCCATGGGTATAACATAATTGAAATTCTGCTTTTGTTTAGAATTAAACTTTTAAGATCTGTGGCTTTGGTTTAATGCCTTCTATTCACTCTCCCAGAACTAAAACTACAGGATTCAGAACCTCAAAGTAAAAAAAATTATATTGTGGAATGTTCTGTAGAAGTAACCAAATATTACAGTGGAAGGCAGCACACAACATCGGCTGCCCATGAACACCACTTTCTTTCCTATTTATTGCATGTTACATTATCAAAAACATGCTAAATTTGTAATCCCACAATGACTGCTTGAAGTTAAGAGCATTCGGGTTTTGGTTCATTTGTGTGTTGTCAAGGACCTTTAATTATCTGCCTGACTTAGACTAACATTTGAAAAATGGATGTTCAAAGAATATAATTTAAAAGTCAAAAGGCCCCATGGTGCTGCTTCATTAATAACAAAACCTGGGTGACTTGAGTGGTGAGTTACATCTTTGTGAGCTCTTAGGTCATAAATTATAAATCTGATGATATTACAAGGGAGGACACAGAAGCGCTTGACTTTTTTACAACTTAATTGAACTTCAGCCTTTTTGCTTTGACATCTGACACTTCCTCACCCACTCTGTAAGAGAGCCAAGATGCTCTCATCCGTCAAAAAAAAGCAGTAGATTTTGTCAGTGATGACAACCAGGACTACCCATAACCATCTCTCCCATTAAACGTATGGATAAAAACATGGATAAAAACAGTCCAAAACAAAATTTTAAAATGAATAAAAATTAGAGGAAAACATTTTGAAGTGGCAGAGTGATTAGCACTCCTGCCTCAAGGTTGTGAGATCAAACCCTGACACACTTGAACAGCATCCGGCCTTTCTGTGAGGAGTCTGCATGTCCTCCCTGTGTTACCAAAGCTGCTGGAATAGGCTCCAGTCACTCGGAAGAAAATTAATAAATTAATATTTTTAAGTGTCAGAAAGAAAATGAATAGTGCTTTGATTAACTGTTTTGAATCAAACTCTTTTCATTACACGTTATGAATAATAAACAGTGTATGCATTTTATTTCTAGTATTTAAAAAAAAAAAAAAAAAAAAAATCCGCTGTACCATACTGTAATAGCAACTACCTGAGATTTTTGGGACATTATCTAGGCTTTATTAAAGATTCATAATAGATGGGAGGATGGGGGGTGCCCTCCTCTGGCTCAATTGGAAGAGCACATTCAAATAGGTAAATACATAGGAAACCCACTTTAAGACTCACTCATTTACATTTACATTTTACATTTAGTCATTTAGCAGACACTTTAATCCAAAGCGACTTACAAGTGAGGAAAACAATGGAAGAAATTTCAACAACACAAGGTAACAAAAAGCATAAGTGCACAAAAACTAGTCAGTTAAAACCTAGCACAGTATACAAAGCTAAGGATAAGAATTTTCAGTTTTTTTCAGGAATTTTCAATAAGTCAGGTGTTGACGAAAGAGATGTGTTTTCAAGCGTTTTTCAAGATGGCTACAGAATCTGCTGATCTTGTAGCAGCAGGTAGATCATTCCACCAATGTGGAACAGATCCAGAGAAAGTACATAAGAGGGATTTTTTTCCTTTTTGGGATGGTACAACCAGACGTTGTTCATTTGCAGATCGCAGGGATCTGGTAGGAACATAGGTCTGTGTTAGTGAGTGAAGATATGAGGGGGCGGAGCCAGTGGTGGTCTTGTAGGCCAAGAGCATAGCTTTCAACTTAATGCGTGCATCAACCGGGAGCCAGTGTAACCTAGTGAAGAGAGGAGTTACGTGCGCTCTCTTCGGTTCTTTAAAGACCTCTTCTTGCTGCTGCATTCTGGATCAGCTGCAGAGGTTTGGTTGTGCAGACAGGGAGTCCAGCCAGAAGAGCATTGCAATAATCCAGTTTGGACAAGACAAGAACTAGGATTTGGGTAGAGTGCTCTGATAGGAATGGTCTAATTTTTCTGATGTTGGAGAGGATGAACCTACAGGACCTGGTGGTGCTGGCAACATGACTTGTAAAGTTTAGTTGATCATCAATTACCACTCCCAGATTTCTGGCAGTGCTGGACGGTGTAATGGTTGATGAACCTAGTTGAATGGAGAGGTTGTGGTGGGTCTTTGGTTTGGCCGGAATCACAAGCAGTTCTGTTTTTGCAAGGTTCAGCTGCAGGTGATGTTCCTTCATCCAAAGTGAGATGTCACTCAGGCACGCCGAGACACGAGCAGAGACCGTCGGATCATCAGGTTGAAATGACAAGTGGAGTTGAGTGTCATCTGCAGCAGTGATAGGAAAAGCCATGCTTCTGAATGACAGAGCCAAGAGATGTCATGTATATGGAAAAGAGTAGCGGTCCGAGCACTGAGCCCTGAGGCACCCCTGTTTTGAGATGTTGGGACTCAGGATACTCTGAATGACCTACCCGAGAGGTAAGTATTGAACCATTACAACGCCATTCCAGAGACACCCATCGCACTGAGAAAAGACAAGAGGATGTGATGGTTAACAGTGTCAAAGGCAGCAGACAGATCCAGTAAGATGAGGACAGATGACTTGGATGTTGCCTTTGCCAGTCTCAGGGCTTCGATGACTGAGAGCAGTGCAGTTTCGGTGGAATGTCCGCTCTTGAACCCAGACTGGTTCTGGTCCAGGAGGTTGTTCCGTGTAAGAAAGGAGGAGAGCTGGTTAAATACATCTCGCTCCAAAGCTTTGGCAGTAAATGGAAGGAGGAAAACCGGTCTGTAGTTTTCTAACAGTGTAGGGTTGAGAGTGGGTTTCTTTAGTAGTGGTGTGATGCGGGCCTCTTTGAAAGCTGTGGGGAATGACCCAGTGGAGAGAGATGAGTTGATGATGTGGGTGAGAGCAGGCACGACAGATGGAGAGATGGCCTGAAGGAGATGTGTGGGGATGGGATCCAGCGGGCAGGTGGTAGGGTGGTTAGAATTAATGACCTTGGAAACTTCTGCTTCAGTTAGAGGAGAAAAAGAGGGGAGCAAACACGTATCAGGGGTGTGAATAAGTTCGACAGGTGCTGGTGGAGAACTGACTGCTGATGGCGGTTGTTTTCTTTACAAAGAAAGATGCAAAATCATCAGCTGTTAACTCTGATGAAGGAGGGGGAGCAGGCGGACAAAGTAGGGCAGAGAAGGTTTTAAAGAGAGTGCGTGAGTCAGGTGAGTTGATTAACTTAGAATGGTAGTAGACGGTTTTTGTGGAGGTGACATCAGCAGAGAAATTAGAGAGGAGAGACTGGTAGATAGAGAGGTCAGAAGGATCTTTTGACTTGCGCCATTTTCTCTCAGCTGACCGGAGGCTGGTGCAATGCTGGCATAGAACATTGGATAACCAGGGGGCAGACGAGGATGTACGGGCTGGTCTAGATGTAAGAGGGCATAAGTTGTCCAAGCAGGATGTAAGCGTGGAGCACAGAGTGTCAGTGGCAGCGTTGGTGTTTAAAAGAGAGAGCTCCTCAAGACGAGGGAGCGCAGAAGAGACGGCAGAGGAAAAGCGGGAGGGACTGAGTGAACACAGGTTGCGTCGGAAAGTGACCAGGGGTAAAGCAGTCGCAGTGTCTGGAGAAGTTAGATCGAGGTCAAGAGTTACGAAGAAATGATCAGACGTGTGCAGTGGCGTAACCTGAGTGCGCCAAGTGGAGCAGGACCTTATGTAGATAAGTTGGTTTCCAGACTTGTGAGTTGCTGATGTTGAGACTTGCTTGAGGTCAAATGATGCAGTCAGATTACTGAAGTTAGCAGCCTGTGGCTTTTCAAGGTGGATGTTGAAGTCTCAACCAGAGGAGTACCATCCTCAGGGAAGGATGAAAGAAGCACGTCTATCTCCTCCAAGAAATGTCCAAGCTGACCTGAGGGTCGATAGATAACTACAAAGTGACTTTTAACAGGGTGGGTGATGGTAACAGCATGGAACTCCAAAGCGTGCTAGTTGTTTGAATTTCCAGTCAGTAGGAATAAGTAGTCCGGTTCCTCCACCCCTTCCTGTGAGGCGAGGACTGTGGGAAAAAGTGTGATAATGGGAGAGGGCAGTTAGATGCACTCAGATCATTTGCACAATGTTGCTCCCCTCTGTCTCACTTAACTTGTTTCTTGTCAATTACTGTCTTTAATCCAATAAAAGCAAGATAAAAAAAATCTTTTAATATATGAGACTGTTGAATGCATACTGAAAGATCTCTAGTTAGGGAAGCTCCCAATGAGCCAATGGCGGCCAAGGATATAAGGTCATTTCAGGATGTCATGAGCAGGACGTCCAGTAACCTTTGAAAGAAACTCTTTTCTTACTGTGTCTAAACTAAAAGCCTTTTCAAAAAATCACCCTGGTACTCATTAAGTATTGGGACACACACCTCTAATAAGGGGGTTCTGTATGTTCAACATATTAGGCCTAGATTATCCATTGTACTGTTCCATATAGTATAGTATATTATAGTCCTATATAATTTTGTGCTGAAAATTTTATTTTTGTACATTTTGGAAAAATATAAAAAAATGTGAGAGTGTAAAAAGAGTGTAAAGGTTGTCCCTTACAGGTTGTGATTTGTATTTCACAACAAATAATCAAATAATATCCTTCACGCCCTGCAAGAGTTGTCGTCATGTGTGGTCAGAGTGACTCTGATCTGGGCTTCACAATACAGACCCCACAGCAACTTGGCACATGGCTCACTTTTATCCAAAATATCACTAGTGTTGGCCGCCAGAGGTAATGGCAGCAGATGAGGGCAGAGGCCTGTTTATGATTGGGTGCCAGGTTCGGAATGAGGAAGTGGAATTTACGCTTTGTTTACGAACACAACAGAGGCTTGCTTAATCAGTTGAGAATTCAGTTAACATCATAGAAACCTAAAGAAAAAATGTACCACAATCAATTCTTCCACTCAAAAGGAATCCAGTGACGTTAGTCCATGATATATTTGTTTTGATGTTTTAATGTTTTCCCATTCAAATAGTAACTGTGTGTGTGCCCAGAGGCAGTTTATTCTGCGTCCACTGGTACTGCCTCTGCTAATCCATCTCAAATCCAACAAAGTTTCCCTTTTGCATTTTCAGAGGAAAGGACGGCAGTTAATAATTATTGATGGAATCTGAGTAAAATGTTTGGTATAACCATTCATTGGGTATAACCCAGATAATATAAGGTAAAAGCTTAATGGATGGTAACAATGAAATTATTCACACTGCTGCATTTGTTAAGTGGCTTATAAGCTCTCTTATTACTCTTAATTTATTTTGAGTACATCCAGATGACCTGTGTAAGTGTACAATGTGAGGTAGATACAAAACCACAGCATTGAAGCATTCTTGGAATGTGCTCTAGTCTTGGCTGAAATCCAACCCATAGGGCCACAATTGAAGTGAACATATATTATGCAAACCTAGTTGAAATTCTGAGTGTTGAAGATACACTCGAGACATTTGGGAAAAGAGTTATGGTAATTCTGCCCGTCACTTATTCAATCAAAAATAACAGCCCATATAGGGAGGCCTAACACACAAACAGAATAATATGACCGCATACAGGAGCTTCATTGTCCGCCTACACGCTTCAACAATGAAGGGCAATCTTTAGTGTGGTTTGTGCAGTTTCCAAAAGCAGCACCTCACGCCTCTGCAGACTCCAGGATGGTTTAAACATAACGAACATTCTCAAAAACTTGGGTAAAGCATGCCTGAGGACAAGTTAGTATTGTTCCGCTGATACCAATTCCCACTCATGTTTGCTGTGGTTGTTAGAAGGGGTTGATAGGGCACAACAGAAGTTGTGACATTCAGTAGCAGCCATATGTCCGATAGAACACTGGAAAATCAAAGTGAAGCAATGAGAAAATACTCTAAATTGTACAGCAATGGTTTGTCACAAAGAGTAAGTCCAATGGAATGTGGCATCCACGAGGACAAACGTGGGTGCGTTATTGCAGCACAATATACACCACAATATTGTATATTGAAAAAGTATGTGGGACTGTACACATCCACTCAAATGCAACACGTCATTAGCCCAGAATTGTAAAAACAGAATCATCTGTGGTGACATGACACTTTGACTGAAAACGTCTTATAATTCTTGTCTGTGTGTGTCTTTTTTCAAGAGGAAGTTTGTCATCCTTGAAGTCATTCTG
Organism: Neodontobutis hainanensis; assembly: GCA_024349245.1. Taxonomy (NCBI): domain Eukaryota; kingdom Metazoa; phylum Chordata; class Actinopteri; order Gobiiformes; family Odontobutidae; genus Neodontobutis; species Neodontobutis hainanensis. The sequence goes on along the minus strand of JALDNG010000016.1, from coordinate 1,540,563 downwards.
ATTTACAGCCGAGAGCTGTCCCACTGATAATAAATGGAAGACTGACTTTGTACATTCCTCACATGTTAGTCAGAAATATATTGTGACTATTGGAACTTCCTTTTGTGCCCCTATTTAAAAAAAACAAACATGTTGCTATTCATTGAGATAGTACAACTCGTTCTTATAATCAATGTTGAGTCAATGCCTATATTGGTACCTATGTCTGTAAATCAATATTGATTGGTTCATTTACTTGCTTGAGGCTATTGCTAAGCGTATCTTCTCCAGTGTTCAGCTAAAGTTATTTGTGGGTTTTTCTTTAAATCAAGAACAATTTTTCCTGGCAGTTGGGGCTGAAATTTGTGTTGGTCTACCTGATCATTTAATTTTCCACTTTTTATATAGAGTTTGAACACTGCTGTTTGGCCTTCTCAATTCCTTGTATATCTTTTATATACCTTTCCTGTTTTATAGCGTTAAATTACTTTTTCCCAGCAAACAGATCATAGGTGAGAATGGTTTCCTTTAGCAGCTATTCAAACCTTTTGTGTCAACTTGTGTTGGTCAAAATCACCAGGGTATGTAAACGTTTGATCAGGGTTATTTGGGTAGTTTCTGTTGTCAGTTTCTGAGCAGACCATCTGTCCGGACCATATTTTCTAGCATCAGCCTTGCAAAACTTTCTTGGATTCTCACAAAACTTTCTCAGGATTTCACAAAACTTTCTCAGAATGGCTCCATGTATTTTTTTCCTTACCATGTCCCCACCCAGTCTCTCTAGAGGAGACCGCTTCTCTTGACGCCAACTGAGTAAAACTTTTGCAATTATTCTCCAGAGAAAGTAAAGAATATATATGTTGGAAATAGTTGTAGATGATACTACAACCCTGCAGAAAACCGTCTTGTTTTTGTTTTTCTACAGTGACAGCGGTGGATAAAAACAGGCAGAGGAGAGACACTATACGATTATCAAAAAATTAGCACCCTCACAAAAGCAGTGGCTCAGTGGTAGAGCGATCGTCTTTCAACCGGAAGGTAGTGGGTTCGATTCCCGCTCTCCCCACAATTCATACTGTTGTTGTGTCCTTGGGCAAGACACTTAACCCACCTTGCCTCGTATGAATGTGTAAGAATGTTGAGTGAATGTATGTGGTGATAGACGGAGAGGCCGTAGGCGCAAAATGGCTGCCACGTCTCTGTCAGTCTGACCCAGGGCATCTGTGGCTACAGTTGTAGCTTACCACCACCAGTGTGTGACTGTGGAGTGAATGAATAATGGACAGCTTGTAAGCGCTTTGAGTCCCTTGGTCCCTCGGGAGAAAAGCGCAATATAAATCCAATCCATTATTATTATTATTATTATTACTTTCTTCGGAGCAGCCCGCAACATGTATTATTAGTTCTAATAATACATCCATGGTCCTATCTCATCATCTCATACAGACACATGTACATGCAGGCTGCACCTTTATATAAACATGCACATAATACACATTTTACATAATACACAGATTGCTTCATACTTCTCCACCTTTTTATTATGGACATGCAAACACTTCCTTATGAACAAGCACCATCAAAACACAGCAACTCCTATGCATCCGCTTTGTCTCCGACAGCCATTTAAACCCTCCGTCCTGTGCGTACTACATCTAATTAGGAGGGAAGTGTGATGGTTTGCACAATGGCTAGGCAGATCAAGAGTTGCGTTGTCAGACTGTCTCGCTCAGCGTTATGGAAAGTGATGCGCTCCTTAACAACGTCCCGCTGCCTGCTTTATCATTCTATTCTGTATATTGTCTCGATATAAAAGCATGGGCTCTTTATTTTTCTCGTGCTTTTATCCACCTCTCTCAATTGTACTTGATTAGGTTTGTGGTGTAAGGATATTACAGCAACTGTCTGTCCTCCAAATTGAGAAAGTGGGCTCATATTCATATCAGACAGATAAGTGGAGCGTCCCTAAAAGAGATCCATTCAACATTCGTCAGCCTAATTTATGTAAAATGAGATCTGCAGTAAATATGAAATATGAGTGGCCAAGTGTTTAATGTCTGTTCGTCTTAATGTGAGGATTAAACTAATCCACAATCTCATTACAATGCGATGGAAATTAATTGATGTATGTTCCATGGCATATAAACACAGCCATCCAAATAGCCACTGACAAACACAGCATTTACTCAGCAACTCATTTATTCATTCTTTTATTCATTCACTCTCTTCTGCTTAATCCCATTAGAGATCGCGGGTGACTGGAGCCTATCCCAGGACTTTTGGGACTTAGGTGGGGTACACCTGGACAATGGCCAGTTAGTCGCAGGGCTTACTTAACAAGTATAAAAGCTAAATACATTTTTCAGGAATAACAAGAATAGTGTTGCCATTTTGGGACAGATCATGTGCAAGAGATATGGACCATCAAAACTCTTCATTACATCATTGATTTGCAAAATAAATTCTGTGGATGACGAAAGACTAATTTGCACAAGCATTTAGGCTACACTAGCTAAAGTCTGTGTGATACAAGTAACTTAATACTTAGAGCTAGCTGACAGAACACTAAATAACACCATATGAAAAAGCAACTGTTAACAGCCAGTCTTCATTAGGGATGCAAGTATTAATTATTTTAGCAGTAGATCTGCCAATAATCTTTTTGATTAGTCTATTAGTTGATTATGCCAAGTGCTTTACAAATAATTTCCAAAACTTTACCATATTAAATATTTATAGATATCAAACCAGGTTCCTTTAGTACTGATATTATTAAAGCAGTTCATAATCTGTATTTTGTCCTTGACAGAATTACAAAAAGAACTTCAAGTGAAACATGTTTCAAGCTGGTTTTACATTAACATAATTATTATACCTTTGGCTTATGTCAAATCAACACTTTGCTTTACTTGCACTAAAACAATAGACAGATTTCTTTCTATAGTTTATATTGAAAATGTATTTTCAGCCTTTGTAAAGAATGAATCTAATAACATTAATGGAGGAGGCTGACACCAGCAAAAATATCACCTGTGAAAACCCATGAATTACCTTTTATTACAGTCTAGTGTGTTCGTTTAAAGAAAGTACTCATTTAGCAAGCCTTGCTTCGAGACCTTGTTCAGCAACAAAAGCCAACCTAAATGCATAACTTCTTCATTCTGTGACACAGGGAGCTATAGTAGAAATTTAACTCTCTAAAACATGTGTGTCCACAGTAAACAGAGTGGTCTGAGTCTCTTTCAGGTGTTTGAGCATTGTCCTACTGCTGCAGTGAAATTACAATTCTGCTTCAAGTCTGCTCTGCTCCACCATCGTTCACTCGCTCTTCAACATTCCTCACTCTTGACTGCACCCATCAGGGCAGACAATGAGCCCCCACTGCCCTGTGCACCTTCTGTAGCGCACTGCGTTTAAAAACCACCGTTCAACATGGTAAAAATCTATTATATATAGGATGCGTTGACTTCAATAATCTGTGTTGACGATTTTGTTGTTGATTATGTCGACTAGCTGTTTCAGCCCATAATATTCATATTCCTTTTGTTGTTGAGGTATGTGATTATGTTTTTTACAATGCTGCTTGGGGAAGAGACTATACAGCTGCAGTACCTCTAATAAACCATCCTTCCCTGATTTACCCTGAGACTCATAAATTCATAGTGGCCTCTAATGATGCTGCATTTCCTCCATAAACTTTATAAATGTCATCATAAAACAAAAGTCTGTGTGGATTTTTGATATGTCCCACATTACTAACAAATATGTTTTGCTGTCTTTTTCTTTGTCTTTTTTTTCTGCCACCGCTCAGGGGAAACATGATTATGGAAAGTTTGTTTCATTTTTGCTACAGTTCCCATGAAGACACAACCAGACAGTGGGGTGCCTTCCTGGCTGGACCATTCCACAGCTTTTGTTTAATTGGTAGCATGCTATCTGTAGGGAACAGGATTTGACGCCAAGTTCAAGTGCTCTATACCATCTTTTTTGTATCTAATACCAGAACTAGTAAAATTTATAGTCATGTTCTATTACTCATTAGACCCAATATAATGTAATGTCATGTGGTTTATTTAATAGAGACAAGGGAAAACTGTTTAAACTACCACCCGCTGACACCCAGCCAAAAACAGCTCCATATAATCCCACTTTTACTCATTTGTTTGAGTGTGTGTTCAAGCCAAGGAATGCCAGAATCGTTACAATATGGGCTTGGGTTCAGCAGAGCAGCATCAATATTTAGACTGTGCATTACATAGCATTTTTCATACGGCAGGTTATTCTTTACACAGTGCAGTTATAACTCCTCTCTTCTGGGAAGTCCATGCTATAGCGGTGGAAATAAACTGCTATACTTCTTGCCAAGTACGTATGGGGAGCGATAGCAGGGGGTGCCCTGGGATTCCCTTGGAGAAAAGTGCAGAAAGACACACCTATCCTATGGTGACATTATTAATCTAAGCTGACAATTCTACAATATTCAAGGGAAAATGGCTAAATAATACATTGAGGAGGCTTTCAGAAAGCATTAGGAGTATGAAAGACAAACTCTATTGAGAGCAATATTATTTTTAAGAAAACATTGTGAGACTTAACTATATAGGAATAAAAATCTTTAACAGGACTAAACAATAGACAATGCATATTGATATTTAAATCCTAAACGGGATGAATGAAAGAAAGCTATGCCTGATAAATGTAAATTATATAGAACAGCTGATGTGGGGTAATGCATAAAGACAATGAGATATAATTATGCTTACCGTTTAGCTCCAGAATACAATCTAACTGCTGTCTTTATTTGCACATCAAAAGCTAAATATGTTTTTCACCTTCAGGAAATTAAAAGCATTAATATGATGAGCATTATATTTAGGGCTAAGCACAAGCTGCTGTGGGACAATTAACCCTTTAGAAACACAGGCCTTTACTTTATGCATCTGAGCAGAGTTTAACATTAATCATGGCTTGCTTTAGGCAGAAGCAGCTGAGATGTAGATGCTGGTGGTTACAGTGTATTAACCAGCCACAGTGAATATTACGCCCTTCTTTTGCTTTGTAATCCACAAGGAGCAGGTGTTGTGTGGTAATCCCAGCCTTTCAGCTTCACTCTAATTATATTTAGATGACTGTGCAATCATCATGCATGGTTGTCTATTGAAATGACCAGAAGACATTGACTAAAATGTTAGGTATAATTAATGATCACACCAGGTAAAGCATGTGGTGTTTATTTACACACTTCAAAACAATGTAACTGCACTTTCCACAGAAGCACAACCCCATTCATAAATATAACAATGGAGCAAATCAGTGCTTGTTTATGGTGTAGCAGGATCACAACGGTCTCAAATTGGCCACTGGGGTATCTCCAGAATAATGTGCCCAGATGTTTTCTTTCTTGCTAAACTGTTATCATTTACAAAGCAGAAGGTGCTGAACTGCAAAATCTGAAGTTAGCAGCAAAAACAAACAAAATAAAAAAACTCCATCTCCTTTGAGACAAAGGAAAGGGATTATGAAGGAAATCTTGCTACTCTTTATTTATTTTTTACATAAAATGAAAAGTAACCCAAGACAATAATATGGTCCTAAAGGAAAGCAAAGGTAAAAATTGATAATACTGCATAATGTATATCAAATAATGGAATTGTATCAAATGTTATAATAAACAAAAATACCAAACTTTTTATTAATTCAATGGCTTGTAACTCCACATTTACTTAATGGAATAGTTTTCTGTATAGTTTCATTAATCAATTATTCAGACCCATTCTTTTTTTTTTTTGTTTTGTTTTATTTTGTACATTTGCACAGCTCTCTTAATGTCCTGCAACAGCATTTCAATTGAGCTGAGGTCTGGACTTTGACAAGCTAATTCTAAAACTTTTTTATTGTTTTATCTCTCTCTCTTATTTCTCTATAATCACAAATCAAGACTTACTCACCTTTTGAAAATATTATAAATGATGCCCTTGATATGTGTGAAGTGCTCGGAAAGCCCCATAGATCAAGTCAGTTCTGTGCAGAGAACACTATTGTTTCATACCTGGGATGAACACAGGTATGGGTATATTTGAAGATTCATCATCACATGAACACTACATGGTGCTCAGCAGTGTGTGATAAGCCTTAACTATTGGCTTAACCTTGAACAAGATGACCATTCCTTATTAGAGTGAAATTATAGTTTTTCTTTGACAAGGATTATTCAAGGTGCAGTTTTAATTACCCTCATATTAAATTATTATGAAGCACACGTTTATGTCAAGGAAGTGTCCTTATTTTTTAAATGTGGCTGACAAGTGCAATTTCTTTAAAATCCACTGTCTTAATAAAGCACAACAAATTCCAAAGCTAAACTCTCCAGGCAATAATTTCTCTCCATATGTTAACTCTATGGGTTTCTGCAGTCAGATAAAACTATAATGAGGTGCTACATAAGTGTGTGGGAAGAAGAGATAGAGACAAGCTAACACCAAAAAGCAAGAAGCAATATATGAGGAACATCAAATTAACAGAAAAACTTGGTTTAGAGACACACAAGTCAACTGGTTGTACTTTGTTTCCACAAAATAAAAGTGAAAAAATAAAGTAATTTAAAGCAAACTTTGGCCAAGAAAAACTGTGAAAAATGTGAGAAGCAAATAAATTTTGTGTGACGTCATGAGGAGGTTTATAACTGATTTTGTAGAGGCCTGTGATATTTTTTTGTATGTGAGTATCTAATTTGGTAACTTGGTTGAAACAGAACCAAACATTTCTTCTATAGAAAATTACTTTGGAAGCCAGTCCTGGATGGAGATGAGACCCTTAAACAGACAGCATTTCTCTGCTTCCAGACTACATCCCATCCTTCTTTAAACACATGCCAAAGACACACTGTGGCTATCATCTTTAAATATCTCTGCAAAGACAGAGACTAAAAAGAGGTCGCTCAAAAGGAGCTGCAGACGATAAACTAAAGGAAACTACAGGAAGAGCTGTAGCATTTAAAACAGCTCACTGTGTTCGTACACAATCTGCAGCAGATGTCATTTGACTTCTGACAAACTGAGTGCCTTTTAGCATTTTGACTTTGGTGCCAGTTCAGAGCTATGTTTGAAAAGGCAAAAGGTGAGACAAGGACAATGTTTCCTGCAAAAAGAGTGATAAGAGTGCTTTGCATCACACGGATGACGCTACACTTGTAACAACAAGCTGGATTACTGATAACGATGTTTCTTCACATCCAGACAGGTTATAATGTTGAATTAAAAATATGTGTAAGTGAAGCTATTGAAGTAGAAATGTGTCCAGATGATAATTATGCAACTAACCATGACCCTGACGACTGATAACTTATGTAAAAACATTTAAATTACCTTATTCAACAAAGTTAAAGAATGTCACATCTTGGTGGATCAGTCAAGACGTTTTAATACCAGTGGCCAAACTAAAGGTTGAGGAAAACCTTATTGTGACTAACTTGTACCAGTGAATGCTACTTGACTTTGATTCCTCATAAGTGGATATCAAGCTTCCTGTTGTGAATCTACCTGAGCAAAAGAAGCACATAGAGACATTTTCAAAGCCTCTTTTAAAATATAGCCCTTCAGCAACACTTGCTTGTGATTTCCTATCGTTCAATATACAGAGATCCTCACGCTTTAGGCAACTGTGGATATATATTATGTATTTTCAGAGATAAGACAGAAGCTGCAGACAGCATCTTCATATTTGCACACACTGCTGTTGTAGGGAGTGTTCTATCAGTGTAAAAACACGCCCCTCCCCTCCCTTTGCGCCTCATATCCAACCACGCCGACACAATGAGATAAAACTCTCCTCAATCTGATTAACTGCTTTTGGATTTAGCTCATAGGCTGAATGTGCAGAGGAAACTGCCTTTGTCTTTCCAAAAGACATGCACTGTGCGACTGAGTGAGACTTTCTGTTTTGTCGGGCACCTGTCAGTGTGTCTGCACCAGCAGCGGCTTGGATAAATTAAACATGTTGTGCTTCATTTGAACAGCCGGCCGCTATTCCCCTCATGACTGCCAGTTCTCTAAAGTGAAAACCTCCCCTACTACAACAACTAGGGAAAAGGTTTATTTTATGATGTCTGCTAAAGTCTGTTAAATCAAGCCAAATAATTCTGCTAAAAAGGAGGGAAAAGCCGCTGATAACAAGACTATTTTCTTTTTTCAGTGTTGCCGTAATATTTTCTTAGCACTTTTGACTTGTCCTTTTCAGAACAATAGTAAGAAACAGACTATATTTATTTTTCCTAAGCTGGACTAAACAAAACAAGACACTGTGATTATCTCATTAGCATTCCCGTTTACGGATACCATATTGTTTGGTATCCGTAAACGGGAATGCTAATGAGGTAAATGCTCAGCAAAGATGGGATCCTATTACGTCCTGTTTGCATGGTTTCTGTGTGGAGGAGACAACATGAACACATTTAGAAAGATAACTGCTTTGGTCAATAGCAGCGGGTTGCCTGTTTTACATTCCATAATGGGAAGGACGGGCGGCGGGTTGTTTCATCACAGACGGATAAATAAATGGACGGGGGAGCCAGAAGAGACCCATATCCCAGGTAAATGAGTGCTTTATAAGGAAGATTAGTGCAAATCCCTCACAAACACACACACACACACAGCTCTGGGACATGTGAGGGGTGCTTTCGGATGCAGGCTTGGCTACCTCCATCTCACACATTCCCCTGGCAATCGATCAAAGCCCCAAATCACAGAGGCACACAGAGGAGAAAGTAGGTGAGACAGCATGGCACTGTGAATTGGAGGCTTTTCCATTGATGAATGTCAACCCACTACGACATAGAGTCATCCAATGTAAATTTTGGGAATTCTGAACTGTTTTTTTTAGTTTTTTTATTTTATTTTTAATTTTATCTTGCTCAGTTTTTTTTATATATATGATTATGATAAAAGAACTGGTTTCATGGTATAGCAAGGTTTTAAGATGCCACATGAGAGAGCATTCTGGTAATGAGCTGATGAGACCAGAGCTGAAATAACATGTTCAGTGCTGTTAAATGATTAGGTAAAATTGGATTTGGGCCTGTCACGATAGTCAATATATCAAACTATTGCACAATATATGGAAATAAGCACGGTAGTATTTGGCGCTGCAATATATCGCAGCACAGTTTACCTTGCCAGGCCCCATTTTAAAGTCATAGTAGACTACAAACTTTATTATTAAAAAGACGAGAAATAGTCTAATATTGACTGAGGCTTATTTTATGATGACTACATTTAAACTGCTTCTGGTATTTTTATTGAGTACAATTTATATGTGGCCAAATAAATAGATCAGTAACACCAATGCAACCAGTGGAAAGTTAAGTTTAAAGCCCTGCCTTAAAAGAATGAATTAATTTATTTAGAAGAATAAAATCACAACACAATCATTTGCATACGTCCCATTTACCTGGACAGTTAAAGTTGTAATTCTAACATTGTGACATGATTATACGACAATTCTTTTACTCAAGGGTATCATATCGTTAGTGTCTCATACTGTCCTATGGTTTCATACAATTTATGTGCAATATCTAGCATTGGTTTTACTGTAGCCTCTTTTGTTGAATTCTTACACCTTACATCATGCAAATAGAGGCACTGCTGGCAGGGGAGCTGTGTAGTCATGCCATGTTTACCCCACACCATGAGGCAGTAACAGAGGCGTGACAGAAACCAGACGGTGCAAGACAGCTGCAGCATTAATAGAACAGCTCTTTGTTATTGAATGGAAATATAGCAATGGCCACATTTGTGTTTATTAATGCAAAATAGCTATGTTCCTAAAAGATTTGATCATGTAACATAACTTTGTTTTTTTTGTTTTGTTTTCCAAAGTTGTTTATTGTTTAAGTCTCTGTTTCGCCTGCTCAACACAAATGGGACAACACTAGAGACAAAAATAAGACAAGAAAAGACTAAATCAATGCTTAAAAGGAACCGTCTCCAAGTATTGCTATAAAGATATGTGTGTAAATATCCCACATTAAATAATGTAATAAAGGCCATGCACACACAGTACATACCAAAGAAGAAAAGGATGTGTTACAGGCTTGGTATAAATAAGGCTCGCATCATCTGCTCAGTGAGAGCTCCTCATTAAACACTGTTAACCTATAGTACTATAGTCTCTGCGGAGAAAACCGAGAAGGACAAACACACACACACACCTGCTCCATTCAGGGAAATGCATACTAAAACAATCAACAAGTAGGCATCTATACGTAGTTTTTAGGCAAATGCATTTCTTTTTCCCTCAATGAGCACATTCAGTACTTGTACCATTTCTTGTCACTTACACACAGACACACAGACGGCAAACACTTGGAGATTATAGTGAAGTGCTGATGTAGAGACCAGGAGGAAACAGGATAAGGGAGAAAAAAAGTCCGAGTGGAACTTTTGCCTGACCCATTGGAGTGGTGCAAGTCTGTCCTGTGCTTGAGTAGTTCCTGCTCCACTTTACCAGCTACACCGTAAGTCTGTGTTCAGAGAGTAGACTGTCCATGAGAGCCAATGTGTCAAGCACCATCTGGATTCACAGAGGGATGTTCGCAGGACAATCTTCTTTATCCATTTTGTTCTAGGTAGCTAATGCTTGCTGAGGAGCAGCCATGTTTTCTGTTTGGCCACCTTGGTTGACAGTTCTTTATTACTCAACATGCTCAAAGAGTAGAGAAAAAAGACTGGACTTTCCAATCAAAACATTTTGAAATTCCCTCTTCAGCACAACGCAAAGCATAAAACAGAGTTACAGATATGCCATCTGTTGAAGAAGGAAGGGCACACACATGCAGTTTAAATAAATAAAAAAGGCTGGAGCATTAAAAAGCTGCTTATTTTTGTTTGGCATGGATACTTTTATAATTACTGAACCTCAAGTTATGTTTTAATAAACCTTAAACAGGCGTGTAAACTGACAGTCTTGTTAAAGCCAGGAAATGTGCAGTCTGGAAACAAACACAACTCCTCTTCACTCGAGGAAACAGAAACGATATTCAAAGCAGTGTTTGTTAAATTAAAAGAAATGGCATCTAATTTGTTTGATAACCACCTACAGCAACTACTCTTTCAAAGAGCCATTAGACAGAAGTGCATTACACTCTATATCACTATATCAAACTTGTGCTGACAAAGATTTTATCCTAAATTGTAATTCAAGTCATTAGAGGATAGCAATTACTTTCAAAGTAAAATCCCAGAGTGAGTGGTTGAACTTACCGTTGGGGCTTTCCTCATCAATGGTCACAAGAGTTGCAGGGGGTCCTGGCCGGGTCAGCGAACACTCTGCACACAGGGAAAAGTCATTTAACAGTTGTTTGACTCAAAAATATGAGAAATAAATAGGGCTGGCTAATATTCCATTGAAAAAACAATTGAATACACTTTGTCTATTACTACAGTACATGGAGCTAAGACAAGCTGAGGACTAGCATGAAGACAGGTTTATATTGTGTTTATATTATGAATTACACAAGTGCACAAGAGCATTTCACAAGTCACACACACAAAAAATGTATTAAAAGAGACACTTAGAAAACAATGCAATCCTGTACCCCCAGATATTAAAGTACTCAGTTTCACTATTTTTATACCCTATCATTTCTAGTGCTTGTAAAAGCCTGTCATGGTGTGATGGGCTGTCCGCATCTATCCATCTTTTTATTATTACAATTATAGTTATAATGGAAAAAGATTAAAAATACATTTATATTCTTTAATAAGGAAGACCAACATCAAGCACTATAGCTCAAACATCAACACAGATGACGGGAACCGTACTGACAACCAACAAAGAGGATGGTCAAAGCATGAAGCGGCTTCACAGATGGAGGTCAGAGCTGCGAGATTGTACAAGCACATGGGACACAGGTAATGGCAACTTGACAGACAGCAGCAGATGGGGCAGCTGGATAGGTGGAGAGGAGACGACACGAGGAAGAGAGGAGGAGGAATGAGCTGTGGACTCAGCTGAAGTTGATGTGGGGAGAGTTCAAGATTACAGGCTTCACATCAAAACAGAGACAAGGGGTAGAGGCAAGGGTGATGAGCTGAGGACGACAGTGAATTAAAGCAAAAGGAAACGTTAGAAATAGAAATGGCGGTGCCCTCTTACCCTCATACTCCCAGTCTGAAAGGTCAGGGTTAGTAGAGCCACAGGAAAGCGGAGAAGGGGAAGAGAAGAAAAGAAAAGAATGAAACGTTTCTGAGGAGCATAAAGTCACACAGTCACACCCTTTTTAGAACAAAACTAAACAAATAATCACCCACTGAAAAATATATAAATTGAAGTCAGTAAAGAAAAACTATTTTGATCACATTTGAAAACTGGTGCAAATTTGCCATTGTTTGAGATGTTTGGTGAATTAGATGAATTTTTAAAACAAAGAAAGCCTATTAAAAATGCTACAGACTACAAAAATAGTACTCGTTTCACCATCACACTGTGCAATGTTTGAAATATTATACAAAATTTTCAATCATCTGTGTCTTTATAACACGAGCATCAACCTAAAGCAGGGGCTTACTTTTATACACTAAGGCTGTGCAATTATTTGCATTCACAAAACAATTGCAATAAATCGCATATGGCTGAAAGTTTATTGAATCATTTATTAACACTTTAATTCCGAATCTGGGTTTGCAGGCTTTTGGCTGGTTTAAAACGGAATTGACCAGTAAAATAAAAGCCCACCGGTCATTTTGGCTGGACATATTCTCCCGGCTGCAGATCATCCGCACCACCATGAAAACGTTATAACAGTCTGCTGGAGAGTTTAGGACTGAGCTGAAATCAAGCGCACTCGGCGAATCAAATCAAAACACATTTAAAAACTGGCAAATACTCCTCCAGACAGAGGAGCTTCTCAGAAGGTGCCCGTGAACACTCGGCTGCACGGACCTTTGTGGCATGATGTGAGGTGGTCTTTAAAACAAATAAACTCATTGAGCAGTGGTAACAGACAGACAGAGATGTTCTGTTTGTATGAATTCACTAAATGACACACTTATGTTGTTAACATAACCGTAACATGTCCAATTATAATTTCAATTGATTTTGTATTTTGATTATTGTATTTTATGACATGGACATAACTAATGTGAAACTAACTAAATACACATAAATTTGCTCCCAGAGCTGTGTGCACTACTAACCCAAAGTGGTTCACATTAAATGTATATAAAGTTTGTGAAATGTTTTGTTTTGCACTTCCTGTGCACTGATTAAAAAGCAAAATCAGTGCCAAAATTGCAATTTGAATATTCATTCAAATGAAATCACAATATGATTATTTTGTCCATATTGCACAGCCCTATTATACATTAGCAAATACAAATATGACTGAAATTGTTAAGAGCAAAAATATTCTGTTGTGGATTAGATTAGTGGCTGGTAATGTATAACATAAGTTCATGTTTGCAGTTCACAGAGTACTAACAGTTCTGGGCATGTTTGGCACTTTGTATGGAAGCCCTCCAGATGATTCTGTGTCATAGACAGAGAAGCAGTGGCGGTTCGATCCCCGCTCCCTCCAGTTCATACTTCTTTGGGTAAGACAGCTCACCCACCTTGCCTCCTGGTGTATGAATGTGTTAGTGAGATTGTGGTGGTGTGTTTGGCGGTGGTCAGAAAGGCTGTTGGTGCGATTGGTATGGCAGCCACGTCTCTCTGTCAGTCAGAGAAGCTGTGGCTACAGAGGTTTTTTTTTTTTTTGCTACAGAGGTAGCTCACCACCAATGTGTGATGTGAATGGGTGAATGGAAGCATGATGTAAAAAGCTTTGAGTGCCCAAGAAAAAAAAAAGCATTGTATAAATACACATGCCATGTCATGTTATAGAACCAGACTAAGCCAGGTTAGGACATAGATGGTTCTTGTTCTAAACATTTTTATGTAAATTGTAAATGTCCAATTAAAGCACAATTATAAACTAGCGAGTCTCTCACCACTGACTTTGATTGATAGTTGTGTTGATCTATGGACTGATTCTATTCAACCTCTCTGTAGGAAGATAAATGTTTTATTACACTATATCAACAGAAATGATTAGATATTTTTAAAAAGCAAGTTAGTGAGACACATACGTAAAAACTAAAAGGGCAGTGATGGCACTGGAGGCTGGTTGACATAATTTTTTCCACTTTAAAAAAAGTACTATAGGCTGAATAAAATTCAAGGAAAAAAGTGATGAGGCCTTGCTGGGTAAATACGGTTTTAGTTCTGCTATGAGCCAAACAGCATGACAAAGCTCTTTATTCTTTTAGCTTGTCCATGTCCTGAGATATTTAATGGCAAACAGCATGGCGTCAGCTGGTGTCCTCTTACATGACATGTAATCAGAGACAGAAACAGAGCATGACACCACATCAACAGTCAGTGCTATAACGTTTCCCACCAGCCTGCTGTTGTCTGACAGTCTGCAACTACACACCTGTTGTCAGCTGCAAAACAGAGGAGGCTTTTGTTGTGTAATATTTTGGATATTATGTGTTTTATTTTTGTATACTTATTTAGGGTTTCATTTATGCATGATGAGTTTATGTTATGTGTGTTATGGTTTAGACTTATGCATGGTTTATATTCAAGTAGGATGTTATATGTAAAACATCTAGAAACATTAATAGGAAAAAAAGGAAAACATAATGTCAGAGTGTATAGTTTTTACATGATAAGTTTAATGAACACACACACACACACAGGGAAGATCTAAGTTACAGATAAGAGACCCTCTGGAGCCTGGCACCAGAGGAGGTCAGAAAGTAACTGGGACATAGGTTACAACAGAAAGGTGGGGGCCATTAGAAAGGAGGGTCCTTGGCCCAGTGGAAAGGTTGTAAATTCTTAAAACTGTCATGTTAAAAAATGTATAAAAGGCTAGTCTGAAGAGACGATCTTTGGTAGAATTTGGGATGGTCTATCCGGGTCGTTTTGTTGTTGGGATTATGAACAATAAAGGACTCTATGGCATGGAGATGGTTGTGCATTTGTGAATTATTCCATACGATGGTGCATCTGAAGACTGAGGGGTCAGTTTTGGATAATTTTTACCACGACATTTGGCGGAGCCTAGCCAGGAGAGGATTTGAGAAAGAGTGGTTCTTTTTCTGCTTGACTGCTCAAAAAAGCACCCCCAGACGGAGACCAGAGGCTTCGAGGGTAAGTAGACCTTTTATTGCTTTCTGGATTAGGATAGGTTTCTGTGAGTGTAGATTTGAGAAGAAACTAGTAGTAAAAGACCACTTGAAAAACTCGCCTCTAAAGATCCTAGATTAGTGGGTGTAAAGACTTAGAGAGTCATAAAAGTGTTAGAGTTAAGAAGACGTTATTAAGGCTAATAAAGCAGGCACGCGTGGTGCAGTTAAAAGAAAGGGTTAGAATTAGTTTCTATCTACTGGATATAGTCTAAATAGGACGTGAATACAAACGTCGCTTATAGTCCACGGAAGAAACTAAAAAAGCTTATTTCTATCTACTAGGTATAATCTAAAAAAGGTGCAGACTGTATTTGAGGAAAGAAATTAGCGCGCGGAGGAAAACGCGAGGAATTAAAGGCTGATTCTAGCCAGAGATTACAGTCAAAAAAGCGCCGTTTATATCCTACGGAAGAAATAATAGTCAAAAGTAGGAAACGGTCTAATTCTTCTAGCGGAAGAATACAGAGAGACGTTTTACAGAACCTGGCAAAGTGCGCAGGTGTCTGAACGGAACGAGGCCTGGAAGACAGGGATCTTCAGAAGAAAGAGCCTAAATTCATGCCAATTTTCCAGCTGAGTTTAAGTATAGTGACGAAAATAAAATAAAAAGGAGTAATAAATGAAAACCAATAATATAAAAAGGAGAAAAATTTAGATAAAGGCCTGTTATAAGGAGCAACACGTTGTCCCAAGTCGACAGGGATTCATACAGCGGGGTTGGCTGCCAGTAACAAGATTTAAAGTACCTTAGCGGGAAGGCAAATAGTTAGACGTTCCTTTTCTAACTTAAAAATTCAGCTGGGTGCTGAAATAAGTTATTAGATGATCGTTTAAGCGACACAAGGACCGCTAAAGTGTTCAGTAATTTCTGGAAAGGAAAGCTGGACGAGTTGCCTGAGAGCAACTGGGTGCCGCGCGTGTGGACTAGTCAAGTGTGTGTTTGAGTGTGTACGAACTCAGGGAGAAGTAAAAGTGTATGTTAACAAGATTTAAAGTTAAGAGGGAAGAAAATTGATAATAACAAATAAAACAAAAGTATTATAGTAAGAATAAACAGGTCAAAGTAAATTTAAAATACAGGAGAAAGTTAACAAAAGCGCTGGAAGCTTGACGTTAATAAAGGTAAATTGAGCTAAGAAGATGAAAAGACTATTAAGAAAGTAATAGAATAAGTAAAAGAAGTATAGAGCGTAACGATAAAATAAAAGTGAAAAGAGGAAAACCGACGGCATAATTAGAATAATAATTAAGAAACTCTTGTGCTGCAACCAACAATAAAGAAAAACTAAAGTAAGCCTAAAACGAATTTATTTTGACTAAGAAATAGTTGAAGAAATATAAAAGAACAAACAGTAAAAAGTATTTAGAGGTTTGCACTACTAGTTAAACACACGAGTTAAAATTAGCCGTTAACTCAAACTAAAAACGCCAGACGGAGAATTATTAAAAGGAAATTGTGGTCCAAAGAAAGTTTGAATTTATCTCAAAGTAGTTTTAGTTATGGTGCAAACCGGTAGCGCTTCAATTATTCTCTTTGAGAGACATTTAGAGTTTCTAGCGACGTTACAAATCCACGGCTTGATATCTCCGCTGTTTGAAAATTACTGTGGGAAGACTTGTGAGCAGTTAAATGCCGAGAAAAAGTAGGAAAAAGTAGTATTGAATCCACAAGTTGGGAATAATTGTTAAAGAAAAAAAAGAATCTTAATATAAATTATTAAAAGAAGTTAAAAGGAATTCTTATTCACAATGGGAGGAAAAAATACAAAAATTATTAAATCTGGAGATGTTTTGACTCCAGTAGAGGTGATTATTAGACAGAAAACCGATCAAAAGAAACGGATCAGAAATTATATGCAAAAATGGCATAAAATAACGTATGGGGCTTTACAATGGCCTATTACGGGCAGCTTTGACCCAATGTGCTGCTGTGAAGTAGAGAATAATATAAAACTTTACAAGGCTAAGGATCTGAGTTTTAAACGGGAGAAAAACGTCACGAAAGAACGTGAAATATTGGGATGGTTTAGAGAGGAGTCAAAACGGAGACAAATTGAATTAAATGAAACAAAACCAGTGCAGTCAGCTGTTGTGGGTCCAGAAAAATTGTTAAGACTTGTACAGAACCTTCAGCACTATTGTCTTTTCAATATAAAGAAAATCCTGGACAATTTCCAATAAAGGTGCTGTCTGAAGAAACCAAGCAGGTTTTGGCTGAACCATTGGTTGGAGAAGATGAGAGTGGCTGCAGCAGCGTCTCTGCCTCTGGGAATAGCACCCGGATCATGAGAGAGATAAGGACTTTGAGATACGTGAAGAGACCCGCTCCGTCCAAATGAGTTAAATGACTCTGACTTAAGAAACAATTCAATAAAAGAATTCAAAGAACTGGATAAAACAATTAGAAGTCGCTCTCTTCAAGACGGAGAAGATATAACAACAAAAATGCCAACGAAACTGTTAAAACACGGACAGAAGAGGAAGAGTTCTTCTGGAGCTGACGCACAATTAAAGCGTATTATCACCATTCGGCTTTCTGATCCCAAACAGACCTCATACAGCCCAAGTCTAAAGGCTTATGAAAAAACATTTGAGGGATGCAAGAGAAAATGGTTAAAGAAGAGGCGACCTCCTAAATTACATTAAAGAAATCTCAGTTGAAAAAAATCAAAGAAGATCAACTGTGCATTACTATTGGATTATGGGAAAGCTTACTGAAAGCTAAAGAAAGAAGAGGAAGAAGCAAATATAAGTTGAAGAAAAGATTAATACTATTGCAAATGATCAAACTGAAGAATAAAGGAGAAGAATGATAAACAGGAGTTTGTTACTGAACAACAGCGAACTCCGCAGAGACGAGCAGAGTTAAACGGCAGAACCCCGGAATATGAATAACCTATGTTTATGTTCCAGTCTCCTTCATCAGAGCTGATGTCACCGTAACAGGATTATTCTAACAGATCACAGTGGATCCCGTACAGAAGATTGTCTGCCGTACAGAGAAATGTCCGAGGCAGTTTTTGGAGTGTGATACAGGCTAAACGCAGCGTCTGGTGAGTCTGCATCAGATACCAGAGGTGCTGGATGTGTGAGCAGGGAGATGCATCCAGAGAGACTGCCTTAACATAACAGCAGGACAGAGGGAAGTGACTATTCAATCTGTAATGTACTGGCTGAGAAGAAAACAGGATTCAGAACTAATACAGAAACGGACTAAACTGGAAAGAATACAAAGACTATTTAAAACTTCAGAAGTGCCAAGACACAGTTACACTGTTCAACAAACAAGACAATATGGACTATGAGAAGTAGAAAAGAAGCAAGTGAATGAGAAAAGAAAAAAAAAAATTCAATTACAAGACAAAATATATATATATTGGAAAGACAAGAAGCTATGGTGTACCTCTTATTCCCAGTTTGAGACTTGGTTTCTGAACAAGAACTCAACTCCTAATGTTGCATTAAGGGACAGAAGGACTGGAGTTTTGTGCACTTAAACCAAAGTTAACAGCTGCACTGTGCATAAAGTAAAATATATATATATATATAAATTAAATAGCTTTGTCTTAGAAGATCAATCAATATTTTAAAATATCTCTAAGAGCATGTGATATAGTCCAGGCTGAAAGAGTAACTGAAGATATAAAATGTCCTAAAAACAATGAAATGTCTATGGTTTCTGATCTGGTTTTGATGCTGTCTAATATTCTCCTGAATTGAAATTGGCAACAGTAATAGATTTGTTCTGTATTTTTCTGACTCATGATACCTTTTCTGTTTTACATATAATGACAAGAGTCTGTCTTACAGTCGACTCCTGAAAGACCTAAAGTAATCTTCATCTAAAGTAAACCTGAACATAGTGAGAATAAGGATCTAGTGAGTATATGATCTGTGTCTGATCAAGCAGTGATGATGTGAGTTAGACTCCATCACAGGGTTACAAATTTAGTATTTGTGAAACAAAGTTAGTAAAGAAAATTATAATTTGTCAATCTGAGAATATTTAGTCTAAATATTAAGTGAAAAATGTAGGAAATTTGCTCCGTCTCACTTTGAAGCAGAAAAACTGTAAACAAATGTTGAAATTATTAGGAATAATGGCAGGTTATAGCAGGTTGTGGATTGTAACTTTGCTGTATTAATAGCTTCTTTAAGAAATCTGAAAAGACTAAAGACCAAATTGATAAAAGGTTTAATTCAAATGAATAAAGAGTAAAATAAAGTATTTTCTGTGTTAAAAGAAAACATGCAAACAATCTAGTTTATGAAATCCTGATTAAAATAAATGTTTCATCTAAACGTAACAGAGAGAGATGGTCATTCATCAGCAGTGATGATGCAGATACTGCAGTAGAATAAAAAAAACAATAGTTTAATGCAGCTCAAAATTAGACAATATTGAAAAAGGTTTAGCTCTGTGTTACAGATAATTAGCTTCAGCTGTGACTGAGTTTAAAAAAGGTTTAACACACATCAGGTACGCACGGCTTATAAGGCCTAAATTTGTCTAAACAAAAACTGGGAAAATGTATGAAGTAATACTTTCAGTTCTGAATTTAATAAAACAAAAGATGTAAACAGTTAAACCAGCAGGAAAAAATATAAAAGAAAAGTCATGTGTCTGATTAAAACCAACAGATAATGTCTAAAACGGTGAGAACAGATGTACCATTTGAACAGATGTACCATTTGTAGATGTATTCTGCTTTTGAGAGACAATGTAAAACTGAAAACAGATAACACATTTACAGCACAGGTTTAGAAACCTATCACAGCAGTGTTTGAAGTAAGTGACTAAGATTAAAGCATTGACTGAGGAGTGAGAAATGTTAAAAAGGTTTAAGAGTTAACATCATACAGTATGGTCTGGAATGTGTTAGGCATCAATACTAATGGCAGAGAAAGACAAGGCATAAAACAATGTTGACAAGTTAATCCTTGTCCAGAGAAAAGAAGGTCTGTGTGAAATTAGAGTAAACACACAGAGGTCATAAAAGTCACTTAGTAAGAGGTCACACTAAGAGTTGTGAAGAAGACACAGGTTCATATGGAGTTGAAGACTCTGTTGAGTGGCCATAAAACAAATTTATGGATCAGAGAATGCTTTAGACAACATCTAATAGAAATGCAAAGTTAAATTCCAACAGATTAAAGGCGCTGAGGAGAACTCTACAAAACAACACCTTCCCGGCTGCAGATCAAGTCTGGGAATGGAGTCTTCATCAAGAAATGTTCAAACTTCAGGTTTGATGGGAGAACAGTGAAGGTCTCATGAGAAAGTCTGGTGTTATCTTTCACACTGACCTGTACACATCAAATCAGGTAAAAATAATCTATTAAAGTTTTAAAGGATGCAAATATGATTTTAAGTTAATTCAAGGATGATACAAACAAGGAGATGATCTTAGAGAAATGAGGAAGAACTGTGAGTGGAACAGAGATCCAGTTGGGACAGGAGAATTGAACAGATTAATAATATTGCTGATTTGTCTATGATTCTTTTAAATAGAATCAAAGAGGGGATAGTAATAGTTGGCAATATAACGGTATTTGGATTTGAAGTTAGATTAGTTTATGCATAATTTGTTTTGTGGACTTTAAAATATCAACAGAAGGAATTTTTTGAGATGATATTTTTATAGATCTACATTCATTTTTGGGATAAGCTTCTATATAGGTTTATTTTACTGAATACAACTCTACAGTAGTAAAACAACAGCAGATTAAAAAGCTCATATAATATAGATCATAGTGGTTGAGTAAAGACTTTTCTGGATCTTTATGGTAACGCTCAGAGAGAGGAGTTTGTGAAACCCTAGTAAACTGAATGAATTAGTTTGTATCACTGTTAACAACAGAAGGCTTATTGAACAAATTTAAACAGGTAAAGGTGTTTTTTATAAAGGTTTTATTGGGCTAAGATTCGTGACAGTCAGAGTCTGAGAGCAGCTACTTGGAATGTTTCTGTGAGAAAACAGTTCAGAGACACTGATGTGGTCTTGTTAAAACTCTGGTTAGTTTATTTTGGTTATTTGAGGACTGGATGCAAGTATTGTTTAAATGTATTGGTTAAATGTATTGTTTAATGGATAAAAAGGGTTTTGACTTTAGTAATAATTTTGAGGATAATTGGACTGATTTAATTAATGTAGGACATAAGGAAGAGTTTACTGGTTTTGAACAAAGTAGATGTTTGTTAAGGTTTAAGCATACATACAACTGGAGCAGAGGATTTACCATTAGAAAACAAGTTAAAAGTAACTTTAAAGATTAAATAGTTTAAATTGAAGTTGAAAATGGGAGCAAATGAGATAATAATGCATGAACTAAGAGGTTATTTACTTAGAAAAATTTGACACAGAAAGAAGTATTGATGGAAATAACAATTGCATGTGAAGTAGTAATAAAATTAGTTAAGATTAAATTTGAAAATAGAGAGAAAAGAGAAGTTAATTTAATACTTTAGAGAACTGAAAAAGAAGTGGTCCATAGGATAATTTATTTTATGAGTGGAGTAAAATTAAGCTAGATGAGTCACACGTAAGGACTTTGTTAAGGATTAAAAAATTTTGTGATAAGGTTAAATCTGTTGATAAGACCAAAAAGGTATTTTGGCAATGGCAGGGTTTATTGGTATAAAATGGAAAATGGTTGTTTTGTTGTGTGCTGATGATTATTTAAAGCATAGTAAGTGGAGTGACATATTGTTAGACAGTTTAATGAGAAACAGTTAAAGTTTTTGGAATAAATTACTTTATGGATCTATCTTAAATCAGTCAGGCGAAAATTAAATTAGTCAATTAAAAGCATAGGTAAGAGATTATGTAGTTTCAGGGCAAATTTGAGGTTATTCTTTGTCTGCATTTAGTAGAATTATGTATACAGTATTAAAGGAGTTAGCTATTGAATGAGATAAATTTTCTTAAAGTACAGATGATAGGGTTAACTATGCTGCAGAGGTATGTATTCTTGTTCACCAAAAACGAAAAAGGAAATAGTGACAGTGACTAGGACCTGACATGTTATTAAAAGTATAACACTGAGTAGAAAATATGGTAAACTTCAAATTAAAAAGGACTACAGAAGAATAAGAGACATTTTACGGACTAACTTAAGAGTATTAATAGGAGGACAATTAGGAAAATAAATAAGGGTTTAGGCCGCATTTAAACTGTTTTGATATGATCTGTGGTAATCTTTGTGGTTTCTTCTCAGTTAACGTGAATAACGAATTAAAACTGATCAGAGAGGGGAGAAGCGGACACTGGAATCCTTCCATGGGACATGGGGTCGCGACCTACGTCATCATGAGGGTGTTCAGTGAAGCTTTGTGAAATCAAAGGCTTACCTTGTGTTTTGGAGTTTGAAGTGTTCTGGAGAGGTTTGGAGGAAGCAGAGGAGATGCATTGCTACCGACATGGAGTTGTTGGAGAGGCCGACAGGACACGCGGAGTCGGTAGTTCAGGGAATTTCTGAGCATAATGGAGAAAACGGTGGAAATTTTGACCAGCCATGGGGCTGGGACGAGGATACGGCATGGGAGGAAATACAAAGCGGTTGATGGTCAGGACGACCAATCGCTGTAGTACACCGAGCGGAGACAGGATAACGTTGAGGATAACGCTGAGGATAACGCTGAGGATAACATTGAGGATAACGCTGAGGATAACGCTGAGGACGCGCTTTTAAATGAGGATTTATACGTTGGAATATTGGAACCAGTGTCACCCGAAGTGATCGACATTTCGGATGAGGAAACTACTTTAACAACGAATGGATCAGTACCCGCAGTAGAACGAGGACTAACGGATACGCAACTTCTTGAGCGGATTGAACAAAAGTTGGTTGCTTATAGAGATATAATGCTATCACGGGCTAGCTCTGGAACAGACAATAATGAGGGAGGAAGTAACGCGAGCACCTCGGACCTTGTGACGGTGAGAAGGCCAGGGGATTATGGAGACGCCACTAGTGTCTCGACCCGGGAG
The DNA here is from genome assembly GCA_024349245.1 of Neodontobutis hainanensis. Lineage (NCBI taxonomy): Eukaryota > Metazoa > Chordata > Actinopteri > Gobiiformes > Odontobutidae > Neodontobutis > Neodontobutis hainanensis. The sequence continues at coordinate 1,517,363 of JALDNG010000016.1, read as the reverse complement.
GAGACGCCGCTCACGCATGGAGCGCCGTGAGCGGAGAGAAATGAGAAGACGGGACGAAATTCATAGGGTTGAACGAAACCTTGGACAATTACATCGAGAGGTGGCTAACATTCAACGTGAGATATCAGGTAGAATGAATGCTGTACAAATAGGAATGTGGCAAAGTCGAATAAGTCTTTTAGATTTGATCATAACTGAAGATACAGGTGAAGAAGAAGAGTAATTATCAGTTCTAAGTTAGGAGAACTGAAAACCTGTATTTTATTTTATTTTTAGAAGGAAAAAAAAAAAAAAATTTTTGTGCTCATATAGGTATTATATTTTAATATGAGTAATTATATTCTTGTATAGCATGCTGTAACTTTTAAGTGATAAGTTAACCATAGGTTGTGGTGGTAAAGATGAAGGATGATCTGATGGGAAATGTCTAAGCTAAATAAGTATAAGTTGGATTGTGTGATAATTAATACACATGTGATATGGAGTTGTAATATTTAGCAAAGACGAGACCTTAGAGGGTCTCAAGAGGGGAATGTTGTGTAATATTTTGGATATTATGTGTTTTATTTTTGTATACTTATTTAGGGTTTCATTTATGCATGATGAGTTTATGTTATGTGTGTTATGGTTTAGACTTATGCATGGTTTATATTCAAGTAGGATGTTATATGTAAAACATCTAGAAACATTAATAGGAAAAAAAGGAAAACATAATGTCAGAGTGTATAGTTTTTACATGATAAGTTTAATGAACACACACACACACACAGGGAAGATCTAAGTTACAGATAAGAGACCCTCTGGAGCCTGGCACCAGAGGAGGTCAGAAAGTAACTGGGACATAGGTTACAACAGAAAGGTGGGGGCCATTAGAAAGGAGGGGTCCTTGGCCCAGTGGAAAGGTTGTAAATTCTTAAAACTGTCATGTTAAAAAATGTATAAAAGGCTAGTCTGAAGAGACGATCTTTGGTAGAATTTGGGATGGTCTATCCGGGTCGTTTTGTTGTTGGGATTATGAACAATAAAGGACTCTATGGCATGGAGATGGTTGTGCATTTGTGAATTATTCCATACGATGGTGCATCTGAAGACTGAGGGGTCAGTTTTGGATAATTTTTACCACGACACTTTCTTATTAAATATGCATGCAATGAGTCCTCAGCTAATGCGCTAGTGCCATATTATTTAGAGATAGCACTATGTTGGTGTAATTTTAATCATTGTTGTTTTGCAGCCACACGCAATAATTAGCTGTAAAACTGGCCTCAGGCAGCAGAGTATTTGATGCTTTTCTACAACAGAATTTGTATTAGTTTAGTATGTGCTTAGTATGCTCTAACCTGGCTCTGCTCTGAATAAAAAATTATCCAAATCACAAATTAAAAAGCTATAAAATACATAATCTTTCATGCATGATTGCTATTTAGATATTTTAAAAATTCAATAAATAGTGTGTGTTGCTGATTTTCAAATAGCACATTTACAATATGCATTCAGCATAAAGTTTCTCAGCTTTAATCTATTTGAAGTAAAAACTTGTAATTTCCTCCATATATGACTAGCTAAAAAGACGTATTGTTGAAAAGCACAACCTTCTGTAGCCATAATATTAACCCTTAAGGAATAATTATAGATGCAGACTCATCTGGCTCGGCTAATTCCTCAAGTGTACTCGGTTCTTTTTCAGAGTTACATGGTTTTATACCAATTATGAAGCCTGTATCCAGCTGCTACAGAATGGCAGTATGAGAGATTTCTTTTATAGCAACAAAATGAATAGAGCAAGTGGGTCATACCTAGCAATCCCAGATATAAACAACAAGCAACATCAAAATGAGTATGCAAATGTGAACTGAGAAATAAAAAATTCAGCGTTCATGTGTGTGTAGAATAGAGGTTTCTGGCATTCATTCTGAGAAGCTTTTTAAAGGATCACAGCCAGCCTGTGTTGTTAGTTTTGCATGTGTGTGTTCAGGCACTTAGTGAGTGTCAGTGTGGGTGTGTACAGGTTAAAATGGCAACACGGCAGCGAAAAGTGGAGGTGAACAAAGAGGCGAGCTCAGATAAAGAGTTGCACCTCCATTTGCGCTGCTATCTGACTTCAAGTGTGATTAAAAGCAAGTCAGATTTGAATTCATGTAATAATATATACGTACATTCACTGGCAGGAGTGTTCAGTGTAAAAAACATTTACCTTCTTGTCCCAGCATAACAACTACTCCTACATTAGCAATGCTATTTACATTCTTATGATTCATAGATAGTATAATAGTGTATATGTCATAATGGTGTGCCCTCCAAAGGCTTCTAACAAACATTATGATGTATTATAGGAACTACTTACTGCCTCAGCATATAACAGACACAAAGCAGCATTGTCTGGCTGGAGATTAACACACCTGTCTTGCAGTGGTAAAAGCTCCATCCTTGATTTGAGATTTATAGAGTAAGTCTAAGGGGACAAGTAGCAGAGAAAGTGATAATGAGATGCAGCAGACATATGGAGTCCAGCTCAGGTTGCTGCAGAGCTCTAACCAACTCATGTTTAAGAATCTACTCAATGAGTGTACTTCGCTAGGACACAATGAGCTGAGCAGAAACATGTGTTTGTCGTATCTTTCTACTAAAGAAATTTGGTTTGTAAATATTCACTGTTCTCTAAATAACAATAAGTAATCAATCAATGCTATACCAGTGCTACACAAGCCTAATTACGAGAAATACTAATATTTATATATATTTTAAGATCATTTTCAAAATTGACAGAGCTTCCTATATTTAGAGACTTACTGTTTAATACCACAAGTTATGCTTGTGTTTGAGGAAAGAAGAACAGTGAACCGTTTATAACCGTATGTTGGAAAGAAAAAGGGGTTACCTGTTAAGAAAAATGTGACATCTGAACTGTGACATCTTATGTGACACTGTGTTGATTAGGTTGGGTCATACACCAGATTAATTCAAGATATATTCTTTGTTGTCGTCATGCTAAGCAATGCCACGACACCTAATCAATCTTTAAGGATGCTCTGTTCTCTAACAGGGGCATCCACAATTATATAAAACTCTCTGTATGTAATGCTCGTAGAATCATTTCATGCTGTAACACCAAATGCTGTATAAACTGTTCCTCTTGCAAGAAAATAAACTGTGACCATTAATTTTAAATTCTAAATGGGGTTGTCTCCGTCATCTCTTTTCTTGCCCAATCTAATAATTTTTCTAACAACCAAGTCAGTAGTACTCATACTGACCCGACCCATACTGCTCTGCTCCAGTGGAAACACGGCCATAGTCAGCTGAAAGATTTCAAAAGATCTACAGAAGAAATGCAAGTCTTCTCACCAAAGTAATTTACTCCCTAAAAATTGTCTTTTCAATTTTTTTTACACTGCAGAAGAGGAATGCAGGCAGCCTCATAACCAATCCCACTCTTGACAAGGCAGCTCATCGACTCCTACATTACCAGAGCAACAAGGCAGTAGTGAGATGACTCCTGCTCACTGACATTTAGTTTCAAAAGCCATTCTTACCTGCCACTTGATTCAATAGCCTGGGCTTTCCCGTGGCTTCATCTGCAAAAGACCTTTTTAGCAAACAATAAATCAAAATGCTCATCCGAGAGCCTAAAGGACAACTTATCTGGGGCGGTTGAGAAAACTGCTCTGTCGCATCAGTGCAGAACAGCTATATAACAATCAAAGGCTCAGGGGTATCTCAGACACCCCAAAAAACACAACTTATGTGACATTTCAAGCTGTGTCAAGCAAAATGTCAAACAATAACCATTTAAAGAATAGAATGGGGAATAAAAATAAAGAGACAAACATTGACAAGTAGGACCTAATCCTTCATCCTTTAGATGGAAGGCATTGAGTCGACTCAACAAAAGCTCCCTTTATCATGAAATCTCTTATACAATTATGCACTCTCAAATCATAAATGCCAGTGACTTTTTCATAGAAATAAATGTTATGCTAACAAACTGTCTATGAGAGCTTGTGGGACAGTCACTGCACTTACACACAGACCTTACTCTAATTAAGCTCATAGCCTTCGAGTTCACACCTTGTCCGAGTTTGCACAAGAGAAAACCGAAGTACTGTGTCCGCTCGAGATGATGCTGCATTCAAGAGTCCACGGAATTTTACAGCATTTAGTTGTTGCTCCAAAGATGAAATAAACTAAAGTTAAACCTATACCAGGCTGATATGTTCAGTAATCGTCAAGTTATTACAAAGGATATAATAATAATAACAAATTAATAAATAACAGTAAACAGATGTTGTTAAAAACACACGTGAACACATCAAAAGCTATGGTAAATTAACTCGTTCAGGCGACCCAATGGCAGCATAACTATATGTCTTTGTTGGTCTTAAAATGAGTGAGTATGTCTCTAAACACAGTTCTTTGTGTTTTTCTTATCTGTTTACGTGTGTGACTTTGTAATGCTGTCCGGCTCAGGCACATGCTCAGTGTTGACCTTAATCAGAGTAGGTCGTATACATGCAGCAGTAATCTGAAAACAAACCGCATCATCCAGGTGTCTTAATCCATGACTGCACCCCGCCCAATTGGAGTTAGGTGTTTACAGCATTTTAAAACGCTGATTATAATCAGACTATGGCAATAATTTGGTTTTCTCTACCTGCATGTAAACATACTGACAATGAGCAAGGACAGAAAATCTCTTTGAGATAATCTTTCTTCCTTTGGTCAAGGCAAGAGTGCTTCACCTGAGAGAGAATAGCCCACTGACCCCTAGCCTGACAAACATCTACTTAGAAACTGCGAGGTTGAAGGTTAGAGTTATGAGTAATCCGTGGAATGGCAGGCAGCCTGGGATGGGGATGAGTGGAGTAGGGCAAACAGGGACACTGTTTTCATTTCCCAGTTGAATTAATGTTTATTCTGCATGGATCCAGTGTGGCAATGGCCGGAGCACGGAAGGTCAGCGCCAGCAAACATTGGCAAAGTGTGGTGAGAGAGACAAAGGGCAGCTTTCCAGTGGTGCACCCTGCCAGGTAATGGGTGCTCATAGGCAAACAGCAGGTCAAACAGATGAGCAGTGTCCAGTTACGGGGGGATGGGCATATAGGAAAGGATGCTAAAGCTGTGCATTTGTTCATGCCAGTGACTAGATGCCGCACTGTTCATTTTCTAGTTAAGTGTTCAGAGGGGATTATACTGATCAAATGTATAAAAAAGTAGCTCAGTGAATCAGCTGGGCACAGTATTTCAAAACTTGAAATCCAGATCTAAATTATTTGGATTTCTAAATCCCTCTTTCCTGATCTATGGATAAAAATAATTTATTCTGGTATTTCATAACTCCTGTTTTGCAAAAACCTATCCCAACCATCACCTTCTCCACTGAGTACACTTGTCTTCACTTGTCCAGTGAAGACAACTGGTTGATGGATTTCCTGATAGACAGCGGTGTTTCCTGTGTCTTGTAGTGTTTCATGCACACAAAATGCAATCAGAGCTGCTGTCTCTGTCTTTCTCTTTCCACATGTCTCACTTTACAAATCATCCGGGTCCGCTCCGAGGCGCTTCTCACTGTAATTGCACTTATTTTAAGGTTGATGAGAAGTGGGGGGCTGGGTCAGTTAAGATGAAATGCAAATGAGAGAACAGACAGCCATTGGGGATGATGAAGCAGCAGCCACAGTGGTGATGTCAGAAAGATTGAGGTAGAGTGGATCCCTGTGGCATTGTGTTAATCATGAGTGGCTGATAACAGGAGAGGAGAGCAAGGGGATTACTTCAGTGAAATCCTTTAGTGAGACCCCCCCTCCCCTGCAGCAAGGGTCTTGCTGCCCATCCTTCTCTTTCTGTGGGGTTAACTACACAGGCGGGAGGCCACAGGTTACATCACATTTTCAGAGAGCACTTCAATAGAGATGTGAGCATGCACTGAGCTCCGGATGGCCATGTTGATCCAGACCCCCAGGCAGCACAGGGCCCCCACTTACTACGAGGACCCCCTTCCGCTTCCTTGGCATTTCCCTTAGTCTGATTACTGCACGCCAGCAGATTAAAATCCCTTCCCTCTGTCACTCCCCTGCCCCCACGTCCCTGCCCCAGCCCGACACAGACTACACATCTGGCTCCTAATCACACAATCCCAAAAATAGACAAACAATTGTGGGTCAGAGAGAATGTGCAGATGAAGAGAAAACGACTGAGAGGGAAGAGCCACCAACAGTGTTAAAGTAGGGTCAGGCTCAAGGCACATGTCCGACTTGTTGCCAGGCGTAATGTCTAATCCACACCTCACCGTCCACTCACTGATGCACATAATAACTGCAGTTGATTGTGTGTCCGCTGCCATCTGGATTTAGAGATGAAGGGATTTGGAGGTATGGACTGTGGGCATCTGTGCGGTGGAGATTTGGATTAAAGTTTTTTATTACCATTTAACCTGTTCAGAAAAGTCTAACAAAACAGAATAAACCCACAGAGATCAATTGATGGAGTCATATGGAACTACAGAACAATGCATTTATTTGTTTTGTCATTTTCTATCTGATCTTTTACGGTGACACTTACAGACTAGTTAGAGTGCTACTCTGTGGTGGAGAGGTTAGTGCGGTAGAATCTTCTGGGAAGCAACTGTAGCCACAGTCTTGGCTGGTCCCAAGCCCGGGTAAAAGGAGAGGGTTGCATTAAGAAGGGCACCCGGCATGAAAACATTGCTGAGCAACTCATGCAAACTACTTTGCAGTGGCGACCCCTGGATGGGGATAAGCCGAAAGGCACTTAAATTGGGCTTCACTCATATATCAATTAGGCCCTTTAACTGGACTTCAGTCTTATTTAACTCTTAAGCCCTCAGCACTCCGCTCTTGGTTTAAAAAAATCAGACTTTGTTAAAAAAAAAAAAAAAAAGGAGCGCTAACGTTCAACAGGATTTGTTTGTAGCACTGACGCTAAGAAACCTGGTTACTACTACGTAATCATTGAGACATTTGTCAAAAGCTGAAGTTTGTGCACAGGAATACAGTTAGAGAAATGGTTTGAAAACCCATAAAAAAAGGTATGCATCATTAGCAATAGTAGACTAAGCTTTTTGTGTTTGATAACATCCAGTTAGTCAATAGCAAGTGGCATAAAATAGGTTTGTCTAAGATGTTAACTAGCATTTTTAAAGTATACATACTGTATAGTTATAGTTATAGTTAGGACTACGTAACTTTAATTAAATAACACTCACCAAACACACTCACATTCATTTTTAATAGGCTAGACTCAACAGTAGCAGACTCCACACAAAAAAAAAATATTTCAGTGTATGCATGTGCCAAATTATAAAAAATAATATCCCATTGTAAATACATTCTATGAAGAATCAAAATTTAACGAGCAAAGACCATTACTGTGAACAACATTTTTTTATTGTAAAGTGAGATTTATGTGATCATATGCAATAAAAATAGTTATGTGTGTTCAGTTAAGCTTAATTACCACAAGAACATCTTAACAGCTATTTAGTTAGCAAGTTGAAGCTAACACATAACTAATGAGCTATTACACAGATTTGCCTTTCTCTCACTTCAACTTTGGAGTAATGGATGTGTCCGTAAACGCATTGTGTTATCATCTGCAATGAAGTAAATCAGGCCTTCAGACAGCAGGAGGGGCGGAGACATGGAGATACGTGGGATTGTTAGAGAAAAATCAATGATGTAGTTAATCATGATGAATTAGTTACAGCAGTCACCACAATGCAGGCTCAGTCTCAGTGGGCTAGTTTGGAATAATGAGGATTACTGATTAGTATTAGTAACAGTACACAACATCAATAAAAATCACATGCTTTGAAGTCATTGCTAAAAGGCCCAAGCCCTTAATGGACAAAATGTGATTATTTCCCTACTAAATAATTCAATATGTTTAATGTGCTTGTTTGTATAATTGAAGTCCCCATTTCTATTTTTAGGTGTTGCATAATTGTTTGAGGTCATATCAGAAATAAAGAATGTTCGAAAGGGTTCATAAACTTTCAAGCTTCACTTGTAAAGTCCTTTGATAGGGAGCCAAGAGTAATGTAATGTCTGAGTCAGATGATATTGGGAGGAGAGAGAGAACATGAAAGGATGACACCGAGAAGTGAGGATTAATCATGTGAAATTAATACAGCCAAAGGTGTCGAGGAAAGGCTAGAGACAGGTACAAAGCACGAACATGGTAACAAAAGACTATCCAGACACTTCTTATTTCTGCAGTCAAATACACGGCCGGTTCATTCAAGAAAAATAGTATGCCTTTTCTTTTTCAAACTTTTTTCAAAGAAAACGTGATATTGTAACGGGGTTGAAGGAGCCATTAGGTCTATTACTGAAGGCTAGTAAGGTGCTCATACGCTGTAGAAAGCAGCGGTGTGGAATTTCAAACTGCAGAACCGCCACAAGAAGCCTCTCAAAACAACACACAAGTCCTGACTACTGGCAAGCATTATATCCCATTCCCTGCTCAACCACACCTGCCACAAATAAAACTTCAAATTTTTAGACTGAATCTAACTGAACACAGCAACAACCACACTAACTTGGTGCCATGGGAACATTTAAAAGGTGACCTGGACAAATAAAAATGAATGCAGCTTCTCCACATGTATTCGGCTTCAATATTTAATATTGGGTTGAAAGACAGCAAACCAGCTGGCAGTGCCCCCAGCCAATATATGAATTTGCAAAGAAGTAGAGCTCTGAAAAAAGAGATAAAATTCAGAAGGGTGCTTAAGTCAAGAGTGGAATGACACAGAACCGTAAAGGTATAAAACAATATGACCCATAGTCTCCAACTAACTGTACATTCTCAATCAACTGGGTCATCTGTGCCTGATTTGTATGTGAGCTAACACTTAGGGGAGGGTACGCAGAGAGGCTGTGATCCAATCAGCACTCATTTGTAAGCAGGGTATGTATCACTAATTCCCACATACCCCTTGACTCCACACCACAGGGTAATTATTTCTGTCTACTGTCACATTACAAACAGCAGGGACCAACCGTACTCACAGCTATGATGGCCTTTTATCAACTGAGCCAGAAACTATTACATCCCCCTCTATTACATTCATTGTGATCTGGCTGACAGCCCTGTCAGTCAGTCAGGTGAGACACAGCATGGCACGCCACTTATCTATTTATGTACATGGATTAAGACATCATTCAGAAACACCTTTTAACCTTCAAGTGTTCTTTTAGTCAGGAAGGAGGTTGACTCCAAATGAGATATGCATGCCTTTAACGGCAAGCACTCCAAACATTTTACTGCACAACCACAAAGATGTTTTGCCTGCCAATCAAAACTAAAAAATATTCCCTCTGTATAATAGATATCATTTGAACCTGCAACAAAGGCTCATATTAACTAACTAATTATTCTAGGGAGGGATTTGCACGGGTTTTCTTTGAACACAAGTTTACATATTACAAAGAAGGAAATGAAAATTATTCACCGTGGTAAATAATCACATGCAGCAATACTTTTACAACCTCTTTAAACCAGTGTGCAACATGTTAGTTTAAATGTTTAATCTCACTTTTACCTTCAACTCAAAAGGCTTATGTATACTAAGCAGTTTGCAGAAAAGTGTGGTTGTGAAAACAATGTATTTAGAGTGAAATGATGGCCTCAGTGGCCTTAGTGCTGGCTGCTCATACCGTCCGTGTTCTGGCCCCAGCTGTGGGTTAGCAAAGAAAGGATTGCCATTCCTGTCCCCAGCCATGAGATGAGCCACCTCCCCCGCCGCATCTTCTGTCAAGCCTTATTGCCTGCCCACCTGGACAAAAACAGAAAAGAAGATTTTTCATTCATGTCCCACAGAGCCCTCTGGTTCTCATGCACCCACAGCTGCGACCAACACACATAATCAGCCAAAATATAAACAGGCACACAGACATTCCAGTAATACAAAAACTTTTCTAAAAAGATTCACTCAGTATTGTGGAAAAACATTTTCTTATTTCTAGCTGTCACACAGCACTTTCTTATCTAGGGGGAACTTAATTTCACCAAAGCTACTAAACTAAAGTGAAAAAAAAAAAAGAAAATGGACATTGCTATTAAATATGCAACAAGCACAGGTTTAGATCCAAGAAAGTTCAGAGTTTTCTGTCTCCAGAAAGTGGTTGTACCATTGCCATTGTAACTTACACATCACGGCTACCCTGCTCTGGAGCAGATTTAGTTTTGGTGTAGAGACCCCAAAACAAAAGTGGACCAATCAGGTGTGAACAAAGTCACATGTATCTGATGCTGCATCAACTTCAAACCTTTTGTTCTTTTGGTCCAGAGAATATGGGACACTTTATTAAACTATGCACAAAAAATAGAGGACATCAGTTACACTTTGAAAGATTTATCTGTATTTAAATTGTATTTGCTGCCAGAATATCTTTGAATTTGGGTCACAATTTTATTTAAAATGTGTAAATTGCTTGTTCTGTTTACACTTAGTGTGAAACATCACAAAATATGTCATGATGCATTTTAAGTGTGTCTATCATCAGAGTGAGCCAATTCAAATTTCTCTTAAAACTTATACAATCAGCTTTTCCTGTTTTTGCACATGGTCATGTTTCTTCCTGTTTCTCAGCAGAAATAGCTTCAGGTAGATTTCTATTGGCTGTTCATTGCAAAGTTCATTGCAAGAAAGTTGATAACCAGCATCATGCAACAGACCCAAAGTTACCAAGTTTGGATTTGTTTGCTTTTATCAACTCAGAACTTACTCTGCAACTCTGAGGTTGTTCAACTGGCTTTCAGCAACAGCCCTCTGTTTAGAAATGATAAAATATATATAGCGACAGCAGTATGAGCCTATAGCCTGATGTGTCTAAGGCCTGAGGCTGTGTCTGAATCAACACACTAATCACTATGTAGTGCACTTTAGTGCTCATACTCAGAACGCAGAAAAGAGTTGCAATAATCCAATTTGGTTGAATAAAACAGAGAAGCTTATTTATATTAATACTTATATTACTAAAGTCTTGTGTTTTCAGCTGAGTTTTTATAACATGTTAGCCATAGTCATGTGACTAATGGTGACAGAAAAAGGCATGTAGTGTCCGAAACCATTCAACAATTGAGTGCACTATATAGTCCTTTAAATAGTGTAACACTACATAGTGATTGAGGGGTTAAGAACTAGGGAGTGCTTTCGGACACAGCCTTAGACAGAACCATTAGTTATCTGAATTAATCACCTGTGCTTTTTCTGTTACAGTGTACAGCTACACAAGATAATACATTAGCTCACTAGTAAAGTAGTTCATTCATAAAATAATTCAACATAGGGTCACTAAAATGCATGGAAAAAGAGGCAATTTCTAGTCAAATTTAGAGAACATGCAAGAAATGTGACATAAAAGATGTTTGCATCAGATTTCAGTTTGAGTTTGTCTCACATTTAGCTAACTCTACTGAGCTTGCAAGTCTGTTGTGTCTTTCCTTCAATATTTATATTCTTTAAATATTTACTCTTTGTTAATTACAGTAAGAAAATATCTGAAGTCAGCTTAGTGAATTGTTGAATTGTTGAAATGCCAGTACAATGTTGACTCAAAAGCAGAGAAGATGCATATGATGATTATATCTGCACAAAAGACATTTCCCACAATTCCACATGGGACATGGCAGAATCACAAGCTAGGCACATGCACATGGAGCTAATGTTAATGGTTTCACATGGACCTAATGTTAATGGTTTCACAACAGTATTGGTGGTGGTACAGTGTGTAAATCTATAGCTTAATGCCTGATTTCATATAAAACATCCAAAAGTCATCTAAAGTAAAGAGTGTGAAATTACACAGTAATCCTATGTACACCCATAAAACTATTCATTGTGAGCCACAGGAAATACAGCCGCAGTATAATGCAAAGAAGGCTTTTAAGCTCCCATCTGTCTGAGCCATTTGATGTTACACCTTCACACAGAGCAGGTGATCAGCTGTAAAGTCAGGTTTCAAAGCATACGGTAAGGGGGCAAGAGGGGACCCCTGAGCATCAGTGCTATCATATTAAAGCGTGTTGAACTAACTCACGACCACGGTCTCTGCTGTTAATTTGTAGCTTAAATATGATCTCTTACTAAGGCAGGAGCAAAACAGGACATAAACCCTGCTTAGGAAGTTACATATGTTGTATTTTATATAAAAGATACCTTAACTAATTCCTACCTGTATCAGTGAATCTCCTAAACGTAGGCCATAAGGCAGGGCTGTGATGTCTTTATGGAGTTTGTGTCTTGCACTTAAATGTATGTCTGTGTACATTAAGTATATGTTATTTCTGTGTCTTTTCCAAGACAAATCTCCTTCTGGACAAATACATGATATCTTTATCTTGAATATTACTACTTACTTTTGAAGACTTTACTAATCCGGCCAGCCGTGTCCATTTACTTTGAGAAGTGAAATGGGTCTGTAATCCCTTTCCTTTACAGTCATGTCCTCTCGGTTGAAATCAGACCAGATCAGAATGCCCATGTTATCTAACTTGAGGCTTTATGCTTTGTTTCTCTAATTGGTTAAAAGGCAATTTAATCTGAGTGCTTCCTCCTGGAAATCAAACCCTAACCCATTGAGACATGACTAACTCTTGTGAATAAAATAGAAAAGGAATTCAAATGGCTGACCAGGTTAGTCTTTCACAGCTGCAATCCCAAAAGACCAAACATTAGCCGTCTTAAGCATGAAGACAAGAAGGAGACAGCGTTCTCTCCTTTTACATCGCCACAGCAGCGATTTCACACTGGTTTCCTATTCTCCGTCTGCCGTCTCATCTCTGCGGCTCCCAGTGGTGTTCCCTTTTGAAGCAGATTTGATTTCCCACATACATACATCCATCTTCCTTAAGAGGGTCTGAGTAAGATTGCTTTGATCCCTTTCACATGAGAAAACTTAGATCAGACCAACCTGCCAACCCGAAGAAAGAAGTCTTTTTTTTTTCACCGCTTCATCCAAATCTCTTTTTGGTTGACATAGGAACACCATCTGTCATGTACAATGCTTCTTTAAATAAAATTACAAATGGTTGCAATTGATGCAAAGAAGTTAAGTCACATTTTAAATTGCTCATTCTTTGAGCAAAATCACAATGCTTTAATGAATGTTTCAAAACAGAGAGTTCAATTATTCAATTCTCTATGCCTCTATAATGCTTTTGCAATCCTGCCGCAACTTCTTCTAAGTAAAATGTGCACACCGGGTGAAAAATGTGTGAGGGTATTCGTTTGTACAGAGTTGTTCTTTGTTGAAGGGTAAAAAGAAGTAGAAGTGGGAAAGGAGATCAAACCTATGATGCAGGGGGAGGACAAGTGAGGGTGGACAGTGTTAGGCTGGCTGAGGAGAGGGGAATGAAGCAATCACAGTTATGGATTACACACACAGCCAAGTTGCAGTTTTTTTATCCCTTAAGTGCACTGGCTTTGCGCTTCCTGGGAAAAATAAAACAGCTTGTCTTCCTCCGTCTGTGTAGTGTCGATTGCCTCTCGGCCGAGTTCTTTTTCCACCTCTTCCTTCGGATTTGCTTTGATGCTGACAGACTGTCACAGATGCCTCGATAGCACAAATTACATCTAGTGTTAACCCTTTAGTATAAAAGATCCCCCAAGACCATATGCAATTTCACATGTACTTGTAATAATAGCTAGCCACAAGAAAGCTTAACATAATCTATAGTGCCAAGTAAAGCAAAGTGAATCGAAATAACAACAAGACAGCATTTCAGCAAGATAATGGCCTTCTTCTGGTGAACAATATTTATGGTACAGGTTGATATAGTGAGCATAAATATATTTAACATAAATATATAATCTTTACCAATATTTAATGATAGTTTGTTTACACACAAATCCTGTTTACTGCATCAAAGTCTCTGATGATGGTGGAGACCTCAATTCGTTCCAGTGTAACCTACATGCAGGCTCCATGACCAGACTACTGTTACAGTATGAACACAGTGATATGCACACCGGCTCATAGTCAAGCGGAGTCATGACTGGCTTGGACTCTAGAGGTGGTAACTCGACCACTGCTGCATCATCTTCACACTCATTAGAAGACAGCATGGTCATTTGATCAAACACTTTGGAAATGAAAACTAGCTCATCTAGACTTGGGTGATGCTGAAGATCAAACCAAATCTGATTATTAGCAAAGTTGCATGCTTAAACATTCAGCAACAAAGTGCTTGATATTCAAACTGGATAGCCATTTTTTTTAGCAGATGTGACATTCTCATTAATCTCAAATCAAGCCCTTCCCTCAGTGCAGGTTAGGAAAGTTGCAAACTCATCAGAGTATGTTAAAGTGCAGATTACTTCTGGAGCAGCTCCTCCTTGGGGCACATTAACAATAGCCTCCTATGTCACATCAGTTGATTGATCTAGTGATTTAACAATTAAAATGCACAATAAATAATGCATCGGTCCAAATCATAAAAACCTCAAAATGTTGGCATCACATTGTTCCATATAGATTAAAGATTGGTCAAGAGTTTTTTAACACAACAATGCCTGAGTCCACAAACATCACACAAAGGATTTGTTTAACCACTGTGTTTACAATGCAATTATATAAAAAATTATTTTTTACTGCGGCTATGCAATTGTGATAACTGTATTTCATATTCAAATTCAAAACACCTACAACACAAGCAATTAGATCAAATAAACTATGGATTTGAAAAAAATATTTTAAGGCAACACACACGTTTATGAGATGATGAAACAGACAGAGGGAGGAAACTGTGAAGATTTGAACCGACAATTTTTCTGTGTGTAATATGCATTTTTTTGTGATTGGATTAGATTCTGTCTGAAGTCTCTGTTTTCTTTTTAGAAGCTTTAACTTCTTGGGGGTGTGATGTAAGTCCTGTCTTCTCTTTCCTGAAAAATATTCCTTGATATACATTTATTTTTCTCCTTGTCACATAGTTACAGTATATGTAATAGTACAAAAAAGAAAACTGCAGATTCTAGTTAAATCCCTTTTTTAATACTTTATATACTAATATATTTGAAACGTTAGTTTGCAAAAACAGGTAAATGCTTTTGGAAATCAGTGAACTAAGGCTTGTGATTTATTCTCTGTCTAGCCCTGTTTGCAAGGCTTAAATCCATATTAGTGGTCCTAATTGGCCACTTAAGTTTGGTTTGACTAATATCATATTTTTCTGCAAATAAAATAAATAAAAAAACTGACAATTTATAAAAAGCTTTATCTGCTTTTGCAAATGAACTCTTAATTTATTTACAGTGTATACTTGTGTTTATTATGATTTCATACACTGTACTTGCATTACTAATAGATTTGCATAGTGTTGGTTATCCTCAAAGACGAGGCTAATTATGATGAGCAGATACGGGAAGTGTATAGTCATAGGTCACAGCACATGAAATATTTAACAGATGACCAAGACATGTAATTGGATCTCACTCTGAGAATAACTCTGAACCAAGTGCGTAACATACCAGCAGCAGTAACACCATGCGCTTATGACAATCCTTGTGTAATCCAACAAAGTGGCCGTGTCCACACCTTTAGTGAGCATAACCACACAATCTGCTTAAAATAAAAAGATGAATAAATTATGAAGTGAATGTTTTGTAAATTCTGAATGGAGATTGCAGGTCTATTCATCAAACGGTATAGTAGCGTAAGATAAGATCGATGGCACCAGGGGAACCCTGGCAGTCCAACATTAGAGGTATTATCCAGCTAACAGAGCAGGCAGCACATGGCTCTCACCCAAAACAACATTAATATACCAAAGTGAAATGGATCAGGCCAAACAGGCATTGAGGCAGGCAGGTAAAGAGAAGGTGTGAAGGCTTTATTCTGTGCTCTCTCATTTATCCATGCACCAAGCTTACTGCTGGACAACAAAACAATTGATTACAGTTTATTACTATAAAGTAAAAGATCGGAAGCATAGAGTTACACTCTTCTAAAATGCACAACTGCAACTCTGCACTGGCATAGCACAGCAAGAGCTTCTTCGACAAAACATACTCATATTTTGGTATTTGGTGAGTAGTTGTTATAACAAAAGTAAATAAATGTTTAAGTACAACAAGTAAAAATGTAAGAGCAACCTTATGAGTTGGCCGCCACCCAAATTATAATTCAATAATACAAACTACGACTATACTTTTGATCTTTTGTCTGTTTGTAGCAAATCCTCATTTCACTTCTTTCTAATTAACTCTACTTGTCTTCACTGCTGTCACTTCTCTCAGAGGATTATGTAACTTTTTTAATGAATCTGTGTTCTCTAAATGAGTGCTCATTGTGTTTAAAGAGTGTAGTTGTTACTGTGAACAGTGTACTCAATATGCACTTGAACTAGAAATAAAAAGTAGTTAATGCTGTCTTGATTTCCTTAATTACACAATTTTTTTCAGCCTGCTTTGAAACCAGATAATATTTTATTATACCTCCAGTATATTACAACGTTTTGAATCTGAAAAAAAGACTGGGACGTTTACTTCAGTTCAAATGACTGACCCTATAGGGATAATGTATAATTGTGCAGTGCTGGTGACAACAAAAGCAATTTGATGTAGGCCTTGAGTGCTCTATGGATGTGCTGCTGAACAGGCATAGCTTAAACATGATAACCCTCTGCACTTTTTTATGCAACACATAACAGATTTAATATACCCATGCGTTGGTGGTCAGAAGGGAACAATTGTCCACAGCACAGAGCATCCTCAGAAACACCTGCAATTAATGGCATATGAACAAAGAGTAGGTCTTACTAGTGACGTCAAGTCAAGGTATTAATAACTCTTACTTACACAGTCATTGTCAGGCCTAAACCTGACCCAAGTAGTGAGGTCAAGGGCTATCATTTTAACCCATTGACAGAGTGGTTAGCACCCCTGGCTCACAGCAAGAAGGTTGTGAGTTAAAACCCCGGCCAACTTGAACAAGCTTTCTGTGAGGAGTCTGCATGTGTTACTGTGGGTATCTCTGGATACACCGGCCTCCTCCCACCGCCCAAACACATGCATGTGTAGGTCAAATGGCAAATCTAAAAGTGAACAAATGTGAGAGTGAATGTTTGTATGTCAGTGTCTGTCTCTAAGTGTCAGCCCTTGACTTTGTCCAGGGTGTGCCCCGTCTAAGCCCCAAAGTGGCTGGGATAGGTTCCAGTCTCCCGCGATCCCTAGCGGGACTAAGCAGAAAAAAATGAATGAAAAGAAAATGAATGAATAATCAGAACCAGCCACAGTGACTACATAAACAAAACAACTACATATTTGTGATTGTTGCATTTCAGCTAAAATAATCCCTAAGTAGTTTTTGTAATATTGGAGCACAACATGGAGAAAATAAACATAATTTTATGCCAATGACAGCACAGACAGGCCAATGTCATAAGCTGTGTAGTTTGCAGCTGACATTTCTGAATGTGTGGGTGTCAATATTTACTTAACAGCATGGAAGGACATCATGATATAAACATTAAATAACTAGCATGGAGAAAAAGTTCATTTAAGATTAATCATTTATAGTCGTTCCTATAGAAATGTCTTAGGAGGCTTTAGCCTACATGCAGTGCAGTAAGAAGATAATGTATGTAGCTGCATCTAATGTCAACAGGGCAACAGTGGTCCACGAAACCTTTCATTTCCTGCTAATTTACTGCCCGCGTGGCACAGATCTCGGAGGGTCCATAATCCCCTTGCCTTAGTCATCTCATGACCACATTTTAAACCTCTCGCTGAGCTCAGTGCGTGTGGGTGCCATGGGTCCGCTGTGATGTCTGCTTAGCATTAACAGGGCAGTATCCATGTCACAAGGCATGCAGCTTTACACAATACACTTAACCACAGGCGCTTAAACACACTCTGGCCCAGCAGACAAAAGAACGCTTCTGACTTTTTTGTGAATGTTTCACTTCTGGCTGCGTGACTTCTACCCTTGCTAATCACAGCAAGACGGTGGGTGTCACAAGGTCTGTCTCTAAGCTCTAAGACATAATACAATGGCTAATCTTTTTAGAGAACAATCATATTCTAAAAGGAAATTTTCAGATTTAAAAAAGCATGTGGCTATCATTAAGCACAAATATAGAAAAGTATTTCCGCCTAATAACATGCAGTGCGCTTGATTGTTCATTGTGGGGATAAGTTGTAATTGACGTTCAGAACATTTTATTCAAGCATTGTTTAGGTTTTTCAAGAGCCACCTGTTCTCTCTCATACATTTTTACCCATTAATGCAAAATGCAAAAAGTAACTCAGTTCTCAAAAGTATGCAACTCAAATGTGTTTGGGGAGTTGTTTATTCACTGATGCCTCGTCTGAAAATTGTTGCTGGTAGAAAACCCTACACCTAAAAAGAGATTGTTTTGGTGATGGTTCTCCTGAACAAAAATATGAACAGTTTTGTTTTTGGTTCCTATTTTTATAAATCGAGTAATGTATCCATCTTAAATCCAAATCTAAAAACAGTTCTGGCAAAGCTAATTTTCTATTTGGACACTAGTTCATAATCAGTTGACAAATTATGTTGTCAATATGCTACAAACCAAGATTGCTACAATATGGAGAAAATCTAGTACATAGACTCATGGCTCCAAACTACATCATCACCACGTGTATTAAACACTACATTTGTCTTTGTAAGCCTGTCTTAACTCAAGAGGGATGTCAGCGCACTAAGCAATGCACTGAACTCCGAAACTTCCAATGACTGCTTGAAATGCTTGAAAGACCTCCCTAATGGCTGGTTTAAAAGACAGACTGCATTCATTTGTGTTGAAATTGGGCTTTCATATCCCAACTAAGCCCTGTGAATAACATTTAAGGAAATGGATGCTAAAACATGGAAAAGTTAAATCATGTTAAATGAGAAAGCGTTAAAGCGACACTGTCAGGTCACTATTAACTAAAATTATTTGTCTGTTGCTGAGCTGCGCTGTCACACATCCCTGTCCAGGAAAAGCCATGTTCCACATTTTGACCCATTTTCAGTCACAAACATAGCAACTGATGAATAAATGGGATGAATGGGGACAGCTCAGTAGCAATAATTTTGGATATTCATAAAATTTGAAAGTAGGGTCCAAAGACAAATTAATTGCATTAACAAACTTGGAAAAAGAACTTGGAAATGTGTTTTTACAAGAGGGCTAAAAGGCAAAAAAGAGAGGTTTGGCAAATGTTGTGGTCCACAAGTAACAAAAACGAAAGCAGTTAAAATGAAATTCACATGAAGCATTTTACACACTTTGACACTAAACTCACAATAAAATAAAAACAAATCAATAATGCAAAGACCAGAAATTACAAAGTCAGCCAGACCAAGGAATTTGAGTTGGATTGGAATGAGACTGTAAGTTACATTTTTTCTTTGATAAAACTATGGCTCTTATTGTGAGGATGTAATTGTCAATACGCCTCCTACTCCTTTGGTGTTATGCACTATGTAATCCAGCCATTTCATGCACTTCATATTTATTCAGTTTCTATAGCATCAGGCTGGGAAACGTGACATTATATTGTTGACTTTTGAATTTCCACTGGGTTTATTCTGTGTGGGATTTTAATTAGTCTTCACATGTAGGTGGAGTGACATTCTCTTGAAGTGACTGATTAAGTCAAGTCCATAAATGACAGCACAGTGGCAATGCTAGGCTAGAATAACAACGGAAAAACAGCGATACAAACTCAGTGTGGAGAAGAGTCCCGGCACTCACGGAATGAATATTTAATTAAAAAAGACATCTTGACATTCCCTGACTCTGAACCGACTGTCATTCTTCTATCTCCAGCGGCACGCCACGGAAGGGGTTAAAAGAGCGTCTTTCACTCATTGTCATCAGACGGCGCAGATCTAATGGTTCCCAGTGGTCCACTACAGGTGCAGGAGCCACAGCAGAGTCTTTACTACATCTCATATCTGACACTGAGCCGCTGATCTGATAATGGTGTACGTGCTGTGCGGTAGCTGCCCTTCCCCACATGGAAGCAGGCAGGAGAAGGAGCTACATCATAACACAGCAGCAGCAGCACAGCTTCCCCCCTGAATCTGCAAGAGAACATCATTGGAAATTGAAACGCTGGGTGAAGGCAGCGAGAGGAAAGAGGGCAAAAAAAATACTTCACAAACCAACCGCTGTTTCCCTGTCACAATGCACATGGTCTTGAATCATTTCAGGCTTCGCTACCCACAAGTCTCTTATCAAATAATATTGAAATGGTTACCCCGAGGTGTCCATTGTGCATATGAATAAAGTCATATTTCCTGAATGATAAGTAAGTTATCATAGTAATGCACTGTGGGGAAAATATTCACTATCATTTTACAAACTCCTACTTTTATGAGTTAGCCGGTCCCTTCACACTAGGAAACTTGAAAGCATTCACGATTCTGTAGCACAGCCTCATGGCGCTTATCTTTGACCATTCACAGAGACACTTCCTTGACCGAGTCTGGCCTGGTTTTTCAGAATAGATTCCTATTAAGCAAAGGTAATATATGATGGCACACAAGCCTCTACTGTAGATGCTACTCAGGATGATACGCTTCATGACATTCATCCCACAGTGGGAATATGCAAGAACATGACAGCAAAGATAAAGGAAAAGGCAAGTCTGTTAACTATTAATACTGATAAAATGATTGAAAATTATGAAAAAAAGGTTTGTAACCCCAATAAAATAAACTTTGCCAACAAACAATTGCCTAAAATACAGAGGCATGAAGGGTCTCAACAGCAGTTCTATTACATTTCAAAGAATTGCTACAATCCTACTGATGCAGCTCGTACGATCCCAGACTGACACCTAATGTTGTCCTCCTTTGCTCTCAAGAAATGTTAAGTTGGTCATAATGCACAATTGTGATGCTAAGATCCATCAATTAATCTCAAATAAAACAATAAACCTATAGACTTTGAACCTGTTTTTGGAAACTGAATGAGAGAGCGTGTCTTCAAAAAAGTGTGTTGAAAAATGTCCCTATGTGCCCCAGAAAGCAATAATATGAAATAATGACTGCAAGCTAGAGCTATTGTATCTACAGCTAAACCACATGCTATAAGAGCCGCACTTTAATCTTTTACATTTTACCATAAAACAATAAATAAAAGTAAGTATAATATAACATGGCTTTGTTGCCTGGGCCCTGCCACTACACTGCTGTCCTTTTTGTTCCAGTCCTATAGAGTGCTCTGTTCACTGATGCAACACTTTAGATTAGATCATTAGTCAGTAATGAGAGTGTTGCAGACGCGGTTAATTACTGTTTTATCACTCACTCACACGCGCGCCTGCCGCAAATGCATGTTAATAGGCTAAATGAATGCTAACTACTCACCTACAGCCTTCGCAGCATGTGTTGCCTTGATCTCTATAGATGTGTTTACAATAATTAGAAACAACACAGGACGCCATCTGCTCCAATAACATCTACGACATTTGAACTGTACTAACCTTACGCTGACCACCCAGAGGGAAAAAATACAACCATTTACTCTACCTGGATGCACCACGCCCTGCAGGCTCCCCCTCTCATCCATTGCTTAGAACAAGACACTCCATTACTTTGAAGGATAATTCACCGGTGCCTAATTTATCCCCCCAGTTCACCTCAGTTACCAGAGTATTTTATAACCTCTTTAGTTCACCCTATTAATACTTAAAGAGAAGAAGCCTGGAGCTCACTCCACCTATCACCACAGTATAATAGTATACTGCCTCTTTTACCAGTCCTCAAGCTCACACATGCAGTAAAGACCCAGCATCAATCAAGCAGCCACAAAAGAGCTGAGAGAGCCCAGTGCAGAGGAGCCTATACGAGCCGTTTACATGACACTGAACACCACCCTGGGGTGTATTTAAAAGAATCTGCATCCACCACCAGCTATGCTCAGTGGTTGAAAACAGTGTTGCCAGATATTACGCTAGATGTCTGCTTAAAGACATACATTTTCCATAATATAGCTAAAGCAGTGCTGAATTGAATCCTTAGCAGAGATGTATGGTAGTTTTTACAAAAAAAAAAAAAAAACATATTCTTTCATAGTGTTCTATTTGCTGTGTGTTCCCATCAGCCAATACCTGTCCGTGACCTTTGTTTTCGCTGGGAACGCTAGGTCTTTTGAGCTTGCATTGACAACGCAGCAGGTGGTGTCCTCAAAAACACACACTGTTGTGGCACTGTGAGTTTTCAGAGTAAATGGCCTCTTAACTTAATGTCCAATTCATTTAACCATCACAAAATATGGCCTTTGTGAGATTTGACTGCTTATTTTACTGCAAGAAAATTGTTTTGTTCTGGCCTATCCTAGAGAATGTTCTTTTCCAAATGCCTTACTTGACTGAGTACAGCCTGTTTTTTAGAGTTGAAAAGGTTGTAATCTGGCAAGGACACTGCTGACTGTTACTAAATGTCTACTTTAAATGCTACTTATTAAGATAATATTCACCACTTTTATTCCGCAGAAGTCATAGTTATAAATTAGCAAAGAGCATAAAGAAAAACATTATTTTTCTGTAACAAAGTAGGCCAATAGAATAAAAAAACTAAATCAATTAATATAGTACATAAAAATTTAAGCCAGTATGAATAGATACTTCTTTGTAATATGACATGGCTTACGGATGCAGTTTTACAGACAACTGGGAGCATACCCGCTCATGCTCCTAATGAGACTTTTTCTTTCCAACCTCTGTCCACTCTCTATCCTATACAGGCACAAGCTAAATGTCACAGTGAACAGTACAAAAAAAATGCCAAGCATGAACAGATGGCAGTGGGGCCATTTGAAGATGACAGAGGTGCAGATGGTTCATTACATAGAGCTAGTATAGCATTACATAGTCATTAAGAAACTAGGGGCTACCTATAAAAAGTATAGTATACAGACCTAATGTCTCATTTGGGGATAGAATGCATCCAAATGTACTTTAAAGCAGATGTAGATTAGTGAGCTGAGAAGTGTGGAGCATATGGGAAAAGGGTTAGAAAGGGTTACTTCAATGGACAATAGCCACCATTCATCTCAAGAACTCTGCTTTTAATGCAACGGAAAGAAAAGCTAATAATGGACTACTAAACCCATGTGGCTGTTTGAAATGTCTGTATAATCCTGAGGGGTCCCTTTATACTAAGGGGTCTATTGTATATTTAAAAGTTCCTTAAATGTGCATTGGGAAACATTTTGTCAAAATGATGTTCTCATACAGTTCTCAAAATAGAAAGCTCCATAGAAACCTCTTGTTTTAGTTTCCACAGCTGCCAAGAGTGGACACACTGTTCCAGGAGAAGTGCAGGAGATGTCTCTTTGCAAACACATAAGATTGTAGAAAGACTTTGGAATTGACCAAAAATAAAGTTGTCTCTATTTATTAAGTCTCTATATATTTTATAATCTCAACTTTAGGACAAAAGTATGCTCCTGCAGGACTACCAAAGTTTTTACATGGTCTGGAAAGTGGGCCTGATATCTGAAATTCTGCCACCAAAACGATCAACCTTTAAGGCTGGAGTTGGATATTTTGGCATCACATTTAAGAATGATTTTTTTTTGGCAACTTCCTATAAATTTAAAAGGGCTGTCAATTTTGTAACAAATAAATTAAATGCTTTTCAAAATCAACCAAAACAAATGTATCTATGTGACCCAAAGGGAAATCGCCTTGAGCTTTAGGCGTGTGAAAGTGCAGTAAGTATAGAACTACAGACAGGCAACAACAAAACATACAAAGTGCAATAACTGACATTGTGTAAAATGTGTCATTTAAATAAATTTGTGGTAACCTAGTTTTATTCTTCAGTAACTGTAAACAGGTATCTACATGATAATCACAATATCTGAGGATTTTAGTGTTCAAAGTCTACCCAAACCCATTTTCAAGTTGAGGCTCTGTGTCCAGAGTAATCTAGTCCAACCTAAAAGAGGTCTATTACACAACACCGGGGAGTGTTTGAATACCCCAGAGGTTGTTAAGTTTTGAAAAGGCAAGCTCTACCTCCTGCTGCGCCACATTGCTCACGCTCATGGGTATCTTATTGCATCTTAATCACGCATCTTCTATGAAATACAGATATTGATATGCATATGAGGCACGAGACAAAAGCCCTATAATAAAAAAGCAGCTGTCGCCAATTAAGCACTCGTGTATGGCACACAGATCAGTGATGACTTCTTATGCCCCATTGAGAGCATAAACGACCGCAGCTCAGTCAGCATCCCTTCCTCCTCCTCCTGCCCGGTCTTTACACAGATATTAAGGCGATATCACCCTCGCGTAATCCGAAGTGAACCCTGATGCGCTCAGTGTGTGTTTGAAAACTTCGCCCTCAACAGATTAGCGGCGCAGCGTCGGGACAGAGTTGAGCGGAACAACTGCGTCTTTCGAATGGATTACTTAATTCACAGCAGGGCATCTACATGATACGGTGGAAATATTGGCGCGTGGGTATAAATCATCCATAGACCTGAGTCATAATCATAAAAAGAGCACAGACACCTGCCGAGTCTGTAACAACTTTAACAGTGCTTTTTGTGCGTAATGTTTTCCCGTATTAATCAACGCGCCTAACGGTAAAAAGAAAAAGGGTTGTCTTACCATGCTGTCGCTCCCCAAACATGCACAATAATCCCTCGGTGCAGACTCCTCAAACGGGCACATGAGCAGCCCACAGTATCCCGGTGTGTCGTTCAGCCGTAGTAGTTCCGTGAGAGGCTCTAACGCGAGTACAAGAGCCCCCCTTTTGCTCAGGTCTCACTCCCATCCAAGTCTCCGCCTCCTTCACCCAACTCTCTCTACCCCTCGCTGTCTTTCTGTCTGTGCACGTGACGCGTGAGGCAGCTAATCTTATTACCCAGGTCAGAAAAGGTGAGCCAGGCTAATGCCCATGCCCCTCCTCTTCGAAAATCAGGGTGTATAGACGGACTAGATGGAGAATATCACCAAGCCAGCATGATAGTAGGTAATCACGATGACAGCCCCTGAAGTCAAACTAATCTATAAGTTATTACAGTATCTCTGTTTTAAACTGTGATGGTCAATGAAGGTCAGGTGAAGCTATTTTCTGCAGGCTGTCAATTATTGTTGCGTTAAATCCATCAGCCTCATCAGTCTCTGCCAATTACAGCAGAAGCTGAGAAATAATATCAACAGGAGGTCGTTAGCTGTGATTCAACTGTCACTTTGCAACAATCACTGGCCTTTTCTCTCCCTCAGCTCCAGCCCAAGCACAATAACAAACATCAACAACATCAATACAGTCTAATTAGCTGCTGTGAAGAATAAGTCCCAAACCTAACGGTTGCAAAGGATGTTTAATGCAAGCAAATTCTGGTCTTCTAGAGGTCTTGTCACAATGTCACAAAGACATTTCAGCAGCAGGAAAAGCTCTGAAAGATTAAATGACAATATAAAAGTATGTAACAGCAGACAGAGGATATCTGTGTAAAGACTGTGGTACTTTCTACTTTCACTTTTCAACAAATGAAAAACAACCAAGATTCTGAGAACAGTTCTCAACATGATGAAGAATACTAATTGAAATGAAGAACTAAAGTTTATATATATATATATATATATATATATATATATATATATATATATATATATATATATATATATATATATATATATATATATATATATATATATATATATATATATATATATATATATATATATATTGATATTGATATTGATATTGAGATCTGGTGACTGTGGGGGCTATTTTAGTTCAGTGAACTCATTGTCATGTTCAAGAAACCAGTTTGGAATGATTCAAGCTTTGTGACATGGTGCATAATCCTGCTGGAAGTCGGAGGATAAAAGGATGGATATGGTCAGAAACAATGCTCAGGTAGGCCGTGGTATTTAAACGATGCCCTAAGGAGCCTGAAGAGCCCCAAGAAAACATCCCCCACACCATCACACCACCACACACACCCAACAAGGCATGATGGATCCAGGTTCTCATTCTGTTTACGGCAAATTCTGACTCTACCATCTGAATGTCTCAACAGAAATCTAGACTCATCAGACCAGACAACATTTTTCCAGTCTTTATCTGTCCAATTTTGGTGAGCTCGTGCAAATTGTAGCCTCTTTTTCCTGTTTGTAGTGGAGATGAGTGGTCCCCGGTGGAGTCTTCTGCTGTTGTAGCCCATTCGCCTCAAATGCTTTGCTACATACCTCGGTTGTAATGAGTGGTTATTTCAGTCAAAGTTGCTCTTCTATCAGCTTGAATCAGTCGGCTCATTCTCCTCTGACCTCTAGCATCAACAAGGCATTTTCACCCATAGGACTGCCGCATACTGGATGTTTTTCCCTTTTCACACCATTCTTTGTAAACCCTAGAAATGGTTGTGAGCAAAAATCCCAGTAACTGAGCAGATTGTGCCAGGACCACACCCCTAAATGCACTGAGGCAACTGCTATGTGATTGGTTGATTAGATTCTTGCATTAATGAGAAATTAAACAGGTGTTTCTAATAATCCTTTAGGTGAGTGTATATATATATATATATATATATATATATATATATATATATATATATATATAGCTTAAATATCATTGTATACAGTTGAACAAAAGGAAACACAACAAACACAACAAAAATTCCATTTACCACTCCTGCAAAAAAATAAATAAATTGGATTGGCAATGATGAAAGCAGCCACTAAAGTTTATATTGTGTCCATTTCATGAGCAGGAAATGATATGGCATCAAATATTGTGATGGACACAAAACAGACTGCTTGATTTCTATATTTAAACTAATATTTTTTACTCTTGTCTGTCTTATTGGCATATTTATGAACTTCCTTAATATTGTACCTTTGAGAGCAACATGTAATGAATAATGTATTGGCCCTTTTGAGCTTTCTCACTTAAGTCACACTGCATTAGTTGCATTAATGCTCTCAGACACTCCTCGTCATGTCTAACAATCCATATTGTATCAGGTTGCCAGACTGGCAGAGGTACCAACTACCTTTTCAAAGATTTATTTCACTTATGTCAGCTGTGACAGATTTTTTGCAGTTCCAAAGTCAGGGAACCCGAGTATAAGTGACTCTCAGATCATTTTAACCACACAAGACAAGACAAGATAATTGCATATTTCGTCTATCTATCATTTACAAAAAATCTGGAGTAAAACGTGTTAATTTATAGGCTGTAGATAGAGCATGAAATATTTACCAGGGCTATAACATCACTACCTCCCTTTGACCTGCCTTGTTTGTTTTTTATAAAAGCTCTATAATAATCAGCCTTTGCCACATCACTAATTCTCTCTCTCATCTGGCTTTTGTTTCTGCAGAGGGGCCAGGGTTCAGGCAAAGAATGAGCACTCCACAGACAAGAAGCATGATGACTGGATGTACAGCTATGGGAGAAAAGTCTGGTCGCCACGCTCCGGTAAAGACTATTACACAAATATTACACAGTGTAGGAGAAATAAAACGCTGTCTTTTTTCCGAAATATGCAGAAACTTTTCTGGTCACTGTTTGTACGTGGATTTAGGGACTGACATTAGGGCACACTTCACATGCTTCCTACGTAATGCGGACAAAAAAGACATCATAAATATTTTAAACCAAAATACAAGCTTTTCCTAACCTCAGGTAAAATGCTTTTTAGGAGTCAAGAGTTATTAAATGCAAATAGTAACATCTTTTTCTGTCAGTTGAGTTAATATATGTACATTCAGATGTGACTTTGGGCCATCTGGGTTCAAGCCAGGTGTGAATGCCCCTGATGCTTTCTGAACGCATCCTCCAATTTAATCATTGATGCATTTGGAGGAAGCCTGGGAAGCCCGTGATCGAATCTCTGCAGGGGTGTGAATGGGAATGTGTCTTGGCTTGCACTTATAGACCTCCACCTGCCTTGACCTTGTGGTTTTCAGGAAAAGGGCTTCTTATTTGTGCAACAAGGTAAAAAATAAGAATGTTAAAATCAGATCAACAGGTCTTTATTATTAACTTCCCTGCAAATAATCACGTTACATCTTTACATCTTCTGCAAATACAGTAGAATAGACATTAATGCAACAATACAACAAATTCAACTACAACTGGTCACTTGTATTGAGAAAAATCTAAAGGCAAGCTTTAAAACGGAGCTTTTGCATGAGTTTGCATAAGCTCAGTTCATTTAAATGTTTGGAAGTTGTGTTTCGTTTTTACTTTTCTCAAGTCATGCTGTGACTACTCAGTTTTATATAACACGTAATTGTTCATTGTGGGGTTGTTATTATTCATAATTAAATCAAAGCTTTCAAAGTGTTCCTCTATTTGCATAATTGTGGCAAAGCTGTGGGCTTGACTTGGGGGTACAACATAATTCCTCTAAGAATGCTGTGAGATGTATCAATGTTTCTTGTACAAGTGAGCCAGCCCCACGGCCCCTTTTATGAACGATGCACGCTACTTATTTGTATTCCCTCGTCGCTTCAGTCACTAAGCAGGCCTCTGCAGGGAAAATAATTCTTATTAGTGATGTTGCATTAATAACACACTATCTGATGTTTCTTTTAAGCTCAAAACATGAATTGTGCCTTGTAGATGTAAACCTCCAGCTGTGACAGGCAGCAGTGAACTAATTGTTCTTTGTAAAGAGCTTGTTTTTTTGTATTCATTTGCAGAGAGCATAAAGCTTTTTGTTTGTTTTGGTTTTTTTGCAATTTGAAGGTGCATTTTTTACCTGGTTTAGTTGAACCAGAAGAAGTAGAAGTTGCAGTGATTAAAATAAAGGAATCTTGGATACATGTGCTTTTAAAGTGATTGGACACTATCTGTAGCATCGCTTAGCTTTTAATGTAAAACCATAATAAGCATGAAATTAACATTTAATCAAGTACTTCTTTTTTTAAATATGATTTAGCTGGTGAGGTGTGTTCTGTTTTTAGTTTATTTAATCAATGGCACAATAAATCTCTGAAAAAGGCTCACTTGGAGGTTATACATGAATGAGCCCCAAGTGGATGCTTTTTTTTTTGAAGATGGATACTGCTCTAAAAGGTGAAGACATTTTGTCATCTTCAACACCTGTAATGCAGCAGGCCTCCTGAGGAAAAAAAACCTTGCAGAGGCAAAGAGATACAGTGGCGCAGAAAATACTCAAGTTAATGTAAATATAGTTTTTAAAACAAGACAAATTGAACAATCCTTCTTAGTAAGGCCTCATCTCCTTCACTCTGTGTCTATTTGTTTGTGTGTGAGTGCATTGAGCTGTTCAGTGCCGAGATACTCCCTGAGAACTCCCTGTAGGCACTCCCCTGGGAGAGCAACACGCTCAAAGGAACACACACTCACTGTCTTGGGAAGGCAAAAAAGACACTCAAGCAGTACTAAGAAGAAACATTTATGAAAGCATTTGAACATTTGAGTAAAAAAACATTGCACATATTAAATGGAATAGTTATTTGGGTATTGGAATGATATTTTGTCTCAGTCAGTCTGTCTGGATTTTAGGTCCAGCTACTGTCATGTAATGTTTTTTTTCTTCAGTACCAGGACAGTGCCATTTCCACACAGCACACTTCTCTCTTTAATATCAGCTGCTGCTATAGAGTCTGACAAAACACACTGATGCACTTTTACACAGAGATTCTGACATTTTTATGGTAATGTGGTCTGACATTAAACTATCTTTATCTGTCTGTGTCCCAAAATCCTAATTCAGTCAAATATGTTGCCAAAAAAATCTTTGTCTTGTTATTTTACATTGTTTCACCACCTTTTACCACCACAAAGCCAAGCAGATTTGTTTATATAGATGCAAACATACATCGTCAGTCCTAAGTACCCATCTCCTTTTGAGTAAAGAAAAAAAATACCATTCTGGCACTGTGGTAGAGAAGGTGACGACACCAGAGAAAATACCATGTAATGAAAAAGGACTGAAAAGGAGGCAGTTGTAATAAAACTGTGGTTAGGAGGCTTAGGAAAATGTCAGTTTGAGGTAGGCAGCCTATAGAGTTTTACCTTTTCAAGTCTTCATTTTTACATAATCTTTTTGGTCTTGCCTCTGTCCATGGTTCAGAAAATACAAAGTGTTGCACTTTTTGCAATAAGTCTTCATTAGTCCATGTTAATAATCTGTAATGATAATGGATTAGATAGTAATTATCCTAGAGAATTCATCCAATTGCATTTACTAAATAATTTTGGAATAATTGTGACAATTAAAGTGATAGTTATAGGTACAGATGGTGCAATTACAACAAGAGGGTTTCAATGGCCTGCATGGATGAGTAAGCCCTCCTACAAAACAAACAACACGCCACAGTGCACACAAAATGCACATTGCTGCTCCGGGCCTTGTTTCTTTAGTCTTCATGTAGTCTTTCCCACATAACTGCGATCGAAATTGAAATTGGCTCAGCACAAATGGAAATGCCAAAGGGTGTCTGACTCAAATAAGTGTCAAGGGACTTTCATAGTTTGACACTGACAGCTTGCGTGATATTGAGAGGTCAGAGCAATGGAGACAGTGGCCAGGCAAGAGGGAGAAGAGGAGGAAAGGAGGGAGGGAGGTCAGGGGAAATGGAAAAAACAAGAAAAAAAAACAGAGGAGCAGGTCAAGAGAGGTCAGACACAGCTGGAGAGCACGAGCCACAAAGACAGAGGGAACAATACAAAATGAGTGAGAGGATGGTAATGAGGTGTGTGTTAAATGCATTTTTATGAGAGCGGGGACCAGACACGGCATCATTGCAATTTGTTCTGTTCAATTTCCCGTGCCAACAAATAAAAGTTGAAGAAAAGTCTTTAAACAGAAGTACGGTCTCATTTGTGTGTAGAGAGGTTGTAATGACTTTCAAATAGTTTATCTATTGTTATAGGTGATGTTTGCGGAGAACCAGTTTGATCCTAAAGGTATTACAAATGTGCCATTTTGTACAAAAAGGTTTTCTGCAGTTGAATGGATGTTAATAGATTAGTGTTTTTGGTGTTGTGCATTGTAAATTCATTTTTCTACATTTATAGCATTGACACGTGTCAGTGACATTAGCATTGGCAGCTAACTGTGGGACAAAAAAGCATTTATGTAATCTCATAAAAAGCTGTACTATTCTTGTTATGACGACAAAGTAAGGTACAAATATGTGGACATTAACATATGGCAGCAAACTGTTTAGGGAATGAGGGATGAAGTTATATACTTGTGTGTGTTTTGACACCCCTGACAAGATGCAGGCAACACCCCCATCTAGTGGGACAAGGTGATATAACAGGAGACCCGGGACAGAACTTTCTGAGTCTTTTCATGATATCTGTGAAACAACTCATTAAAATCTTTATAACATCGTAATGGTTGTCTTTATTTTTTTGTTTAACTTGCATAATAACTATCCGCTGCAGTCGCACTGAATAACGTTCTGTTGTAATTGCTTTTCTAGCTTCACTGTTTGTGTGCTGGTCTACCTCAACAAAACAAGCCCTTGTCAAACAATAACACCATCCATCTACTTCAGATACACTGAGTATTAAGTGCCTCATAGAACTGCACTTTGGAATTCAAACTAGCGCTTTAATGCACTTCAACTGCTCTTCTAACATAAACAAAAAAGCCTCTGAGTCTAGCGGAGAGCAGCTGACTCACCAATTTAGCATAGAATATCCATGGGCTCAAGGGGACAGGCCATGGATTTCAAATATAACCACAGGTATTTACTTAAAAACCACATATATGGAAGTTTTCTCCTTTTTGCTTTTTAATACGAAATATGCAAAAATATTGAGTAAAGATTATTATGCCAAATTTTTAACTGCTCCCAGATCTGACTACAGTGTAAGCATTTGTAGTACAGGCATTGAGCTGATTTATATTTTATTGCTTTCTGACTTTTCTGCATGAGAAATCACTGCCAGTGTGAAAAGGCTTTTAGAGTGGTAAATCCTTGAGTGCTGAAGCTACTGTACGTGGAAAAGTATGCATGAGGAGCGTGAGCAAAACACTGTATATAGAATTCAGCTCACCCATGTGTCTTACATTGATGTATTATCTTGTATCGTCATGAGAAATGCTAACAAAGTGATATGGAACTAATGCATTTTTAATCTGGTCTGCAGTGCTGTGTGAAACCGACGCCGATGAGATGTCACATGGGCATATGGAGAGGCTAACGGGAGGGATACTGGGACACATTGGGACCAGCTGGCACCAGATCTATGACCAGGAAATCCAGCAGCTATAGAAACCAACACTGAGGGCTGTAATGAAAATGTTCCCTCTTACTGCTGCCCTCCCCTCCCCGCCTATTCTTCTTCTCTCCGGAGTGCACCTTAGCAACCTGGGGGAGAGAGCTCTTTTGACAGCTACCACAGGTTATTACTTTTACGACCAGGGGCAACCAGACCTCTAGAGAGTCCATTAGCACCTGGAAGTGAACTTGACTCCTCCAACGTGTTAAAGCAGGGACTTTGAAACGAGATTGAGTCCAAAAATGTGTGCTTATTGGATCAAAGTCGACAGGTTGTGCACAAAAGGAACAATTAAGTGGCAGATGGATGCTTTACAAAGACGAGATGCAAGGCAGGATGTCTTCGCTCATGTTCTACAAGGCAAGGAGGCCACATTCTGTAGCAATTTTATTGTGTTTCCCAAAACAATATTAACTTATCAATAACTAAAAATAAATAAAGAAAGAAAGAAAGAAAGGTATCAACACCCTGGTTAATGTATACATGTTTGGCATTTCAAAACAAATATTTTACAACGCATCCATTTGATTGCTTTGTGTATTGAGCATCCGGTTAACAATAATGACAGCTGTGAACCTAGATTTGTGCATTGCTGGGATTCAGGGAGGCCTTACCTTGACAGCTTGGACACAATAAGAAGAGAACTTACAGTTGAGAGGTGCACAGATAGATGGCATATTCTTCTGCACTTCTACCAGACCTTATAAACAAACAACATACATTTTCTTTAACCTAAGGAATGCA
Source organism: Neodontobutis hainanensis (assembly GCA_024349245.1). Lineage (NCBI taxonomy): Eukaryota > Metazoa > Chordata > Actinopteri > Gobiiformes > Odontobutidae > Neodontobutis > Neodontobutis hainanensis. The sequence goes on along the minus strand of JALDNG010000016.1, from coordinate 1,484,394 downwards.
ACTCCAGACCTTCTGGATAATCCTGTTTTTAACTCAAGTGTGGCTTTGACTTGGTTTTTCAGGGAGCAGTACCAACAGACACAGCATTAACTGCTTAGAAACCAAAGCCATGAATTATAGTTAAACGTTTACAACTGATGCAAAGATTCCAAGTGGAAATCGCTGGGAAGGGATTCCAGACCACTTCACTTTGCAAAGTGAATGGGTATAGCTGGCCAGGCTGACAACACAAAATATATTCATCACAGTACATTTTTTTTAATACAGTACATTTCCACACTTTGTGCTAAAGGCATGTGTCGTAAAGCCGCAATAGCATCTGGGTTATCTGCATTTGGAATGCTATCAAAACACTGCTTTGCATATCAAGACTTGAGAGAAAAAGACTGGACAAGTATTCAATTAAGCTCTACAAAATAATGCACAAGATAGAGAAGCCGCATTTTAAGAACATATACATTTTTATCAAATGAATGCAATCTGAAACTAAAACCTGTATTAATAAAATAACACAGTGACAGAACAGTGTGTGCTATGGTAAGGCTATTCCCATCTATTCATGAATCGTAGCCTGCATAATTAACAAATAAATAAATGACAAAAGCAGAGGGTAGAGAAAGACTTTTTTGGTTTACTCAGAATAGTTCTTAATACAATATGTAACGGCAGTCCAGTTTCTCTGTCCCCTCGTCCCTGTTGCTGTAAGTCTCTTTATCTCTGTTGCTTGTGTCTGGCGCTGCAGATAAGATGCAGAAGATAAAGGACGTAGATGCTAATGGGATATTAGATGAAAAGCAGAAAATGCGGAGAAGCGGATGAAGGGGAACAAAAGCTTGAAAACTTCTAGTAAAATGTCCTTGACCTTTGAGACTGCCTCACATACAGAAGAATGATTTACTGTTGGGATTTGCTTAAATTACAATGAAAAGTAAGGACTTTCATGTACAGTGTAAGAGAGGGGTACTTATATTGGTATTAGTCCTTTGGTTCCATTACATTCAGGGCTTTTAATGTCAGCAGCAGAATAGCACCTCATCTATGAAACCATTCAGCTTTTTTCCGCCTGCAAACATCCCATGTGGCAGCTGCGTGTTCATTTCCCGGCTCTGTTCTTTCCTGATTTCTGATTTGCTGCATTTCTGTGCAGCGCATAACCTGACAAGTGATGAATGGTACGTCATTTCAGACATTTAAAAAGCCCTGGCACACTGTTATTCAGGCTGAGGTGATGTGTCAGTGATTGGAAATGATGGCGGTGAAGTGTGGGCCTACAGAATACACTACAAGCACTGACCCGAGACAGACAGCTGCCAGACGAGCTGCAAATGAAGTGCATTAGTCTCTGGCCCTAATCACAGCTTTGCACTCGGAGCCCAGGAGTCTGATTTTATTACTTGTCAAAATGTGCTGCTATAGACTATTCACATAATCTCTCTGCAGGCAGGCTTTGAAACAACAGTTGCAAAGAAAAATATGTTGGAGGCATAGATTGCAGTAGGGTAGGTTTGAAGAGGAATTTGTTATAACAGCAAAAGCTAAGGATTTATTGCAAAGCAGCGTTTTAACCCAGTGTTATTAAGGCAAAGTTTACACTGGATTTTCTTGCATGTTATTTGGATCATTTCTTTGTGAACCTTCCATACATTGGTATATCTACTTCATAAACATGTTTATTGAAGGATACAATGACATCCACTGCATTTACATCCTTTCTACTTCACTCCAAGTGTTTAGACACTCTAGCCAGCCAAACCCATTCATAAAATTGACTGGAATTCCTCCCTCTTATAGCCGTTGTCGTTCAAAAGAAATACTTATGGACCAAACAGTTTATCTACATTGGGGCGTGCTTTATTCGATGACATACACAGGACTAGTCTGCTTGTTGCTTTACCAAAGTCATATGCTTTGCTTTTCCGATTGGTTGAATGTTTATCCAATTGCGTCCAATCGACAGAAACAGGAATAATTCTTTTTAGAGAACAGAAAAATAATGGAGATGGCTGGCCAGGCAGACATTAAATTCGTCATGTGTCGGAAATTGTAAATCAAACTTATTCACCCAACACCTCTACTTCCTTTAGCCACTTCTGGTACTGACTGCAGACAGGGAACAGCCCGTAAAATCTGCAGTTTTTGGCTCTGACAGCAGCCATCTAGCCATTATAACGTGTCCCTTGTCAAAGTCAATCAAACCTTTTACGCTTCCAATGTATCGGCTTGTTCACTTGCCCATATCCCTCCTACTGACAGGTGTCAAGGTAACAAGATAATTCATGTTAATCATTTGAACAGTTGTTGATATTAAAATATAATTAAAGAAATAACCTGCAACTGTCTACAGGTTATTGTGATAATTATTATAAAAAGAGATGTAAATTGTAAATATACACACCACACACAGTAATGCAGGTGTTAAGTCTTTTCTGTGGCCGTTTTAAATGTCAAATTATTAAACAGATTTACAAATAGAAAGGTTGTCTGTGAAGGTTCTCAGTCATCCAGGTCATCTTGAAGAAAAGGTTACATCAGGAGACACTCTGCACTTTCATAGCTTAGGACTATGAAACCAGAACAGCCTGGTCCAATCTGAGTTCGTTTCAGGTCAAAACTCCTCCCTCTAGAGATATCAGCTCAGCTCTCGGATCAGTTGAACTCACAATTCCCCTGGTGAAAAGTTTACTAGAGAAGATTTATTTTCGGAGATCCTTACAAACACCTCTTCGCCAGATGAGCATTCACATTGTTCATTTGTTCTTTCTACCAAAAAATTATTTTTCCACAAACTACAAACCACAGTGAACCAAAGCAAAAATCCCATAACTACACTAACAGAGAGGAGAAACCGTAAAAAGACCACATTTCCAGATGATTGCCGTATTCTGGTGAGCTCTGCACCCATTCACCACATCTGGGATTGTTTGAACCCATTAAATCCACTTCAACTGTAAGTGGAAACAGTGCAGGTCCCACACACAGACTCAGTCAAATTATCATCAGATAACACTAGCTTTCAACTGTTGTTTTTGTTCCGTCGACTGGAAATATCCAAAATGAAACTGAAGCTGAGGGTAACAGCGCTCATAAACATGACATTCCATTAAAGGATGTGAGACAACACTGAGGGGGAACCATTGAGATGATATGCTATGATTTTTCAGGAAATGTAGCGCAGTTTGAGTGAGGGGGGAGATTATGTTAGAGTTACAGTAAAGCTGCAGAACACTCTTGGATTGGATTTTCTCGAAGGCCCGCTTTTGTCTCTGCTCTTTATTCCGAAAGAAGCTGCATGAAGCGGCGATCGACTCACTATTGTCTCTATTGAAAGACAAACAATGACAAATGTAATCAATCATGAATGAAAGCCAACATTTCTTTGTTTTTTTAGCCCAAAAACTCCTCTTCTGCTGCAGTCAAGCGAGACACAGCATTGATCTCATTTCAAACAAATCAAGTGACCTACTAGAAACTCAAATTTAGCCAGCCCCTGAATCACTGCATCAAAACTCAATAACACCATTATTATTTGTATACAAGCGGAAAGGATAGAACTTAATAAAATACAATGCACAATAATCCCAGACTCATGCTGCATCCATGATTTGGCTTTATATAGACTTTGACACACTTGTCGATTAAGCACTTAAACTTACGCACCTACAATTTCAATTTTCCAGCCCCTTACAATATATATATATATATATATATATATATATATATATATATATATATATATATATATATATTTATATATATATATATATATATATATATATATATATATATATATATATATATATATATATATATATATATATATATAAATATATATATATATATATATATATATATATATATATATATATATATATATATATATATATATATATATATATATATATAGGGAAAGAATGTGTTCTATATAAGGAGAGGCCAAAGGTACAATGTGAACTTTATAAACTTCAACAACACATAGCACACTGTTAACCAACCCTTTGAAAGTTTTGTTATAAAAAGAAGTGATTGACCAAGTCTCAAATTGCACAGGGCAGAAATTACTTCTCACCAAAGCCAGACATTGCTGTAATGGACCAATAAGTGCTTTTTATTAAGTTGATGTATTATTATAAAAAAAAATAAAAAAATCTCAGTACAAATTGTTTCTGCTGTCCAAACAGGATATGAACTGGATTGCACTTTGTACATCCGCTGTCCGGTGTATTATGGGGCAAATCCTTCTCACAATTTATGACGCAATTAAGGCAGTAACTCAGGAGAATGGAACAGCAGGTCGAATTGGGGATGTTTTCAAAAGGTCAATACTGAACTCCTGTTGGTCATAAAAGGACACTCTGTCTGATATGTCTGGGCCCAGTTTGCTGTTTCATAATGACTAGGTATGTGGTCTTCGAAACTAAAAGAAAAGGATTTTCTATAGATCACAATCTGTATTGTCCATAACACCAGTTTTTTATCCCACTAAACCACCACCTGACCCTTGTCAGTGCCTTATGGACTTCTTATCATGTCACTATCACTCTATGATCTGGTGCTATGTCCCACTTCCTTCACTATGTCCCACTTCCTTTATTTAACCATCATGGTCAACACAATTTTATCTGCTAACAGAAATTCTTGATTCATGTCTGTATGTGTTGTGCATGCATGTCCCAAATACAGTTTGCATATGAATGAAACATCACCACATCAGAACCCCCACGACATCAGTCATCAGGAATCTCAATTGTATATGTATATGTATCAGAGGTCAAGTGTCCTCTATTTTGTGTACCATCCAGTCTTTATGTACCACATGTTAATTAGGAAACTCAATTCCTATCTGACAAAACAAGAAAATTGCTTTATGTAACGTCTTTCAAGTTTGGCTCAAAATCTAGTGAAAAGCAAATCAATGTAAAATAAAACCCCTATTTCATTAAACTGCCCAGGACTCTGTTGGAAACAGACATGGGAGTGCACATAGAAGCTTGATAATCAGTGTCAATGTCACAATATGTGTGTGCTACATTTTTCCATCTGAATCTGAGTGTTGGCAAATCATTTTTCCAAAGCCACCAGAATCTATTGAAAAAGCAATTAGGCTAGTGCAAGACAGCTTCCTTGTTCCGTTAACTCTTTTGTTCGATGGCTCTCAATAACAAGGACAGAATTACCAATAGCAGCGGCGGTAGTTTGTCCTCTTGTGTTCTCTGAGGTAAAGTAAAATAGCTGTTTCTTAATGAAGTCAGGACACAATGAAAATTGTGTTGTTGTTATTAGTTGTCTGTCTATGTGGAGGAAATGCGGGAACTCAAACCCGGAGCATAGCGTGTATTGTATCACTGTGCCACTTCTGGAATAGACATTATAGCATATAATAACATTTTCAAATTTATTACAGCCAAATGTGTAGCTCCTACTGTTTCTGTGGTAACTCCAAATGCTTTTCATTTCCAGACAAATGGGATAAAGACAAATGTTGGGTTTGTTATAATATAATTCTTTTAAATAAATGAATGCAGTCCCTTAAACTAGGACAGTACAGAATGTGAGAAGTGCTGTATGTGATATGTATGATGTGACTATGCGGCAAGTTACAAAAACAACATGACCTGCATTATTTAAATGTCCCCACTGGTAGTGGAACAGGTAAAATAAATAAAAATATAAACAATAGATGCAAATGCAACTCTATGGATGAACTTTCACTGCTCACATTGTAACCACAGTGATTTCAAGTTCTGATTGGTCAATTATTACACGAAAACAATGAATGTCTGGCAAACTGAATACCATTATATTGTGATTCAAGAAGTTTTTTGCAATAAAGAGAATGTGTAATATACTATCGCAATAATAATAAATGTGCATTGTACAGCTTACATACAGTATTTAACCTTCGTCTGAATTGTTACATTTATTTATTTTTCTCCCAAAATCAACTACAACAATAACTACAACTCTTTGTAACTAAATATTATTTTGAAAGCAAAGCTTTGAGCAAAAGGTGTTGCTCAGTAATTTCTCATCCTGTCTCAGTTAAAATAAAAACATCATTATGTTGTTATGTTTTCATACACTGAATAATAAGACATCTTAAAAAAAATGAAATTGGTAATAGTTCCACACCTAGTTCACGGATGGTTCGACCTCCTTGAAAGGCAAACCTCATTATGGTTATCTATAAGCCCTCAGTGACAGAAGTTTATAAACCCTTTTAACATATGATTCCCAAAGATAAATGTCACTGAATGGCAAAGGCATGAGACCATCTGGTTGTTTCTTTAGGAGCTGAAAGCATTGGTCTTGTAAGTCGAGTGAGCCCTTATACTAAGATAGAAGAAGCATTTCTTGAGGTCAGCACTCACCAGCCTCGATGCAGAGGATCCAGAGAGAGGTCAGCACTGATGGGAGACCCCTTAAATATTTACCAAGAGGGCTCTGGACAAGCAGTTTTATGACAGCAAGAGATTTGCTTGAGACAGAGAGCATCAGCAAATGTCAGGGTGCATCATCTAAGGGCCATCAATAAAACATAGCAATGCAATGTTCTAAAAATCTCACTGGTCCTGGCTGCCTCATTCACTCGGTCTGTCAGATGTCTCACTCTGGTACAGCACAGGGCACCACAGCAAGGCAAATATATGAAATCAAATACAGTGCATGGAACAAAGTCTATCAGAAATGAAAATGAAATAGAAATGACGCAAGAAAAGGAAAATATCAGGAAAACTACCTGTTTGGAGTTCCTGTGGTCACACTTCATGTCTTCTCTTCGTCACATTCACACCTATGACGTAAAGGAGAAACATATGCTATAAACAAAGATATAAATAAGTATAAAGTTTACATAATTCATTAACTGCTTTACTTAAAAAAATCTGTATTAATACAAACGTATTCAGAGCCAATGTGGTGCTAATATTAAAGCACTATTTAACTCTTGGGGGTCACTTAATTTTTTGCTCCACCTCGGACACAAAAAAATGCTCTTTTAAAGACTGCCATAGAAACATTATTATATGTCAACATATTTTTTCCAATTTCCTTTTATAAATGTTATTATTAACTTCAGTCCTCACCATACATAACACATATTTATGAATTTTATGAATTTTTAAACCCTAAATGCTAGGTTTAGCAAATAGTCTTTGTTTGCGTTGTGATGCAAAGAAAACACTATTATTTTGTTTCCATCCCATTAATGCAAATTGCATGCAAAAAAAAGTTGAAGGACCCAGGAGGGTTAAGACAATTCTCGATACAATTACCGCTCCATTGCTGTGACACATAACTCTAGTAAAATGTCTCAGTTTCAACTCTGTAATTATGAAATTGTGTTTCTAATTGAGTGTGGTGACCTGTGGAGAGCTTAATATCATAGGTGCATCCCGCAGCATGGAGCAACCTCCACATTTGTACATCTCATTGTGGTATAATTAAACAAATTAATACAGCAATTAAATAATATTCTGGAAACCCACTGAGAGTGAAGTAATCTCCACTCTGCTTCTGAGCTGCACACACCACCGCAGGTGTCCATATACTACAGGGGGCATTATTATTAGAGAAAATAGAATTTTTGTCACACATTTTCATAGAAAAAGAACAAGTAACTCAGGGTTTCTTATTCGACTTGCTTAGAGAGTTCATATGTGGAAAGAGCAGAAATGGGCTGGAGAAATGCACACTGTTATGACACAAAAAGCATAATAGTGGCTCGCAATCGTCAGATTTCTGATTGATAACTTTGTTTATTTGAATATAAAACAAAAACAGTTTTTCTCAGTATACAATGATATTACTGCAAAGCAAGCATTATAATAGCATTTACTGCACTTTAAGAAGTCTTTTATAGAACAGACATAGAATGTTCATAGATTTTTCAATATTTTGTTGCAGCCCTATCTATGTCCACACAAGAGTACCTCTGTATGTCTGATTCCATCACATGAAATGTCAAGTTGTCATTCATGTTGTATGAATGAACACGTGGACCGAAAAGTGTCACCATGACATTACAAGGATGAAGGCTGTCGCTTGCATTAAGCCAAGGCTAATTATAGCGGGCCATCCATGAGGCAGAGCAACTCGTGAAACGCATAGGGGACACACACTGGCATTAGTGTGCGCGAATAAGAAAGGGGACAAACACTGGCAGACAGCGTGGATGAGAAAAAGGCCAAAGCACATTTCACAATGTGACGCGCTCTGCATGGGACGAGTAACTATGATATATACCTTCAAGGAAGCATGTGGGAGTGGATAAACACATGTCTCAGATGCCTTCACAGGGGAAATGTTATATGCCCGAGTCACGCATTGCTTCCCAAAGAACTCATTTTGCTTCATGCAGCCCCATCTTTGGTAATGAACAACATTCATCACTGCGTGTGTGACTGCCGGTGAGAAAGGGCAGGAGACAGAAATGGGAAATGGGAGACAAAGACAGTGGAAGGACAATGTGATGTCCTTCTGGACTAATGACAGCTCCAATGCAATTACTATGGATAATAAGGTCTTGCAATACAAACACTAATTGCACCTTTCAAGATACATCTTGTTGAGGGTTGCAAGTTTTTTGGAATGAGTCAGTGCAGCGTGGGTATCCGCACAAGGATCAAGGCTCCATACAGCTACTGTCACAGCCTCTTGCCTGTCTGACTGCTGACTGCTCTTGTGATGCTGCCTCCACCCCTCATGGTCCCTCCAGTGGTCCTCAGGACACGATTGTGCTGCGCTGCGCCACGCCGTTTCAGCCTGGATTTCCCTACAAGCTTAACAGCCAGCACAGGCCTCTCATTGTTTAGCACTTCAAAGGGAACAAGAGAAAAGAGAGAAGAGTGAGGGAGACTGAGTGAAAGCAAAAGGAATGATAGACACGGGATGAGAATGGGAACATGAAAAAGGGAATGGCAAAGGGGAAGCAGCAGAGGAACAGAGCTGGCTATAAAGCAAGAAAAATGTGAGAAAAACCCAGAAAGAGGAGGGAAGATATGGAGTTGCTTGAAGATGTTTAAACTTTTACATTAACAGCCAAGTGGTAATGTGTTAAAAAACAAATGCAACCAAATCTTATTTGGATTTAAAGATCAAGGGTCAACTATTAGTATTGTACAGGTCGGTCACACGCAGTCAAGTTTTAGAATGAGTAATAAACTCTATTTGAAGCAAAATATTCAAATATAGCTAAGTAGCCATTAAGTAAAATTAAACATTTTTTTTGAAAATGTGCGAGAGGCTGGAAGTAATCAATGAAGAATATTTCCTCTGGTTTATTACACATTTTTGGGACTTAATTTTTTATGTCACATGTCTACTTGTTTACTGCTAAATGTTTTTAATTCAAAGGAAGAGCCTTAAAATGCCAACACAATCTAAAAAAGGACACAGCTGCGGATAAAAAGCACTAGATTTGTTTGTGTATAAAGTACATTTACCATTTTTTTCTCTGATAAAAACAAAAAACATTCCTGTTTTGGGGTTTTTCACTTTGATTCTTATTTTCAGTAAGATTTTGGGCTTGATTTTCATGACATGAAATTTAAAGCGCTTGGCGGATGGCGCACTCATTTTCACGGCGTGTAAGGCATCGTTTAAAGAAAGGCTGGGCATGATATAATAATCAGTGATTGATCATTATTTTACTTGTATTTAGACTAGAAAACATTAAACATCAATAGATATTAATATTTTAGGATATATATATATATATGTTTTTTTAATACTATATTATATTTCTAAATCTCAAATAGTGCGCTTCTTCAATGCCTTCAAATATAATAATAATCAGGCCTCGTACTGGCCCGTTCCACTCTAGAGGAACCATGCCTTAAGTATGTGGGATGCATTCTTTGGTCGGCAATGTAAAGCTCCTTACTATGAATGAAAGTGTTATCACACAAAGTATTATTTAAGTGACATGCAAAGGTAATGCATTTATCTGCCAAAAACTCCCTTTTAGCCACACAGCTAAAGAAGCATCAGACATAGAGCTGTTGGGTTAATCAGGACTGTGCCTGTTTTATTCTAAACCACATGACATTCAAAGAACTCTTACGGTAGATTTCTTTTCTCCCTGTGGATATGGCATATCCACCATCTGTGACATCTAACCATCTTGTAAAAGTGCCAACAAGGCTGCAACCCTGAACAACTGCTAAATGTTTTTTTTTTTTTTTTTTTTAAGTTGTACTGAATAATAACAAACTAAATATCTGTAGCTCAAGTTAGGGAAATATTACATCCATAGTTAAAATAAGACAGAAGAAAATGTTTTCAACTGCTGGCAGAAGACAGGATGGAAGTGTTTATTTCGATATGCTAATCCAATCATCCTGTAGAGAATGGACTCAAAGGCAGCACACAACAGTTGTTTTGTCACTGAACTTGAACATCATTAAGTCATAAACATCTAGCAGATGGACCAAACCACATTAGATATCATGCACAACAAAGAAGTGGCAGATTGAGGTGGGACTGCTCTGTTCATGTTGTTATCTTTGCATAAACCAAATGGGGAAATAGATGGGTGTCTTGGGGCCTTGTTGAGGTCAAACAGTATAAGTTACATTTTATAAAGGAATATTGTCGGGTGGACTTACAACATGGGTTTAAGTATTCAGAGAGACTGCAGGTACACTGGTATAAAAGTAGCTCCTGTAGCAGACTACATAAGGCTGTTGAGGTTTTGCAGTATCAGCTGCATAAGCTAAGTTGTGTCTGTAAGAAGAAATATGCATTTTCAGCAAGTTTTCAAAACATTGTAATGCTAGCTTTAATTAAAAAAGGTTTTTACAATTTTTTTGTGAGTAGCGTTTCTTTTATTTGGATAAATGTGAACGCTCCATACAAACCTTAGTGTGCACCAAACATATTGTCCAACTAATTAAAATAAGAATAGGTCAAATGTGAAGGTAACGTGCCTTATTAGCATTTGGCCTAACAGCACCATCTAGTGTATTCTTTAAAAAAAAAAGCTTGTTTTTTTGTTTAAAATGCTAGCTGTGAACGTTCGGCAGACTGGTGCTTTTTGCTGACGACTGAACTAAATATTGATTGTTTAAAATGTCCTTTTCACTTTTAAGCTGTGGACTAATTATAAAAAGACAACAAAAAAATAGAAATGTTGAAGTGTCAGCCTGGTACAAAAGCTGGCCTTGGTGTTTAGAACTTAGTTCAGCAGTGAGCAGCAATGAGTTTTTAATTCATCTCTTAATAATGCTCTAAATATCAAAGCCCTTTAATATTTCCATTGTGCATACAGCATGAGTGCATGATAGGCCTGCAGTAGGAGCCATTAAGTGGGTACTCCATACTATTAACAGGTGTGAAGGCTGATGTGCTTTAATGGACAATAAAAGCCAATGAGATACTTGCTCATGAGTGTATAACTGCCAAGGCGTGTGGAAAGGTTAAGTTAAAGATAGACTTTGGGGAAGAGTGAGAGAAAATGACAGATACATCTTTTCATTTTGTATAGTTAAATGACCTCAGATGTATAATGGAACCAAAGAAAATCTATTTTAGGGGAAGGATTGCTCAAGGTTCTTTTCAAGTGTTTAATATATACTTTCAAAATACATTTAGTGTTTGTTCTGTAATTGTACATTCAGTTCAGTGTGTTAAATGTTAAAAAACTGGCCCTATTTACAGCAGTTTAGGGTTAAGTCTGTGCCATTGCTTCTGGTTGCTTGGAGTTAAAATTTCCCAACTATCCCTTCAACCTCCCTTTATTATCCAGAAGTAAACACACAAACCTCATTGCTATTCGATGGAAAGCTCAGGTTTTTGGTTTTGAACTAATGCTCTTTTGTTTTGCAGCATCTCATTTACAAATGACCTTTGTGACATGTGCGCAGGGATGGAACCCAAATAAAAAAACAAAAACACACACCTAGATTGTAAACAAAGGGTAATTTGAATGACTAATGACTGCTTGTGCCCCACCTGTTGGTCTTCTGTGGCATTTGTTTAAACCTGTCCTTTCTCCTCTGGTGCACTTCATTACACAGGACTGCATCAACAGGGAAATGCTGTTTGGTGGTTCGGCCTCAATTTAAGGCCACAGGCATTTATACTTTGAAAAGATGAGAGTCTTGTAAGTTTATATTTTTTTGTCTGCCCATGGTCTAAAAGGCCCCAGGACAAGGCTTTCTTCATTAATGAGCAATTTTACAGATAATAATAAAAACAGTACTATAGCTACACATTTCCCACAGCACAAAATGCTGTAGCCAGGTTGCAAGCTTAAAACTTCTAATATGACTTTTGCGGTCATACAGTTTATGCAGCTGACAGCAATGTAATTCAGATTAGCAGCTCAGAATCATAACTCCACATTACTGACAATTACAAAGGGTTTTGCTTGACATGGACTCTAATAAAATGACTTTCATGGGCAGCTGAATGATCTTTTGACTTGTGGGCCCACAGGAATTTATAAAAATCACTTCCAGTAACAAGAGTAAGTAATTATGTTCACATTAATTACAGTCCTGTGATTTTATAAATGCAAGAGAGCCTGATGTGGCTGAAAATCTCACAGTGCCAACATCACTGCGAGGGGGCCTTATACTCGTGTCGCAATTTCTTGCTCTACCCTGTTGGTTCCTGCTAAAACAAGCCCTGGGTCTGCCCCACTACTAAATAATACAGACACAGCCTTTAGGTGTTGCACTCTGCTTTGGAAAGCCTCTTGCATAAAACTTTGGCATGTGCCCTGCTTTAATATCTTACACACAGGCCTTTTCATGTTAAGACTTCTGCTCTTTTTAAATGTGTTTGCCATTGATCGACTTTTCTCTCCATGTGTGAATTAATGAATTCTATTCCACCAAAGCCTTGGGTCACTGAAGCTTAACGTCTAAGCTATACGAGATATGCCTTGTGCAGCAGAACCTATTACAATAACTAATATAAAAAAGAAAATACAACATTTGTGGGCAAATCAAGAACACAGACAGTATCTATAGAATGAACCCTTTATGTCCTTTATTATCTCTAATGTTGAATAAGTGGTTAAAAGAGAGACTTATGATATCATCAGAAGATTGCCTTCTTTGGCTTCAACTCTGTAGAAAGTCAAACCGTATTGACTTCTACAACATTCATACAGTCATACTGGTCAGTTGAGTTTTTTAGATCACTTAAGCCTAACTCAGACTTCAGAATAATCAGGTCACAGGGGTGTGGTCGGATTGATGCTGCTCAGAAATTATTATTGGGAACATAATGATTTATATTAAAGCAGCTCTGCATATCCTTAAAGCCCAAATATATATATTCTTGTAATAATTTAATAGTTTTTAGACATGACATTGGTAAAATCAAGACTATTTAACTGACTTAGTACCCTCAGATGAACAGAAAACTCCAATATAAAACGCTATATGCTATATAATCCCTGTCACCGGGACACGCAGACATTACATGAGTGACATGCTTTTAAAATACTCAAACAGAGGGAGCAGAATTAGGCCAATACACTGGACCCTAGCAGAGTTGTGTTTGTACAAAATACACAAAAATGTCCCAACCGTTTTGTATCAGAAGACATGTTTTTTCTTCTTGTCGTAACAACACAGGGAGTCCGTAGAGGGATCTGCGCCCTCTACTGGCAAAACCATGAAGGGCAACGGGTAATGCAAGACCTGTCCAGTAGCCTGGCCAGCCATCCTAGTTTCTTCTCTATTCTATACAAATAAATAGTCTGGTCCTTCTCTGTTTTGTCTAAAACAGAAGATAACTGATCATCAAACGAGAAAAGGCCAGGGAATATTTGCCTCTTTATTGAATGTTCCTGTCTCTTCACAGGAAAATCTTCAAATCCGTGCAGCATATATGGAAACACAACAGCACATTTAACACATGTGAGGTTATGGAGGTCACAGTGAGCCAGGCCTTAAACTCGTCTTACAATAATGCAATAAAAACATTTATAGCAACAAAATAAAGCCATCGTTTTCTTTATTAAAGGTTGAACTAAAAAATTACAAATTAGTGCAACAAGTGTGCTAATTAGTAAGAATGAAGGTTGTAATTCTAAGGATAAATACTACTAATTACAATCACAGGATTAACAAAAAAGAAAATTTGCAGAAATGACTAGAATTACGTGCTTCAGCGGCACACAAATTTCCCGTCTGGAGAAATAGTTAAGCCTAAAGCTAAACAGACAAAAGCTGACAAGGCAGGCAAACATGAATGATTGGGCTGTGATGTTCGTTCACTAAAGGCCTGAGCAGATTACCATCACATCTGTTTCACTTCTTCTAATTCCAAGGGTACGTCACGCTCTATTTGGTGACTTGAAAAACCTTGTTACCTTTTCATATTGGCCCGCGCCAAGAAGGGAGAAAAGACGAGTTGGAATTAAAACCTGACATCAGCAAAGCGCTGTATTTCACAGCTAATTTACTTATGTATGTAAAGTAACAATTCTGCTGAGTGCCACTAAAAAGCCAAAGCCTTTTTTTTCTTTTTTTAAATTTAGGAGTACTTTAATGAAGCACTGACACAGCTCTAATCAGCTTTCTGAAATGTCACTGTCATATCTTGCTCTGATAATCACTTTGATAGCTGTGTAAGCTTTTGTGGGGCAACGTTTATCCCCAAGACGACTCAGAACAATTGTATTTTATCTTTTTTGACACAGATAAACAGTTTGAGTAAAGAAGCATGGTGATCAAACAAAAGCTGTTTCTCAATTTAAGTATAGTAGTGATTAGTTTAAATACTTTATTTGGCACTACACTTTGTATCTTTGTAGAAACATTGTATCTACTTAATAAAGTAAAATGTAACACACTGTCTAACAAACTGTAGTAACATGTGTGCAGCCTGACGTGAGCGCTCTGTATATTCTATTTACAGGAATTAAGTCTGGCAAAGCTCCGTAAACCAGTCAGTTCCTCAGATTTGTTTTGTACCGACCAATCACATTAGAATGCCGCTGGTGTGTTGCCTTGTGCCACACTTCATTAAGTCAACATTATTTGTTTAAAACTTCAACAGCAGACAGTTTTCTCATGACATGTTGGTCCGTTTACTTTTTTGTAGATTAGCTAATGTCATGTCCGTTGCAACTCTGAATGGCTGGCCCCGAGTGGCTTTGCCCCGCCCTTGAGGAAAACAAGATGGCATTGAGCTTTTCCAGAAAATGTCCAATTTACTGCAGAAGAATTACAAAAACGGACTGCATGACTACAGTGTATCTAATTTCACAGACTGTTTAATGTCAGCACCATTTAGTTGAAAGAAAATTGATTTGAACACGCTAACAAACCAGGTATATGCCTACCACTCCCACGCATATCCCAGAATTCTAGCTGTTATATGCACTATCAAGAGATCTACATTGGAATATGTTTGCAATCTCACAAGGTTTCAGCTGAGTGCTCACAGGTTTGACAGCTTGTGTGGACTTTTCTCATCCAGAATTCCTTTTTTCTCCAACAACTTATCCGTCAACATCGGCAGTGTCCAGCATTCCAAACACAATCTACAGCATCGGCTACTGCAACGAACGTGGCTCCATCAGCTGCAGAGGCACTGACTGATGAAATTGCTCAAAGACGTTTAATTATATGGCTCTCGCCGCTGCATGTGTCAGATATAAAGTATGAAGGACGGGGCCAGCAGAGTTCACGTCAGTAAAATCCTGCTTCTCCACTTCATCTGGGCTGACACTGTCAAACGCAGATGAGTGAGTGGAAGTGTAATTGGTCGTGAAATTGTCATCATACCTACTAGACATTCAAACACCGGTTGGGAAGTGATAACTTTCAGGATGGGATATGGGAGTGCAAATGTACGTCCAACCCAAGCAGGAAATATTTGTAAGAGGCTCCATCGTAGCTGCAGTAAGAATAGCCTCTCTTTTGACAATTGGCTCCAGGATTCAAATGTCAGGCCGGGTGTATAAATAGCCATCGAGGGTCTGGTATTATCAAAGGTGGCAGGAGGATTGATATAGGAGGTACAAGAGGGGAAAGATTAAACAAGCACACAGCAATTCGGAGTGTCATTTTCAATGGATGTCCACCTTACAGCAGAAAGTTAGCTGAGAGTCTGACAAACTGCACAGATCAATACAAAGAGCCAAAGTGGAGATAAAAGGAGTGCATTCATAACTTTGTGGCAGAAAATATAAAATACCATTAGGTAGAAGGTCAACAAAAAGTATGAAGAAAAGTTTATGATTGAATTTACATTTTTTTTTACTTTTATCATACATTAACAGTTATCCACAATTATGCTCAGTTTTGGAAAATACAACACTAGTTGTAGTCTGCTCAAGCCCAGCAGGCTGTCACAGTCAGCTGCCTCAGGTAAGACCACGTCTATGAAAAATACACTCTGTAGTCTGAGGATAAACCCAGCCAAATCCATTATTATTGTAATGTGGGTTAAATGTGCTCAGGCTTCAAATATCTGCAACTCTGTCCAGTGTGGGGCCTGTTAAGTGGGGCCACAGGCGGCAGTCTTTGTGCCCATCTATCAGATGTTTTCTTAATACTGATCAAAAACCCATGTGGTGTAAACTTGCAATAGCACCAGTCAAATTTGAAATTACCAATTTATTGATATGAATGAGACTCCTCAGGCTTTTTTCTACACCACTGGCACAAAGAGTGTTTATCCTCACAATAGCAAAGAAATCACTTATTTCACTTGACCAAAAAGTCATTTTCTGCATTGGACGTACTACCACTCACTGGTGAGCTAATGGGCCTTGACCGAGTGCATTTACACGCCGCTGTCAGCTCTCAGTGTCATATTCCACGGGACACACAGTGTGCAGCAGCAACACTGTTCCTCCTCAAGAGCAGTATCTCTGAAGCTTTATATTTGATTTGCCGGCAAAGGTTAGTTTCTTAGAAACACAGTTCTACAGTGTGGAAAATTAACCTTTTTTCCAATTTAATTGAGCATCTCACACTAACTTCAAAGCAACAGAAAAGTAATTCCCAATCTGTGCTTGAGTTGATTTTTCCGAAGCTCTAACCTTGTCCTCTTCATTAAAAGCCAGTCCCTCCTCATCCCCTTGAGCCTGTCGTGTTCAAACAGCGCTCTTGCTCCATGCAAAGCTGTGTTAATGAAATATTTGACATAATGTGTCAAAATAATGGAAAAGCAGCTTGAACCATGGACCACTGTGATTATTGCTGAAAGCAAGAAAACTTAAATGAAGATATAAAGACATTTCTTTTCTGAACTATAGGTTGTGTGAAGTGGATCAAAGTAATAGACTGACCTAAAATAAGGATAAAGCTTACCTTGCTAACTAAAAAATCTAAAATAAACAACCAAAAATTTTAATGCTGTTTTTAATTTTTCATGAGCTGAACAAAGATCTAAGACTTTTTTTTAATTACACGAAAAGCCTATTTCTCTCAAATCTTGTTCACAAATCTGTGTTAGTGAGCACTTCTCTTTTGCCGAGATAATCCCTCCACCTCACCTGTGGCCTATCAAGAAGCTGATTAGAGAGCATGATTATTGCACAGGTGAGCCTTAGGCTGGCCACAATAAAAGACCACTCGAAAATGTACAGTTTCATCAAACAGCACAATGCCACAGATGTTGCAAGTTTTGAGGGAACGTTCAATTGGCTGACTGCAGGAATGTCCACCAGAGCTGTTGCCTGTGAATTTAATGTTCATTTCTCGACCATAAGAGAATTTAGCAGGACATCTAACCGGCCTCACAACCGCAGACCATGGTAACCACACCGGACCAGGACCTCTACATCCAGCATTTTCACCTCCAAGATCCTCTAAAATAAAGGTCTCAACCTGACTGCATTTCATCGTCGTAACTGACTTGAGTGAGCAAATGCTCACATTCGATGGCATCTGGCACTTTGAAGATGCGTTCTCTTCCCGAGTGAATCCTGGTTTTCACTGTACAGAACAGACAGTATTATGGCGTTGTGTGGGTGAGTGGTCTGATGTCATCATTGTGGATCAAAGGGCCCGTGGTGGTGGTGGGGTTATGGGGTTATGGGTTATGAACAACAAACACAGGTGCATTTTATTGATGGCATTTTGAATGCACAGAGATACCGTGACGAGTCCTGAGGCAGATTTTGTGCCATTTATCCACGACCATCACTTCATGTTGGAGGATGATAATGCATGACCCCATGTTGCAAGGATCTGTACACAATTCCTGGAAGCTGAAAAAACATCCCAGTTCTTGCATGGCCAGCATACTCAGCGGACATGTCCCCCATCGAGCAGGTTTGAGATGCTCTGGATCGATGTAAACAACAGCATGTTCCAGTTCCTACCAATATCTAGTAACTTTGCAGATTTGTAAACAATATTTAAAAGAAATATGTCTTTTGTGTACATAGAAAAAGTCTTAGATCTTTCAGTTCAGCTCATGAAAAATGAGGGCAAAAACAAGTGTTGCATTTAAATTTTTGTTCAGTATATTTATAGATTACTTGGTCAGACAGAAAACACATTCAACAGTAGCAAACATTAACAATTTAGAACATTGCTAACCTGCTGGAGTTACTGCTACTTACAGGAAGACCCTGAAAAACACTGCAACCCAGACACTGAAGCCATTTGTGAACTATTTAACACAACATTAACAATTTATTACTGCACAAATGATTGACCTTTTGAAAGTTACCCTTTAGCAGTGCTAGCCTGCCCTGCATGTGTCTTGTGCTAGTCTTTTCAAACAACCTTGGATGACAGCCTTGGTATTTTAATCTAAACAAGTGGCAGGGGTTGAATTGAATGTTAAGTGGATTGGATTGAGGTATTCTGACTGTTAAGACAGGTACAATGGGTCCAATGGGTCCAATGGGCCTTGGTGAAGTCCATTAGAAGTTTAACACTAAAACTAGGATTAGTAGTAAGGCTGGTGTTGAACAGTGGTGACTCACTTCTTTGCAAACATCCTGACCTTGATTAATGTTTGAGTCTACAGAGTATTTTTTTTATCCCCACCAACATACATTTTTTTTATAAAATGGAAAACAAAATTTATTTCAACTGCAGTGAATACTGCAGAGGATGGAAATGCTCAAAGACGACTAATGGAGTATGCACATGTTACAAATGAGGCTCTGTATTGGTTTTGATCAAGTCAAGCTCTACTTCGTCTGACCTTATTATCTGCACACGTCAACACAACCAAGTCCGTGTGGATGATAAATGGATGTATTTTTGAGGCCACCCTAGAGATCTTTGATTGATATTCTTCTCGTCTATAAGTGTGTTGACAAACGCTTTGAGGGCCACACAAAACATTGGCACTGCTTCCTGTTGTAACAGAACCGTGCAAATGTCAAAAGTCAAAGTTAATCCATCTGTTTATTTTAAATACTTTTGTGTGGGTAGACAAAAATGAACTAGAAGAGACATGTAAGCCTGATTGTGTTTTCTCAATGTCATGCCCTTTTTTCACCAACCAAAGACAATAGGTGAACGGTTACTCATTATGTGCGCTGTAAGGACTTTAACTATAGCGCTGAAATATTGTTATGTCAGTGGGTTCCTTTTATTAATGCATGCTCCTTGGGGGAACCTCCTGTCCTCTTATATATTGTGCTATGTCTAATTACACTGGTCATCCAAGCTTTACTAATAGACAGTAGTAAAGGTCAGCATCACAGAGAAGAGAAGGGCTGTAGAGAATGCAGTGAACAGCCCTAACGGTTCAAAAACCAAACATTTTAGGTATGCATTTTTCTCTTTTTTTAAACCAAAAGTAATTAACTCTCAACATAAAACTATTAATTATGTGCAATTCAGCCACATTAATCTAAATTTAAATGTATTTGCTCATGGGATTAAGTGCACTAGAAAGAGTCTTGGATAGTCGGTGCTGCTCCAAATACAAAATTGCAGCCTTCTCATCTGACATTCTAACCAAACTTGTTTGAGTCCAAGGTGTGCTCACAAAGTCGTTTTGAGATAAACAGAGCACTACTCTTTACTCTTGTGGCTCTTGAAAGAAGCTTGTGACTGTGCTTCATATGAATGCTAGCGCTCAACGGAAAGCCAATGAGCGAGTGTCAGCTCTGTGATAAAGCTGCTATGACAAAGAAAAGAAGCACATATTAATTATCACGGGTCTTTGGAGACGCCATTGAAGGCACGAAATGTTAAGGCGCACATAAAAACACTCAGATATCACTGGCTTAATTTTTGTATTAACAGAAGTTTCTTGTATGAGCAGCAAAATATGGAACACTAAAAAAAAAAATTGTAGACAAATGTCCACAAGTTACAAAAGACGCACAGCTTTACAAACTCCTTCCCACAACTTAAGAAAATTGCACTCTTTGCTCATCAAACTAATTAGCTATAAAACATATTTATTTCCACTGATTAAGAAATGTGCACAACTTTACTAATCTGTATGTGGTAGGAGTCTGTGTAACTAGACTAACTGATTTGTGCTAAACTCACTAAAGTAAGCCTTGTATTTAACTACAATAGAGTGATCCAATGACTCAAAAAACCCAGTGGCAATAGTTTTCCTTTTCATTAATACAAGGAGACAACTGACTGCTAAACTGGGAAAACAAATTGTGATAATATATTTTTTGCGGGCATTGGAGGTTCTCTCTCTTTTAACAGTGTAAGTGTGCTACTTTTTTCCTGTCAGAACAGAAAGATGCATGCAGTGACGCACAACTTTACTACGAAACCTTCAATCCCACCTTTCCGAGTCTGAGTAATTAAGACACGTGACTTCATCATTTCCAGTCATCAAAAAAAAAACACGCACAAACTTTATATTTATACAAATTAAGAAAGACTTGGCTGAAACGTACATCTTCCTTCAAACTAAGAAAGTAACACGTTTCCACAAAATGAGAAAGACTTGGCCATCATTTAGCTTTGGTAGACATCTTATGACTGACAAACAAAAGAGGTGTTGAAGACATCGGTAAACCACTGGTGAGTTCCTGAGTACAGTCTCTCAGAACCAGCCCTGGAATGCTGTCTGGAGATGCTGCTTTGCGGGGTTAATTCTCTGCAGTGTCCTCTTAACATCCTCAGCAGACACACAGAGGGGGTGCTCACCAGTTAGAACTGGGAGCCTGGTGTCAGCATGTTTATCTTCAGATCTGAAGGCTGATTCCCTCGCCATAAGCAGGGAACGACCGCTGCACTTGGCTAGGGTTTTTGGTAGTGGGTGGATTGTGATCTTCCTGATACTGGTGACCTCACTGATGCATTTGCTGATGTAACCACAAACCAATGACACATATTCCTCCAGGTTCACCTCGTCCTCATCAGCTGCTCCCTCTGAATATAAACTAGTACTAACACCCTCCTAAAGTAATGACTACGGCAGCCTGTGCTTCTGGCTCTGTGTGGCTGTATACAAGGTGTAGGACCGGCTCTGGAGCTGTCCAGTGCTGAGCGCTCCCAGTCATGCGTTGGTCTTGGGCAAAGTATTAAGGAGCTGTCCAGTCCTGAAGTAAAAAGACTTTTCAACTTGTTGGCTTTACAGAGCCTGCCTGCCTTACTATCCACTTTCAGAGGCTCAGTAGACTTGACTATCTTGTTCAGGCAAATTAATAAAGATGAATTAATAATAATCAACCTTTTGCCCTATGGGTAGGCACACATCCAGTAATGATGTACAAGAAACCCGCTTATTTAAAGGATTCCTCGTGGCTACCCACTAAGTACTATATAAAGTCAAGTAAAATGTTTTTCAAGGAATCTAGACAAGAAAGATTGTATAGTACTTCTATAGACTTTGTATAGTAGCATCCAGTGTTTATGCTTTTAAAACATCAACAATATCAATATATGAAATTTCACAGACCTTGTCTTGGACTCTAGGTTAGGAGCCTGCGCTCTAAAAGATCATAGGTAGTTAATGAGCGCCACACACAAATTTCCAAAAAGCAGTACCAATTAAGTGTGGGAGGTTGTAGGCTTGATACAAGTATTTGTCAATTTGTCAAGGGCACAAAAAACTTTTGTTTTTATGCTTCCAGCAAAATGTAAACAATGTCTCAGTGGACACTGTAGATGTTTTTATTATAAATTCACTAATTACAGACTGGGCACATTATCTTGCTTCTCTGGGCTGGTACCGGCAGAACACAATAGCTTAAGGAACAGATGTTAAAATTGCTTACTTCTATAAAGTGCAATACACCTGAGTTATATAAAACGCTTACCTGAATTTACAAAGGTTTTTGATGTATCAGCTTTATTAACTGGCAAAAATAATTAAAGGAAATGGAGACTAACAGCATGATTATAGGCTCTTTTGCTACATGGGTTACTTTATGGCAGATTTATGTCAGCTTTCAACTCCCTTTTACATCAATATAATATCTCTCTGATCAAACATCTACAGATGCATAATCATAATCACAGTATTAGATGGTCTAATAATGTGGACAAGCACTGAAGAAGAAGATCAAAAGAATTCACCCAGACTGGCTTCTGGTTATGGACATCCATGAACGTCTTATAATAATATAATATAATGTGGACATTATAGATGTTCAGACAGACGTATAGTGGGGAACAAATCACTCTTGGTATGTAAAGATAATGAGAGTTTGCCTCTGACATCAACATCTTTTCTAGCTTCTCAGTGTTTAAAATTATAAATGAACAATTCTTATCCTCCATTAATGAAAACGTAATTACAAACGCTATTTTCCATTTCTACAAATAGACCTCTAAATCCTACACGGTGCACCTTTGAATGCCACTGGCACATACTGTGCATGTAACAGTAATCCACCAACAATGTCAGAATAAATCCTTTATGCTTCATGTGTTGAGCTAAAATAGATCAACAAATCCACAGTCCATGTGGATCTTATTTAAATTGTCCTGTCAGGGGCATATATTGTTGTCAGGTTTATGTATCAGAGGGTTTTTATTACTGCTATAAATCATATAACAGCAAAAACAAAGCCAGACCCCTACTACTCCAAAAACCTGTGGGCGAGTTCGACTGTGAGCTTAGTTACAACTGATTTTGTCACATTTTGCCTCAGACAAATTAAATATCTCATTTCTGAAGCCAGTCTTTGGTGTCACTACCTCGCAGTGACATGTGCATCGACTAGAGCGGTGCGGCAGTGAGTGGGTGACTGCTTCATCAAACTGTACATGTCCCGTGGTAGGAAAATGCTTTATCTAAGACTTTAAGCATAATCAGAGAAATGCAATCCTTGAATCATATTTTCATAGTCCCAAAACCTGCAATTGCCTCGGAGCGCTATATTATATGCGGGGTCCTATTTTTAGGCTTGAAGTAGATATTCAAGGAGAGCAGTGTCTCGCTGTGTTTGAGAGTGCCTTCACGACAGAAGGAGAATTGGAGAATTTGGAGATGCTTTTTATTGGAGAGGTTGTAACTGTGCCAAAGGATGAACAGGTTGCTATGAAAGTAACTCTTCACATCCCTGAGAAAAAGATCTTCTTTGGTCTGGAGAAATTAGGACTTCTGCTTCAGATTTTGGCTCATCTTTATATACCAGACTTTACTGACTTTGTTTAAAAGGGCACTAGAACCAGTAATTGTATACATTTTTTTTTTTTCTTTAATTTGGGTAATTTTAAAAGATTTTTTGTAACTCACTACAAAATGGACTTCTTGTATGACACACTGCATTTCAAAATATTTCACATAAATCAGTTACAAATAGCAGATCTGTGTGATCATGTATAGTTTTACCACTTTTTACACAATTTTGTTGAATACCATGTAGTTTACAGAACAGAAAACACATTCAATGTGGCAGCTATAAAAGTTAAAACGTTTCATTTCAGCCAGTATAATTCCTTTCATTCATTCACTAAACCAGTTTACTCCCGTTAGGGGGCGCATGTGACTGGAGCCTTTCCCAGCAACTTTGGGCTTGAGGTACACCCTGGACCACGGCCAACTGGTCACAGGGCTAACACTTAGAGACAGACACTTTAGATTCACCAGTTAACTTAAACATGCTTGTCTCTGGACGGTGGGAGGGAGCGGAGTACCCAGAAAGAACCCACAGTGGCACGGGGAGGACATGCAGACTCCTCACAGAAAGGCCAGAGTTTTGGCTGAGGATGTTTTGAGTGGGCCGGGGTTTAAACTCACAAGTGCCAACCACTCTGCCACGTGCACGCCAGTATAAATCTGTATTATTATTTATTTGCTTGTTGGCACAACAGTATAAAACATATACTGTAGTTGTTTTTTTATTAACCTTTAATGCAAGCAGATGTTTGGCCAGGGATTTTTAAATGTTCATATTTCAGGTCGTGTGTTATCATCACGATATAGCTCCATGTTGTGTAGAGGTCACTTTCCTGACACCTGCTGTACCAATAACAGATTACCTGCTGATAGGTAAGCCTCCAGAGTGCACAATGTAAAAACAAATAACAAGTCATGTTTACCAATGTGTTCCAACAGCTCTAATCCTCCTTTTGGTGCCAAAAGTAGTAGTTGCACACTTGGACAGAAATATAAATCTAAAACATTATGGCTTGGACAGGCTTCGAACACTCCTGAATGAAGTGTAGTTTTTTGTTCTTGAAAGTAAAACCTCTTATGGCTGAACAAACCTCAACCAAATCCATAATTTTCATACAATTGTAGTAATTCATTTGGTATTTTCCATTAGCCTGCATGATAAACAACTATATTGTGTTTGTGTACCCTAAGCAGATTACTACACCACCATAATGATGAATACTCTTACTGAACTGTGAAATTAAAACAAGGGTACAATGGTATTTGTCCACACCTATATGGTTCATCTTTGGCTTATATAATATTATGTATTTGCACTCGACACACCACTATTTATTTAAAAGCCAGGTCAGATATTCATTTATGCTAATAGAATTTCAGTCAGCAAACATATGGACACTTGCAGCTTGCCTCACAAATTATAGATGAAAATAATCTGCATATCCGCCAAGACATTTCCCCTGAATTTACAGTAAGCTGCTGCCAGTTAAAAAAGAAAAAAAAACAAGTGTAAGTTTTATTGAAGAGCAGCTGCCGCAACGAAGATGGACGTTAACTTATTAATGCACAAGTGGAGCCAGCTCATTAGATGGACTTAAACTGAAGGTCGAGTATTAAACAAACAGCCCAGGACCCTTATCGACTCAAGGGCACATGCATAAACATTAATAGCATTACTGTTTAAATTTTGTTTTCAAAGTTCAGTTGATAGAAAAGTAAAAGTTATAGTTTGGCAAGAGACTGAGCTGAAGCTGTACAGCCAGCAATTTTCTATTGTTTTGTCACGGCCTGGAAACATAAGGCATTCAGTGAACTGGCACTGATGTCATTTCAAACTTGTTAGCAAGTACAAACAGTCCTTATCAGAGAAGAAGTAATTGTAACAGACAATAAGTGGGAGATGAATGCATATGCCGCTTGTTCATATTCGTATCTAGTCCTTTTCCCATTAATTTTCTGACTATTTGCATGAAGTGATAACCTATATGCAATCATCTCCAGTCTTCATGCTTCAGTGGAGACCTGGATGCAGATTCATGCTACTGCATGGTAAGTCATCCATTGTAAGTCCAGATCAGCCTACACCGAGCACAGCAACACACAGACGCCGAGTAATGACCCACAAGATAATAAAGAATAATCCAGTGAATAAGGGTTCACCTGCACTGATGATTTTCACCTAAATCTGCAGTTGTTATCCCCTTTAAGGCAGGTCTATAGCTGTGCTGTTTTCCTGTCTGACTCATGCGCTTACAGTTGACTCACTCCACGCTCTCCTACAGCATTGCTCCATCCATGCAAAAGTTTTATTAAACTCAGAAACTTTATAATACCTGGCATCAAATCAAGTAAAGCAAAGTTATCGTGACCAAGATCTTATTATTTCACTGTTTCCAGACTCCCCCATGCCCCTAAACTGTCAAAAGACAAGCAGGTGTCTGTCTCTGTGGGAACCTGGGCAGATGTGGTGGGACAAAGACAGATCTCGTGACGATGTTGAGGTCCCCCTTGAACTCAGTCACCCCTGTCTCATACAAAAAACACACAAACATGGCCTGTACTGTTTCACAGTTTCAAGATTCCCTAAAACCATTATTTTCCTTGATTTGACCCACACTGGTAGATCTTAAATCCATCTCAATAGATACGAGCCAAATTTGACACAGAACAGCCTCAGTGTACAAAAATTTGTAGCACCTTTACAAAATTATATATAAAAAAAAAATCATCAAATTTCAGATCATTTCTATAAACCTTCTCTCTCCTCTCCTTGTGGAAAATCCATGTCATGTTTGCGCAGATAGTTTCAGAGCATCACAGTAGCTGAGAGTAACTCAACTCAGATGCACCGTTAGTAAGTTTATGATCAGTAACACATAAGTGGGCTAACATTAGCCCTTTGGCATGGGCGCTCACTGTGACATTAAACAACCAAGATAAATGTGTTTGACAAATACTGGTTTATTCACTGGAACTAACAACATCTAGTTAATTTGCAGGCTGCAATAAAATATGAATCATAAAAGCAACCATATTTGCACTCATGTCCTGCATCTAAAATTAAGATACTGCGCAATGAGCCAAAACAATTTTTCCATTTGGCCAGAGCTCTTTTAAGTCAAGTGGCAGCAGTAGTGGTCGGGTATATAAATAATCAGGGAAGAGTCACTTGTAAACTTTTTTGTTAACTTGGATGACTCTTTAAAAAGTTCCCCTTATTTGTTTCCGCTGCTTAGATAAACGTCTTTGTTACTCCCCCATGGTTGCTCTTTTGTGCTCATTTCCTTTTCTTCTTTTTCCCGAAAAGAAGATTACAGCCTTGATCACTGCTACCTGGCACCGTGCTCAGGCAGCCATTAGCGTTCGCTCGTCGCTCTGCGTGACTCCTCTCTTTATTTCCCACCGCATCCGCGTCTCTCTCATCGGGCCAGGACTGAATACTGCAGAGCATTGCAATTTCATGCACTTGCCACAGATAAATCTTTCTGCTTGGCTGACCATGAATATACTAGAGGCGTAGTGGCCACACAAGCACGCCCCTTGTTGCACCTGACATTACTGACGCTGCACCTGTCAAAGTGAAGATGTGTCGCATAGGAATCTTTATTTTTTAATTCTGATGAAAAGATAATTAGAAGAAAAAACAGAAGCCTCCTGGGGCCTTGAGCAGGGAATTTATTATGTTAGGGTATTAATTGCTTTTGTGTTTAGATTAAATGAAAGCAGTAAGTAAATGTTTCATATTGAAGCAGTTACTAGGTGTGATACATCAGTTTTCTCTGTTGTATTTTATGCCTTGCTCTATAACAACTGCAGTCACTACACAGACACATTTTACAAGTTTGACATTGACAAACCTGACATACTTAATGACACTGCCAACTAAATGCAACTGTTCCAAACCCTGGAAGTGCAAAGCCTAAGACAGATTTGTGGTTATTGTTCCAAACCATGCCATTCTGACTTTTGTAAACTAAAACCAAATCTAAATATTTTTTTTATGGCTCACCTCGTAGGCTACCGTAAAGGAAAAGGGAAACTTTGCAATGCACTTAATGGGTCTTAACCATAACTTGAATGAGTGATTCCTTAAACTAGGAAAAAGAGCAACATAGATGTCAGATGCAAAAGTAAGATTGCAACTGTCACCACATTCTTCCTTTATCAAAGAACATATTGATCAAGTTCTGACCCAGCGTGTCCAATACTGACCCCGGGGCTTTACACCCGGGATCTGTGGCAGGCCTTGTGCACCACGATTAGAGGCTCCGGAGGGCTATTGCCTAGGGCTGAGCCGTGAAGATGCATTTTGTGCAGTCCTTGGTTTGCTTTACAGTTTTCGTCAACATTAAACAAGTATAAAGAAGCATCCTTAACCTTCAATAAATGAGGCTTTAGTTTCTTTCCAAACCGACTTTCACCTTTCTCACACAGCTCTCAATCATCAGATGCTATCCCACTGAGCAGGCCGTGACAATGGGTTGCCTATAGAGCAGGACACAAGCAGAATATCAATGGAGTCTGGCCTGGCCTGAGCTACACTACTCCTCATCTCTCATTTCCCAAATGTGAGCTTCTGGAAAGAAACTGACCCAGCCCGTAGACTGATGAAGACATCCTGCAGCAGTGCTCTTAAGCATTCCCAGCATACTTCTAAGGGCTCCAGGCCAGAAAGGAGAATAAAGAAGACTGCTTTGTGCTTATTGGGAGCTGCATGTGCACATACTCTGGGTCAATATATTTCATCTCTCAAAATGAATCCTCTGAAGCAGCTCCACTGTAGCTCCCTCGGAAATAAATGGAAAATTAAAATGTGTGTCATGTTTGGAGGATGAGAGGACAATCTTGAGTCTGGAAACCCAGGCAGCTATAAATGCATTTACCTGTTGTCAGTAAAGCCACATATGGAATAAGACAGAGTTTAGTGAACTTTAGTGTCCTAGAAACACACAAAAGGAGTATATGTTCAGCTGGATCTCAGCAAGTTGGTTGACCTTATAGAGCCCAGTCAGGCATTAAACACCATTGGCTTTATAGTAAATACCCTCTAGTCTGTTTGCACAGGCAGCCTCCATTATTTATCAAGCATGACTGGTTCCATTTATTCAATAAGGCTTTGTAATCATGGTCTTTTTACCTCTCTGACATGTTATCTGTCCATTAAAATGCAAATTGTAAAGCGGTGGCGGTGACACTGCTTTACATCTAGGCACTGTGCACAGGTTTCTGTGAACAAAAGGTAGCATTTACATGGTTTATTGATTTATGTAAGTGTAAGTGTTGCTAGTATTTGAGACTGCTCTATTCTATCTTTTATTGAATGTGTCATGGAAAAAGCACGTGCCACTGACTTTAGAGAAAAATGATTGCACTGTCCAAGCAAACCAAGTCACACGTGTGCTTTAAATACTCCTACTTTGAAATAGGATGGTACATGCTTTTGTACAATATATAATAATTAAAAATAAGCAGCTGTAACAGAACCCTGCTTTGAATCTAGTACATTCTACATTTTATAAGCCTTCGCGTATTAAATTAATTAAAAAAGCATCTTCAATGAAAGAGCCACACAACGAGCACCGCCAAAGAGAGGCATCATTCTTGTCACTCTCAACGTGCCGCTTATAGGATGCCATTATCCACAGAATGTGCACTACAGGCTGCGCGTAACAGGGTGCCATTCCCCACAACTTTATACAATTGACGATCAGGAAAAGTGATAAAACGCTTACCTTATCGGCGCTGTATTCCAAGTACACTGGAGGTCATTGCACATCAGGATGAAGATAAAGGAGTAATGAGAAGTAGGTTGACCGACACAACACCTAATCCTGTTCTTACTGTCCTTCAGACGTCGTCACCCTTGTAATAATCTTCAAAGGTCCAATCCTCTGCGCGCGCACACACTCGTGTGAATCGAAACCACTGCACAAGAAGCGCAGTGCTCACTTTCTACTCTGCCAACTTGTCCGTGTTTAACTGAAACGGGCAATTCCTTCAAAACCAAAATAGAAAATTGTCGGCGTTTCCTAAAAAAAGAAGTCCGGACTAAGTGAGGGGTTCTCGGAAAGTATCCGCTGCCTAGCGTCTCTGACAGGTGGCAAGTGCAGCCACTAACTGAACAGATTCACACATCATCCAGCGGCAGGATGTGGAGACGGGCAAAGCCATAAAACGACTCGGTGGAAAGATTAACCCCTGAGTTATGTTGGTTTTTTCAACCCATTCCGGCATTTTCTTTTTCCTTGCGCTCTGGCGCCACCCAAAGCTGCAGCATCCAAACCCATCCCCCTTAAAAGTTTTACAATGTTTACAGGTTCACAATGTCTCTCATCTCAGATTGTTTTTGGAGGGTCTGGAGAACAAGGCAATAATATACGGAACAAACAAAAAATCCTTTTGTAATGATGTAGATATTATTAAGCAATTAACAAATATAGGCGACATGCTTTTCAAAAGTTGCTCAAAACCTAGTTACGGCTCTCAACAGAGGAAAAGCCGGCCCCAAAACTCTACACCCACAGTTCAATTCATGTTAGTTTGTTAGATAGTTTGTCTCTCTTTAGTCAGGATCTTGGCTGTTGCTGGTTGTTTTCTTTGTGATCACTTGGTATATATATATATATATATATATATATATATATATATATATATATATATATATATATATATATATATATATTCTGGGGGCCACACATGCATGTTTTTTGATGTTGATGGTGGAACCCGGAGTACCTGGAGGAAACCCATCCAAGTACTGGGAGAACATGCCAAGTCTACACAGAAAGGCTCTTGTTACTCTGAGGCACCACATGCACAAATCCTGTCATTCAAAATACATTTCCATCCACTTGTGATGTTAAGCACACTCCCACAAAGAGAAAGGTTGTCTTTTCTGCCAGGCTGTAAACATGTTTTTTCAAGTCACCATTGAGTTTTATGGATTTTTTTTTACTGTCTGTACAAGCTTCACTCCAGAATTTCTTTAGAGGGTTGCACTCGGCTTTGATACAGCCTATTACATGTTCCACTCATGTTGATTTGATTTGGAATTTCCAGGGCTTTCATTTCAACAAATACAGCCAGATCTGGCCCTGTTCATGAAGTAAAGTAACATGAGTTACAGTTTCAAACCTGCTGGGATGAAAGTAAGATGTTTTAGTGTTCTAGTCAAGACCACATCGACCAAGACCAAGTCATGTCCGAGACCAGAGGAGTTTTGTGAACAAGACCTTTAGCCATTGAGACAGTTTCAAGACCAAGTCAGGGCGAGACCAGTACAAGACCGGATCAGGAACAGAACCACAGAGGTCAGAGTTTGGTGAAGGATACAGTTATTCCAGTAATACACAGTAATACAGACTCATGGAGGCCAGAGTTAGAACAAAAATCTTCTTGAATCTATTCTAAGAATCTAAGAATTCTATTCAATTCAATTCTAATGGAATAAAAAATGATAGATGTTTTTATTGAATCACAACAAAAGATTTGATTGATCTCGACTGCCGGGAACGAGATTAGACCAAGTACAAATGAGTTCAAGACCAAGACATAACCAAGACATTTACAAAATAGTCATAAGACCAGTCTCGAGTCCTACAACACTAGGTTTTGTAATTTACTGATGTATGGACAGTACTAAGTTAATGAAATACAGCAATGAGCAGCTAACTAAGTACATATAGTTGACGTGCAAGCAAATACTACTGAGCTTTATCAGTATTTACCATCTTCTTAAAAAACCTTGATCCATGTCTGTTGCTCTTTGACAGCTTGCACATAATCAGAGCGATGATGGGGAGGGTCTAAATCAGAATGCAGTGTAGAAGTGCACAGTACATTTCCCTACAAATGGTTCTGCACAGAAGAAATTGTGCTTTTAATGAGGCGTGTTTTTGCAAACGCTGTCAGTCTGTGTAATATGCATCTGAGGGAAAGATCAGATGTGATTTGCCTTATTTGTTTCTGTCGCTGCCGCAAATCTCAGTAAAGCGCGGAGGAGGCAGACTGGATGTCAAGAGCATTACAGGGAAGTGCTGAATGTGCACTCAGGACGGTATGGTATGAAGGGTCGACATAGTCTCATATCTCACAGTGATCCTCCGTAAGCTTTCATTTGGAGATGCAAACCTCTGACCTGCTGCGTGCAAATGCTGTTGCTGTCAAAGATTGAGAAGAAGAACTAGACAGCCTTCTTATTTGCCTGCAGTCAAGAACTTTATTTCTATTGCTTTATTTTTAAAAGAGAGACATCAACTTCCCTTACTGTGGTGAAAGGGCTCCAGTTTTCTCTTGCTCTTTTCTAAAAGAAGCCCAGGAGAGCGACAGAATGATGATGTTGGGCTCCCACAGCTCGCTATGCAGTGCAATAAATAGCCTAGATGTTGCCATTTAGTCTCTTTGCACTTTAGAAAGAGATGGAAGATGACAGGTTACTTTTTCAGCCAGTCTGTTACTATGGTTTCCATGCTCCTGAAAACTACTTTTAGGATCCCTAACAGCTTTGTTAGCTGAGCATAAAGGACCTTCGGGCAAACAGGATTAATCACAGGGTTATTTATTACGTTAGAATATTTAAATCACAAATTTTGTCTGCATATTTTTGTTTGTATGTGAGAGAAACTAATTGCATTGGTGTAATGGCTGTAGCGCATAAACCTTTGACCTTATTGACAAGGAATGGTTAAACTTGCTAAAATAATTTCTTTGTGTGTGGGCATTGATCAGAGAGAGGAACATGGATTTACTAAAAACCTCTCTCTGGACAACAGGACAACACAGGAACCTGGCGCCAGTGCAGGTGTCATAAATTAAGTCTTTAACAAACACTCCATTAAGACAAACTTTAACAAACTATACCTTTCAACAATCAATGTCTGTAGACTTTGAAAAAGCTATTAATAAAGACTTAAGGACTCTTGTGGAGAAGAGACAAACACTAATAAAGTTTCATTGCTATCTAACTGTGTGAAGGAAATGTCGATTTATCTTTTGTACTTTTTGAAAAAGACTATTGACCATGAAACATTGGTTCCTTTTATGTTTAAAATGCACTGTGGTTAGTTCATGCAGAGATAATGATGTTGTCTTTAGGATATCTCTCTCCACCCCCACCTAGTGAGACAAAGTCCCGCCATCAAGTAAAGACACGCCTTTATGTTTAGTTAAAAAAATTCAGTTCTTAGGGTGTTGGCAGTGAGTTTGTGTTTATTTATTTATTTATTTATTTTTATATCTGAGAACTCTCCATATGCCAAACTTTGACTGTGGTTAAACTGACACAGACAACCTGCGCCTTCTCACAGACAGAGCGCCTCCTGACCCCTGACCCGAGAAAGAGCAGCAGCAGCTGGGGCAGAGAAAGAGCACTGCCAGCCGAACAGGACCAGCCGTCACTACAGTTTGTGGCATCACCACGTCCTGTTGGCCCTCAGCTTCTGGCCCCCTCTGACCCAGGACTTCTGACTCCGGGCCTGGTTCTTTTGTAAGATCTGCACAGTTTCACAGTGTTGGCATGGAAACAGAAATGTAATATTACAACTTAAATTACACATACCTTAACTCTTCTAGACCTTTTTCGAAATGTACAAACAATACAATTATTAGATGAATCCTTTAAGTTCATATCCCACCTTAAATAAGAAAGGTTTATTGTTTTCTGTCCTTGAAATGCTGCTGTTATTTATTTATAAATTCTAGGTCACACTTTTGGTTCATATTCAAACTCTGTCTTGTTATTAAATTTGGTCAATAAACATCATCATCTCTCATAGCCTATGCTTGGCGTGGTCGTTAAGAAAGAAATATGCAGTGTCATGCATAAAAGCCATGAACAAGCTCTACACTTGACATATCTAAAATGTGCAATAAAAACAACATTCAATGTGCATTCAAGTCATCTTCCAGAAGACTGAATTCTGCAAAGCAACATTAAAATAACACAAAAGTGAAATACCATGCTTCCATTTAAATAAAATAAATTAAAACGTTAAACAAATGGATGGAATGAGACAGCACCTTCAACTCAAAAAGGAAGTGTCTTCCAGTGTGTCCTTGGCCAAAGTGAAGTTGTTCGAAACAGAACGTTTTGTGAACAAAGCGATTTGAAACATCTTTTAAAACATCATTCAACAAAAAGGTAATTAATCATCATGTCAAATCTGCGAGCATGTGAGCAACAGGGCCTTCTCACAATAAACGCTGCATAAAGTATCAAAGTTTTTTTTGGGAAAGCTGACAATGAGACTGTTAGGGAGATTAAATGGCTTGTTTTTACGCTTCACAAAACTCGAGAATTTCCGTCGGAAATGTTATTGGGGATTAAAAGCTATTTTTGGGGGCCCTAGAACAGTTTATGCTTCTGCACATAAACTAAATGACTAGGCTCAATGGCAGTATTGAATGTAATTAATCACCAGGCAGCAGCTGCAGAAACCCTTTTATGCAATGCTGGCTACTTCTCATGGAAATGCTCCTTGAGGTGTCCTTTATCGATTCTCAGGTAGGTCTGAATCATTTGTCTATGAACACTGAGCTTAATCATAGTAACTCAATCTGCCCGCTCTAATAAGAGGTTTGGCCAGTGACCCCACAGAGATGTTTAATCTAATTAAAATCCATTTGGGCTTGTTGATAGATGCACACATTTAAAGGATTAAAGCACAAACAATAACAGACATTTCAAGGGGAATTAGTGCTAAATGGTATAAAAACCTCAAATCCCACAGTAAGCTCTCGATAAATAAAACATGTGGATTATGAGGAGAAATTCCAGGCTTTTTGTCCCCAACACGTCGCTGTCCTTTGCTGTTATGCGACGAATGAAGATGTGAGACGTGAAGCTATGTAGCCACAGTTAAATACATTTAGAGACTGATGAAATCATTCATAATCGTTGGATTGGTTGTGTTCCAAAGACTTATAACGGTCATTTGTAGAAGTTAATAAATGGTATAAATACATTAATGGTCTTGTTTTATGTGTACGTAAATATGTGTCTGAACCATTTCAACAAGAAATATGATTATTTATTGGTGTGTGTGGGTGTTTTGGTAGAGAATGGTGGTGAAGCAAAATCCCTGTTGTCTTGACATGCAGGCCTACCACTCATAGTTACGTTGTGGAATATCCGTTGAACCACTGGCACTTTGTGATTACAAAAGAGTTTCTGTCAAACAAGAAAAGGATGATGGTAAATAGGATAACAGTGATCCGTTTCGGCGGTGTCACTAATTTCTCCTGGGTCCTGGAATGGACCCTGTGAATATGCAATGACTGAACAAAATGTTTCATATGTAATTCATGTGAGTACTCATTAGGTCTATTATAAAACCATATTATTCATTCTGTCTCATGTCTAACTGCGGTTAAATAAGCCCTAATGTGTTTTCTAACCGTCTTACACTGTGAGTGGTATGTTCCCATGCTGCCCTCAGTGATGAGATAATGATGTATTTAACCTCTCAGGCCGGTCTGGACTTGGTATGCATGAAGCGGTCAAATTCTCAGCACAGGTTTTTGGATTTAGATGCAAGTCAAACAAGAACCGGGCCAGCACCAGGTGGTTCCCAGTCAGCGCATGTCAAAGGCAGGTGGTATAGTCACTCGGTGATGTGCCAAGTGATTTGGCTCCACTGTTCGTATTGTTTACAAGGCAACTGTCAGAACCAAAGAGCAGACGGTGATAGAGAAAGACATGCAAGACAAAACACGCAGACTGCCGTCACACTGAAACGAAATGTCAGAAAAAATAGATTCTATTTTAAAGACTGACAAGACCATTGCTAAATACAACAAGGTTTACATATATAAATACAGGTCAGTTTATTAAAGAAACATTCAGTCAGTTTTACTGTAAATGCCGCTAGAGGCAGGTTATGTCTTCTTAATTAAAGTGAAGATGAGTGTCATTCTGAGTGGCACACAATTTTAACATTCCCCAAATTTACCCCACAGTCAGTAAAAAAATCAATTAAACCAGAAAATACATATCACTTCAAATATGAATGAGTTTTCTGCAGCTAAATCAAAAATATTGATTAAATGAGAATGTGTTCACATGTGTGAGTCTGAAATAATCTTTGGGTTTATAATGCAAAAGTCAGCATAAAACAAACCATTACTTTGCTAATAAAAATTCATCCCGTGTTTCTGTTTCTACAGCTATTAATAAAAGATTTGCCCCTGCTAGCTAAAATACATACTAACTAGTGGATCATAGAGATAAAACATCTTGCCCGGCTGTTAGCACACTGAAAGTCTTTCCTTACTCTTCATTGGCAACTTTACAGGGTCACAGTGTAAAGTCATATCAAACATCAATGACCTTTTGCCACAATGTCTGAATGGGCTTTAGAAAACCTACTCAGACCAATAGCTTTCAAAGAAAAAAGTTAAACTGTGAAACCACAATGTCCTTAATGACTTACATAGTATCACAGAAGCAACATGAAATATATCAGAAACTGTTTGTTTGTAAATATAGTTCTTTGTTCCTCCTACTGCAACACAAAAAATACTGAATTTATTTGAATGGCCTCCAGATATCCTCGCTCAATGCCTATAGCTAACGCCTGCTGTGATGTTTATCATTAAACATTTATTTGCAAGAATAGTTAAGTGTAAGTCAGAAACTATAAGACAATGTGTGTAAGCTAACTATATTTGTATATAACACCTGTCAATGTAGCTACACCCTTTTTAATTTTTTTAATCACAGATGCACCGTTACACAATTTGACAAGAGCCAAATAAAGACCCTGAATAAATTTAATAATCATCTTTTCATTGTAGTGAGGGGAGAAAACATAATTTTGTTTTTATAGTGTTGTATTAAAGTTGATTAGTATTGAACAGTTTCTGTTGTTATAAGGTTTTAGCCTTCTCAAAAAGTATAGAACATCTCTAGAAAGCTTCTGAAAGCCTGGGTGAAAAGAATGTTTGAACTTTTTTTAAATCAATACTTGTTCAGTGTAGAAGCACATTGTGACAGTCTTATGGCTCTATGTGTGGGCTCCTTTTCAGACTGTGAATGTCATGTCATACAGAGCTTAAGTTTATTATGAGACAGTGACTGAAACACACACAAACAGCAATTCCAAGTGTAACTGAAAATGTGCTCTGGACATTTTGTTCGATGGTTTATGAACAGGTCCTTGTGAAACACCTTGGAGCAGATGCCACAGGTTTCCCTTGAGTTCATAATTACTAGTTAAAATGAAACACTAATCAAACCCCTGCTCTGAAGTCTACATTTACAAAGTGAATTCTGTAATTGACATGACGCTAAACCTTTTGTAATTGTGTAAAATTATGTATTACAAATATGTTTTACCGTTTAGAAATACAGCTCTGGAAAAATCAAGAAACCACTGCAAAATTATCAGTTTCTCCGGTTTTACTATTTATAGGTATGTGTTTGGGTAAAATTAACACTTTTGTTTTATTCTATAAACTACTGACAACATTTTTCTCAAATTCTAAATAAAAATATTATAAATTAGAACATTTATTTGCCGAAAGCAACAACTGGTCAAAATAACAAAAAAGATGAAATAATGGAAAGAAAATAAGTTACCCCATACACAATACTAATGTTGTAACTTTGGTGGAATAACCCTGATTTTGAATCACAGCTTTCATGCGTTTTGTCATGATCTCCACCAGTGGTCTTTTTCCACAGCTGTATCTGCCGTCAAAGCAAAATAGAGTAGATTATAAGACTGTTGTAGTTTTAGATAAAAGATGTGTGTTATTGTTTTTATTTCATAATTAACCTTAGAAAAGTCCTGTGGTGTGACTGTAATATTCAGCAGATATAAAATACAAATATGTTTATAATAAGACACTAGCAGCTGAAACAGTTCACCGGATTTCATATTTCATGTTTACTTTTCTAATATGTTTTTAAATGCACAGAACTTCTACAATGATACTAACAGTACGATTAGTAACAAAAATGCATATTGGAGCCATTCTGTCATTCATAGGCCAAAGATAGCTATAAACTCAAAGTAAAAATGAAGTGTTACTTTCTTAATACGTTTTTTTATTAATTAGTCCATTTTTGAATCTCCTGCAGTGTGATGGTTGTATTTAAAGAATATTATAATTCTAATTGTCAGTATTATCCAGTGTCTTAGTGTTTGAGTTTATTAGTTTGGTCTGAGGGGCGTACACACAATCTCAATTGATTATAACTTCATTAAAAAAAAAAAAGTGATATTTGTCAGTACCCTTTAGCAGCCAGGTCGAAAGTTTGAATATGGACAACATACTGGGATTATTGTTCGAGTCTTTTGTTTGTCTAATGGAGTTCAGGCTGTGTACAACCACATTTCAGCTCCAGCAAGACCCTGGGTACATAGTGATTTTTCAGAGATAAAAAAAAAATATATAACTTCTCACTCGTAGTTATTGGTTGGATGAAGCCATTTATTCTCAATCAGTTGTATTCATTCTTTTTAAATCATAACAACAGAAACTACCCAAATGATCCTGATCAAAAGTTTAAATACCCTGGTGATTTTGGCCTGATAACATGCACACAAGTGACACAAACAGGTTTGAATGACTACTAAAAGTAACCATCCTCACTTGTGTGTCATGGCCACAATGCCTGGAACTTGGAAAATGCCAATACAACGCCAGACACTGGTAGAAGGGTAACCAGAGGTTTATTTAGCCAGAAAAATAATAATAATAAAAAAAAAAATCCAGGAAACAAGGCCAAGGTCCGAGCATACAAAATTTCAAAAGGAGGTAACACAAGAAATACTCCAGGGCGAGGAAACACAAGTATATTAATATTCACAGAACACGCAGGGTAAAACAGAAATCCACAGAAGTAACACCCAGCCTTACAGTGTGGAAGACAAAAACCTGGCACAGAGCAAGGGGACACACAGGTATATATAGTGACAAACAACAAGGGACAGGTGAAACACACTAGGGCGGAGCAGGTAATCACACAGAAGGGAAAAACAACAGGCAGGAAGTAACTTAGAAAACACAGACAGGGGTAAGACATTTCACAATAAAATCCGGAAATGAAATACAATCTGGAAACATCTTAGATACATAAAACAAAACACATGAAATCAGAAACAGAACAGAGACAAAAATACAGATACACCAACAAAAACAGACTAACTACAAAGCCAGGTATGGATCCTGACAATGTGATCTGTTTGCTCGTAATCACAAAAGATCAGTGAGTTTTCTGGGCTCCCGACAGACCCTTCTGTATTGTGAGTCATGGGGGATGTTTTTGTCGAAAAGGTAATTGAACTGTATAAAACAGGAAAGGGATATAAAAAGATATCTAAGGAATTGAGAATGCCAATCAGCAGTGTTCAAACTGAGGGATTCTGTTGAAACCAAACCATGGTCAGGTAGACCAACAAAAAAATCAGCCACAACTGCCAGAAAAATTGTTTGAGATGCAAATAAAAAATCACAAATAAATTTAGCTGAAATACAGAATCTCTGTTTCAAGATGAACAATATAGTATAGCGGCACTGGCCTTACAGCAAGAAGGTCCTGGGTTCGTATCCCATCTAGGGCAGGACCTTTCTGTGTGGAGTTTGCATGTTCTCTCTGTGTCTGCGTAAGTTTCCTCCGGGTTCACCGGTTTCCCCTACCACCAAAATATGGTGACTACAGAAGGAAACTAGCTGTTAAGCTATAATCTGGTACAAGCATCTCAGCTCCAGCTTAATGTACATTGTATGCTGTCCTAAAGAAAATAAACTAATCTTAATCTTAAGGAGACACTTGAAGAAAAATGGGCTGCATGGTTGAGAAAGTCATTACTACTCAAATGCCACAAAGCATTCCACCTACAATACGCCAAACAGCACAGAGACAAGCCTCAAAACGTCTGGAACAGTAATTTTGAGTGATGAGACCAAATTTGAACTTTTTGGCCACAACCCTAAATGTTACATTTGGAGAGGAGTCAACAAGGCTTATGATGAAAGGTACACCAGTCCTACTGTGAAACATGGAGGTGGGTCACTGATGTTTTGGGGATGTGTGAGCTTCAAAGACACAGGAAAAGATGAATGCAATATGTTATCAGAAAATACTGGAGGAAAATTTGCACTCATCAGCCCGGAAGCTGCGCATGGGACATACTTGGACGTTCCAACATGACAACAATCCAAAGCACAAGGTCAAGTCGACCTTTCATTGGCTATAGCTGCATAAAGTGAAGGTTCTGGACTGGCCTCAGTCTCCTGACCTCAATATCATTGAGTCACTCTGAGGAGTTCTCAAACGTGCAGTTCATTCGAGACAGCCCAAGAATTTACAGGAACTGGAGGCGTTTTGCCAAAAAGAAAGGGCAGCTTTACCATCTGAGAAAATAAAGAGCCTCATCCACAACTACCACAAAAGACTTGATCAGGGTCATTTGGGTAGTTTCTGTTGTCATTATGATTTAAAAAGAGTAAACACAATTGTTTGACAATAAAGTGCTTGTTTTGTGTTATTATTTATATTGTCAGAAAAATGGCCCAAACTATTTCAAATTCCACCAGGTTATGTAAAATGATGAAAACAAACTGTAATTAGATTTTAATAGAAATGAAATGAGTTATTTGAAGAGGGAAGGTAGTCTTCAGCCATCCCTCTTTGTTTTAGATGCTACTGAAAAGCAAAGAGAATGTTCAAATTGCCTTAAGTTTCCTTTGTTATGACCTAAACACAGTGAAACGTATGGACTGTGAAAAAAATCTAACCTCCTTAATTTTCTCATTTTTAAATTTTCACACAGTGCTTTTTTTTTAATTTAAAATATTACTTAAAACTCTGGACTTAGTTGTTGTTGTTTATGAAGGTTTTAGTACATGATTGATCCCCCAGGGAAATTCATTCCCTGCAGTTAACCTATCCATCATGTGGTGCCACTGAGGAAACCTGTGAAGAGCTGTGGGCAGCCACTGAGCAGGGCCCAGGGATCAGGCCTAGTGCATTGACTGGAGGATTAGCTATAGCGCGCTTTTTAAAAGATTGGAGGAGGAAACTGTAGTACTTTGGGAAACCCCAACTGGACAGTCATAAAATCAAGGTAATTTAAGAACACCAACTGCCCTTGTCCACAACACAACAATGTGTAGCTTCTATAGAGCTGTTTTCTCTCCAAAGTGGAAAGCATATTATTTTGTTTTTAGTAATACACTAAACTCAGAACCCTCACTTGAGGGTTGTGTTAATCTGAGAGGAAATATGTGGGTTTTATCCATGTATTTTGTAAGTGTGGAATCACGTAAGCGCAAGTAATTATTTAGTGTTATTAATTATTAAAATGTTTTGTCTGCTTTTCCAAAGATATTACGGGCAGTTGAGTTAGTATAGACCTAGAAAAGCCTATACTAATTTTCAACAGACTGCATCATAAAACTCAATTGTTATTCAAGTCTTGCGACCACTTTTGCATGCTGCCGTTCCCTTGGATTGGTGAAGTCATTAACCTCTGTGACAGGGCTACTGGAGCCCCAGCAGACCCCAGACACTCAGATAGTGTGTGCCCAGAGCCCTATTGTCTCCAAAGAGATTTGATTTATATCCTGCCTCAGTCTGTTGTTTGGCATCGTCTTAGTCCCTGCTCCTCTCTGTGGCCTTGAGCTGTAGGCTGCCAGCCTCTTCCCATCAAAACATATTATTTCTATGCCACTGACTGACATGGCCACATACCTACGTTTAATTAAAACCAGATAATTAATACACAAGAGAAGGTGTGAAGATTAGGATCTTCATATCCATATTGCTCCATGCTGAGATGTAAACAAGCCTTTTTTTTTCACAGACAGTCTAAGCATGCGTGATAATGCACTGGTATATAAAAGGTTTTCAGAAACAAAGAAATATTGTTATAAAAGGTGCATTGAAATTTTGCAAAATGATAAATCTGGGTTGGAGTGACAGGACATCTACATTTCAGTATGAAATATGTTGTATTTTACTGTTTTCAGTTAAATATTGTTGTTCAATCTGATATATCTAATACTGAAAGACGTACCAGTATGTGTAAAGTTTATATTTACAATATTTTTGAATAAAAACTTGATTTGTTAAAAAAAAGCTATTTCCTCCAATGGCACTGAAACCAAATTCTTTCCCTTAATGTTATTCAGCAATATATTTAATTTTTTCCAGGTGAGAAATAACATTTTGGACCTGTGAGGTGTATTACTGGACTGGACAGTGCTAGGACAGTAAATAATCAATTAAAAAACACAAGATGGGGCCGTAAAGAATCTAACCTCAGGCCATGGTTGCTCTTTGTACATGCCAGTCGACAGTGGCATGTGTCTATGGGGACTGTGGGGCTGTTTGTTGAAAACACTCAAGGAAAGATGAGGGCAGTGTAGTTTTGAATGTGCTCTATCCAAGAGTTTGCTGGAAACCCTGGATAGAAGTGCAGACAGGAGGTGATAAATGCATGTATGAGTGTTTCTGCAACTGAGATCGAGAGTGAGTGACTGAGGCGGGTAATACTGCAAAGGTGAAAAAAGCTGATTTAGCCACTGATTATATGTGCATGTATTTCTTACAACCTTTTTAGTGCAACCATTTAATTTCAACATCCTAGTTCCAGAGTGCTTTTTTACAATGTATCACCATAGTACACTAACTTTAATGTACTACGTAAACACATTAGTCTAGTCACAAACTAAGATAAGCACCAGAAGAAGAGTCTGGGTTATAGTTTTTGATGTAGAAGAAGGGTTTTATGTCTCCGCACACATTGTAATCAAGACCCAAGGCAGAAACAATGATTTATAGAAGCCATCATACGTATATAAAAAAGATAAGTCCACAAATGTTACGTGGAGAGTGGCAAGCCTGGGGTGACATACTGAACATTCAGCATCCATTGCAAGGTGCTAAGGGCTTAATAAAACAGCTCCATCATTCACAGGTGTTGCCAAAGCACTGCAGATCGAATAGAATCTATGTAAAAGTCCCAGAAATAAAGACAATCTTCAGAGCCATGACACTGACCAGACAAACGTATGGATGGGGCTCATCAGGGCTTTGGTCTGCTGATGTGAAAAGATCAGTGGCCTCCAACTGTTCCTTAAATCAATAGCTTTTATAAGGTTCAGTCAAGACCCTCTTTCAGCGCATTTCACTCGCTGCCCTCACTGTGCCTTTTATATTGCGTCATATGTTTAAAGTAAACATAAAAATCAATTTAAAGTGCACATTTCCAAAGCTAATTTCCAACTCCAGTTACACAGAAAGATCCAGGTGTGTTTTTAATCCAAAATAATAGGCCCAAATCACCTGCAGCAAAACAGGTGCAAGGCAATGGATAAGAAGTCTTATCTGCATAAAAGCAAATATGCTGTAAGAAAGATCACATTAGCATAGTTGTGCCTTAGAAGCACACTCTTAAAGGGACTAAACACCAATGGCACAGCAAGATTAGAAAAAAACAGGGAATAAATAAGTTTGCTTGTTGCTGGAGGCTGTTCAAACACATGAGAGTGGCGGTGCTAAAGAGATTTGGTTTAGATCCCTGTGGGGCACACAGCATCATCACTCTTTTCTTATCCCCAATGAAAGTGTTTATTCATTAATTTTCTCTTCATTTAATTGGCAGATGGAAGAGCCGTCTCCTTCTGCCCTTGCAGCCTGCAGGTTTATTATCTGAACACACTGGGCCATTCCCAACTGCATCTCATCCATTTCACTTTGTCAGCCTCCTCTTTGTCCTCATCTGAGATTATATTTTACAGGCTGATGATTGCATTGAAGACCTTTAAATGTTTAAGCATCTCATATGTAACAAAGCTGTAAGAAGGAAGATAGATGAGTCCCAATTATGGCACCTTTCAGGTCTCAAGATGAAAACACAATAATGTGTGGTACTAAGCTGTCTGTAATCATAGCACCAGTCTGTATGTATTGTACAGAGTGAAAATGAGTTACGGTTTTGTCTGCACATAATGTACTGACTAGACTTTATTAGAACACAACCGGTCAGAAACCAAGGGAACAGGACTAGCAAACACAAACAGATATTTTTTCTTAAATAAAACATGTCTCAATTCAAAAAGAATACATTACAAATAATTAGACTGGGCCCTGTACCACAAAGTTGGTAACTTCACTGTTAATGGGTTTTCAGTATGAAAAAGCTGATTCACATTGACAGTAGATCTCTTTGGAAAAACACGCTGAACAGCAGGTTCCAGGTAGATGAGAGAAATGTCAGCCACTGACCAATCAGCAACAAGAAATGAGGCGTCTTGTCGAGGAGGAGGGGAAAAGACGCTGCTCAGAGTCTGAAAAATATTCCTCTATCAGACCAGGGACACTGTAAAGGGAATTCACATTGTACTGTAACTTATTTATTTAACCTTTATTTAACCAGGAGAGTCCCATTGAGATTACAAATCTCTTTCGCAGGGGAGTCCTGGCCCCATGTGTGTTTGGGGGGACTGTTGTACATGTCTTTAGTGGTAGGAGAAACCAGATTACTAGGAGTAAACCTACACAGACACAGGGAGAACATGCAAACTCCACACACAAAAGCCCTGCCCTGGATGGGATTCGAACCCAGGACCTTCTGAGGTGGACGTGTTAACCACTTTGCCACTGTGCCGGAATAAACATGTGATTGGATTTAAAGCAGCATTTGAAACCCAGAGTGTCCCGATGGTAGGTTCAACTAGTTTTGTAATACAGGGCCCAGGTCTTTTTGGATATGAGTTGTGTTTGCAAGGGGCAATACCAACTCATGCAGAATAACCTGCCCCTGGACACAATAATACAACAATCAAAAAAACAAAACATTAAATAAGGCTTTTTGGATCAACAGCGACAACTGGTCCAACAGGAAAGACAGAGTTTTTTGAACAGTTACG
Organism: Neodontobutis hainanensis; assembly: GCA_024349245.1. Lineage (NCBI taxonomy): Eukaryota > Metazoa > Chordata > Actinopteri > Gobiiformes > Odontobutidae > Neodontobutis > Neodontobutis hainanensis. The sequence goes on along the minus strand of JALDNG010000016.1, from coordinate 1,440,033 downwards.
GCTGACCTGACTCGTGATGCGCTGCACCACACAATACATTTCAATATTGATTATTGAGAACTGCTACGGTACGTTACTGTAAATCACATAAACTGCAGAGTGCACCCCTGCTGGTTTGGGATTTTAATAACTGGCACAAAATCACAGTGTTTTAATGACAATACAGTATGTGGTATTTTTATTTATAACAATCAACCCCAAGTGCCTATAAATTTAATTATAGCGATATCAATACTGTTTGTCCTCACAAGGGGACAGGAATTCTCTACAGTGAGGAATTAATGCAGGGCTGTGTAAATTTTCTGGTGATATCTGGTAGTAACAGCGCAATTTTTAATCACACATACTTCTTCTTTTTAGAGCATGTGAACAGCTATGGCACCCTGTGGGGACATGCTGTTTTTTATGCATGCTAGCCCAGAGAATATGCATCTAATTGATAGTGATTTCAATTAAAAATATTGAAACAAGCTGATAGTACAAATTAATTTTCATAATGACATGTACTTTTTGCCTTTTTAAACCTTAAGGGCTTTTCTATTGATTGAATTTCTATAGCTCTTTACAATCTCAGCTATCTCCAGTGTGATTGTCTAAAGGCTGTGTGCCAGTGTATGTGTGTTCTCCTTGTTCGTATAATAAACAATGCTGCAGAAGGTCATGTTAGGAAGTGTAGGTGTACAGCGCCAAATGAAAGGGGCAGAGAGATTGAGTGTGCCACGGAAAAGCCATCTACTACACCCACACTCCACACTCCACACCCCATACCCCACACCTCCTCTCCCATTCTCAGCTCAACACACTCCTTAGCAGAATTATTGATGGGCGCCACGGAGGTACAGAGGACTGGGAAGAATAAGATGTCTCAATCCTTAGGCAGGCAGGGAAAGCAAAAGTGTGGGTCAACAGGAGGAACAGGGCATGCACAATTTATGGCTGGGTTTAATATGAGAACAGACAGGGGCAGAGAAATGCATGGGATGTTCAGTGGAAGAAGATGAAAAGCATTTGATGTTCTGATACATAGTCCAGTAAAAGGACACAACATAGTCATTGTTCAGTGTTGTAGTAGCTTTACCACTGAGGAAACTGAAGGGAAGGGAATGACATTTACAGTGTACCATAAACCAGTGTTTGCTGAATAGTTCGAAAACAAGAAACAGACTCAGCTGCCAAAACATTCTCAAAACATCTTTTCAATAGTTTGTTGGCGGAGAGAGATGTCACAAAGTCCACCAAGCAACAGGGGGTCAAAAAAAAACCATACACCAGATATAGTAAAATAATGATCAATTATCTAAAACCGTTCTGTCTGATGGGTCAGGCGGAAACGAGTGGGTGGAAATAGATAGTTCTGTTGCATTGTTTACTTTATTTGCACCTCACCGAACAAATGTGTGGTTTTAAAATAACAAAATTACAAATTCATCAAGTTATCACCAACCTATAGTGACAAATAAGTGGAGTAAAAAAAGAGAAGACTGCTGTGTAAAGGGCTTAAGAAGTACAATACAAGTGGAAAAGTATGTTGGGGTAAAAACCCAGAAAAAACTTTCATAAGCAACTTTGTACAGTGATATCCTTTCCAGACATGAACCTCAAGTTTATACCTGCTAATGACATTTGTTTTTCAGAAAGGCTTCTTCATTAAAGGCTAATCAGAACAGTAGAGAGTCAATGCATCTGTTTGGTTGTTGCTCTTCACTTGAAGGATGTGTCATTCATTGTGCTGTTCATTTTACAGATCAGTTTTGTTTAGCTTTGTGTTTATTGTCACGCCTGTTGTTGGTCATTTAATACCAACTCAGTGCACCTTTTGAAAACCCCATGGCAACCTTCACTTTCCCTAATTTTACACAGCATTACTGCAAAGCATCAGAAAGAATTCAGACTTGTCCTTAGATGCTTTTATATATATGTAACCAAGTGTAGGAAGGTGACATTTAAGCAGTACATTATGAGCTGAACCCACATGAGTTTTTTTTTTTATAATTTTACGAGTTCCTTATAGTGTAATTAAATCATGTTCTAAAAGTCTGTCAACACCTTTAGTACATTTTTTATAGTCACAGATAAAAAGTCCAGGTTTTGCTTTGTGTTCACAACTTGTCTTAAGAGCCACAGTAGGTGGCCCTGTGTGAGTGGAAGGTGTTTGAACAATGAATGGACGTGAAACCAAACACAAGACATTTGATCATTAAAATGTAAGACTAGAATTTGAGATGATCCGGATTGAGAGAGAGAAAAGGTCTGAAGAGAAAAAAACAAGACAAGGTTAGAAAAGGGGAAACAAAAACTCTTAAGTGGTTATGACCACAACACAATGCTTGGATGTGTCAAAGCCCTCGTGTTCAGAGCAGGTACAAGCATAAAGGTGTGCAAAATACGGCACAAGGAGGGCTTTTTGGTGGAGTCTTGCTTCATCATGCTTACACCTGTCAGCTGCCAAAAAAATTAAAAAAGAATCATTTTCTTATTCCTGCTGCAGTGCATCACAACTCAATAAGTACCAAAAGCATATCCTGAATCCCCTTTGTCATGCTCCGAGATACTGACATTGCGTTCCTGCAGGGTTATTTGTCTGCTGCTGCGAAGAGAAGAGCGCTACAGTAAGTGAGTGTGTCCCATTTTGTGATGAAGGGCCCTTGATGAGCAGCCTTGATTAGAACAAGAGCCATTCTCTAGTGTCCTTTTGTGTCCCTCTTTGTTTTGTCAGCTGATTAGCATTCAAAACTCACATACTCTTACATTGACAGGATTCATCTATAAATTCATACACAGCACGTCATGGACGCTGCATGCTTCGGTGTAGACAGGGAAATGTTATGAGCACTTACCCGCCCCGGTTATAAAGGACATCCCGGTTATTTGTGTTTATTGGAATGAGATCATCGTCAAAGGGTCACTTCTCATAGGATAGCAGCATGGTCATAAAGTGTTTAAAGAAATTGAAGTTCTGGATGGACAATGTCCATACAGCACAGCGTTACCTCTTATTTCAACAATGTAAAATGTAAAATGTAAAATGCTACATAGCCTTGAGGTCTTATTGATCTCATTTGAAGTGTTTTCATTTTATTGTTTATTTTTATTTATTTATTTTGAAGTTATCTTGTCTTAACCTAAGAGGTCATTTATTATTGTGGTATAAATGTGTTTATGGGGCCCTCTAGAGGAACATTAATTACATCACAAGAAAACTTTACAGCACTCAATAAAAGTTATCCTTTACACTACACTTCCAAATTTAGCTAACCACTATGGCTCAATATGACTCAATATGTCAGATAAATATAAAAAGAGAAGTTCTAATTTTAGCATCAAGCAAAGAGAGAATTCTCTGCATTGTTTTTTAGGATGGTTACTATTTACCTGGGACACATATGAAACATATGTTCATAGATTCTAAATGTGGGAATTGTTTATATTATTTCCTGTGTTTCATCTTGATTTTACTCCATCGAGACTATAACTTACACACTCTAACACTTCTGAAGAACTGACTAGTAGATTCACCACAATGACCCTTGGAGGGAAATACCTGCACATATGGAACATGTGGTATTGCCACTGTTAAGACGTGCATGAGTGTCATAATGGAAAGAGACTCAGCGTACAATGACATGCCACCCACATCCACACTGGCCATCACACAGATTTACACAGAACACCAACACAATAGTGTGTAGCAGTTCATTTATACACGGTATAGATCAAGTATAGATCTCAAGTGTTGAATGCTGGATAAGAAAGAAAAGAAAATGCATAGAGAATGTGACGTTTCTTGGTTATACTTCTGTTCCACTCTTCCTCTAGACATTTTCTGTTTGTCCCATGATAAAAACATCTGCTGACAAAAGCTGTCAACTTGAAACTAAAATGTATTTTTAGTGTAATTTTATAAAAAACACATAGTGTGAATATAGTAAAACAGAATTTAACACATTGACCACAGGGTCAAATGACACTTGCAATGAATGTTTAACACCTACGCTATCATTTGCAACAGAATACACCTTGCCACATACTCTGATGTGACCCAATTTATGGTAAATTACTAATGGAAAGTACTGCCCTTCTGTATTCCTTAACCTTTAATACAGCTGTACAACATTTAAAGACTGCATTGAGTAACAGCCAAAAGAGGAAGTATCAGTTCTCCAGAAATAGCTAAATGTTTGTCAACCAAATATAAAGTCACATACTATTTCTCCATTATCTATGTAAAGATGGGGAATTTGTCTGTTTTGTCTGTCTGTTTAATACCAAACAGTACTGTAACTGCAACTCATCTTTTGTTCAATGATATAAAAGGAGGAAGCTGGCTGACCAGTCACCAGTGTCACACCTAACTGCAAACTTCCTGTTTGAGTGTGTGTGTGTGTGTGTGTGTGTGTGTGTGTGTGTGTGTGTGTGTGTGTGTGTGTGTGTGTGTGTGTGTGTGTGTGTGTGTGTGTGTGTGTGTGTGTGTGTGTGTGTGTGTGTGTGTGTGTGTGTGTGTGTGTGTGGGCGGGTGTGAATGACATTGAAGAGGGTGAGACTAAATGTTTGATGGCAGTTCCTGATAGTGGCTCAGAATGAAAATAAATAGTGTCTAAAGCTACAGAAACCACAGACGCCTCAGAGAGATGGAGCCACAGCAGATCAGAGAGGGCTACTTAGTCAAAAAGGTAAGGTTGTCAAAATACGACACAGTACAATGAGCAAATGAATTATGTTCCTGTATATCCATGACTTATTATCTGTAAAACTTGTTTGCATAGTATCCTTGTTAAAATGAAGTAACCTACTAATAAATTACCTTTAGCTTTACTAACTAAACCAAAAGTATTCTTACTGTGGTAATAATGTTGTTGACTACTTCTACCGGAGTAATATTATTTTTAATGTAACAGTACGTTTACTTTAGTACAAATCTGGACTCTTTACCCCTGACTTTAAACTTTCAACATGTGTAACCTGACTGTGAATAATACTGTCCAAGAAATACATGTGCAGAATGTCTATGGCACATTAACCCAATGTTCCACTGATGCAAAAATACAAGTTTCTTCTACTGCTTTATATGAGAGAAATACACACTGATTAAGTACACACTGTCTAAAACAGAAAAGTGTGAAGCAAGTCCATTTTTTACCAGACATAAATGTTTGTTCAGAAAAGTGAAGAATAATGCTTGCAACACTGCTTGCTGTTGATTGTTGGTCTAAAGCAGACGTGCCCAATAATAGCTTATTTTAAATACTACTGCAACATTTTCCTACATCTCTTTCAAGACTCTCAAAAACTCAATTAAAGGACAGTTTAAACTACAGTAAAAACAGTACAGTAAAAAAAGCCTATCCTACCTTTAAAGTTAGGTACCACTTTACAATAATGAAACTTGATCATTTATAGATGGTTTATACATGGTGGTTTAATTGGTGCTAAAAGGTTTGTACCTCATTAATTAGCTTTAACAATAGAAATTGAGGAATGATGACCAATTTATGGGCCCTTTAAAAAAAGGTGCATTAAAGGGGCACTGCATAAAGTTTAGCCCAAAAAAAATATATTCTCAAAGTCCTTTTGATGAGAAAGGTAAAATTATGCCTTTCTCATTGACACAGTACATTTAGCTGGACACAAGAGATGAGTAACAAGGTAGAACTTGGCCAATACACCGGACCTTAGTAGAGTTGTACTTTTATTTGTACAGAATATGCTAAATTACCCTACTGTTTCAAAAGGGAAATGTGTAAAGGAATTGGCTAAACTGTCACAATGCCATGTCATAACAATATATCAAAAATGACCGGCAATAGTATTTCCTTGTTGTGCTTTCCTCCTTTTAAATTCCTTTTATAAAACAGTGGTAGAGTCTGTTCTTCATTTTTATGTAAATGTCACTTTTGTGCATACTTGTGAGGTCCTGTTTTTTTCTTTTAATGTGGACTTTGGAAATTTTGGAAACTTATTCTCCTGCTGAGATAAAGACTATTGGCATTTAGACGCAGAACACTTGTATTTGGAAGATAGACAAATTCCAAGGCACTCCGATGGTTAAAAGATTTAAAAAGCCTTTATTCTTACATGACTAGTTAGATTTAAAAACGCACCAACGTGCTACAGCTCCAGAAAAGCCTTCTTCAGGGTGCGCACTCAGCCCATGTGTCTTTGGTGTCATGTAAGAATAAATGCTTTTTATTCACCTGCCACTTCTAAGAGCACTTGACTGGTTTCACTCCACACAGATCCATAAAGCACTCGCCATTGTTTTTTTGTACTGTGTGGAACTTTGACAATGGAGACATACAGAATCCTGTGCATGTAATCCTGATGTTGACTCTTCGCAGGGCACTGTGCTAAACACATGGAGGGCAGTCTGGGTTATTCTCTCAGAAGATGGGATAGATTTTTTTAAAAAGAAAACTGACCAATCAGCAAAAGGAATGATCCCACTGAAAGGAGCTACATTACTAAGTCCTTGCCAGGATTTTGGCAAGAGAGCTGTGAGAAAATGTCCACTTGTTTCGACATAATTACAAAATATAAAGCTTGAGTTTTGAAATATAAAGGGTATGATACATGTGTTTGCAGCTTGTGTTTAAGATTACCACAGAAAAGAAGCAGGATCACTTCTTTCAAGCTTCATACGTGGAAGAGAGGGAGATGTGGGTCAAAGACATTAAGAGGATCATTTCCTGTCTGGAAGGGGGAAAGAAGTTTGCCAGGAAGTCCACCAGACGGTCAATACGCCTTCCCGACACAATCAATCTAAGGTGAGGTCAGAGGAATCTCCAACATGAATAAATGATTGAAGCTGAAAGTATATTCTGACAGTGTGTTGACGGTGTTTCCACAGTGAACTGTACACGGTGATGAAAGACCAGGAGGATGGTGTGAGAGAGCTGAGGCTGGAGCAGGAGAACCGAGTGTTCAACCACTGCTTCACAGGTACGGCTCGCCTGTCTTTTTATCAGAAACTGTGAAAAAGTCATTTGTAGCTCATTTTAACCCGTCTCCTTTTTTTTGCAGGTACAACAGTGGTGGACTGGCTGATTTCTAAAGAGAAGGCAAGAAACAGGCCCGAGGCTCTAATGCTGGCAACAGGACTCCTGAATGAAGGCTTTCTACAGCCTGCGGGGGACATGTCCAAAGAGGGGGCTCAGAGCGCTAAGCAGTCAGTCCTCTTGGATCAGACAGATGCTCTTTACTACTTTGTGAGTTCAGATGAAAATTCAAAGGTCTCTTAGACTAGCTCTTAACTGCAGAGTCAAAAAGAACCTGATTAGTTGCAGTGTATCTTGGAAATGTTTTATGAATAATTACAGTGCAGTACAAAATGCCTTCCTTAGTTTGCTAGTATGTCTAAAAATTGTTTTTATGAAAAACAATATCTATACAGTGCTGATCACACTGACATTTGCTGGAATGTTTATTGTGTGAGGACGTTAGGAAAAAGTGATATCGTAAGATGTCCTTGGTTTTATGACAAAATCATGATCTTTCAATATTATCATGAGTCGTGCTGATTTTTGTATTTTGGCCTTTATTACCATATCCAGAAGACAACTGTTATTGAGGCTACTTTTGCTATGGATAAATAACATTGAAAGATACACAGATTAAACTACAGTTCAATGGTAGAAAAGAGAGTGTTCTCTTGCTCTATTAATAATATATGTATATATATATATATATAATATTAAAAGTATTGCAAAGCATGTATCTTTAGGTTTGGCAAAAACTAATGTATATATATTATCATAATGTCAGCCCTGTGACTAACTGGCCACTGTCCAGGGTGTACCCCGCCTCAGGCCCAAAGCTGCTGGGATAGGCTCCAGTCTCCCGCGACCCCTAACGGAACAAAGCGGTAGAAAATTAATGAATGAATGAATTATCATAATGCAAACCCCTGCATTTGGGTATAATACAGTATATTGTTATCAATAAGCAAATTCTTTTTTTAGCATTGGAATCAGTAAAGGCAGCCAGACAGTGAGGTAAGTATTTTTGCATTGGTTAATCTGTCGTACTAAATGCAATATTACTTACTCCTGTGTATGTAATCCTTTAGCTTTGCCCACTCTTAAAACCCCTGTCCTGAATGGAGAAGTAAATCAAAAACTAAGACTTGTTAAAATGAACATGCAGACAACATGTCGACAACATGCTTGAGTTAAATAATTTATTTTGTGTGTGCTGACAGGCAGATAGTGGCTTTTTCTGTGAGGGCTACTCGAGTGATGAAGACGCTCTAGTGAAGGAGGAATTCAGAGGGAACATTATAAAGCAGGGCTGCTTACTAAAACAGGTACGTACACTTTTAGCTTTCACGGTTTGTCTATAGCACAGCATGCCCTTAATTTTCTGTGACTCTGGCAGAAACGTGTCAAGAATAATATTTCACCAAAGGCTATAGTGACAATATCTGTCTCGTTAGTTTTCTCACCAGCTTTTATAATAACAAACCAAAACGTTTCTGATAGTAAGGCCGTTTAGTCCACACAATTAAGCAAACTGCTGAGCACATTCCACGTTTTGGGGGATTTACAATGTCACATCAGATCAAATGTGTCTTGTGACAGGGGCACAGGAGAAAAAACTGGAAGGTGCGTAAGTTCATACTGCGAGATGACCCTGCTTATCTGCATTACTATGATCCCACAAAGGTAACTCCGCCAACTTGTTCAAGCTAAATGCATTAGAAAGTGCTGTTAACAGATGTTGCATAATGCTATTGATGCTCTGTTGTCTGTCTTGCAGGGTGATTATCCTCTGGGTTCCATTCATCTGCGTTCATCTGTGGTTACAGCTGTGGATTATGTACCTGATGGTGGGTGATAAACTTTTAACTAGACAGGCATATGCATAGACTTTAAGCACAGAGTTTATTTATTTCACCTCATGTTTTTAGCTAAGAAGTATGACGTTGAGGGGAACCTGTTTGAGATCATCACCTCGGATGAGACTCACTACTTTCTCCAAGCTGCCACATCGGAGGAACGCAAGGAGTGGATCAAGGCGGTTCAGACAGTATCCAAAAGTGGGAAATAAAAAAAGTAGTCAATATTTATAGGCCATCAATGCAATAAAACTTCTGACTTAATGGAGCCTATGTTTTTCTACTAACATACACTTTATTCTTAATCAGTCACTTCCTGTCCATAACATATGTCTAAGTGGCTACACCTAACCTTTAAAAATAATTGCACCAAATAAACATATTCAATGAAAGGTTGTTTTGTTTTGTTAATTTAATAGATTAGAAGTAATAGTTGTTGTCGATGTGTATCTATTAATAATATCTTTCAAAGCACAAATAACTTTGCTATGTGATATTGTAAATAAATGTGTTTACAGATCAACACAATTTATCATAAACATATTTAGTACTTAAAAGTTATTACACCAGTAAGTGCCTTTCAGCTTTTTCATTTCAGGGAGTCGTCACAGCAGAGTAATCCACATGAGTGGCTTGGCAGTGTTTTTACACAAAGCCTTCCAAACGCAACCCTCTCCATTTACGGGATTGGGACCGACACAGAGACCTACTGTTATTTTAAGTCATTACATTAAGCTACTATACTGTACATGCAGTACTCATATTTTCCCAGACATGTAAAATCTATATGACAATGTGGAAGTCTAATGTGAGTATACTGTATACATTTTTAATTTAGAGGTATTTTTAAAAACCCTCATGAGGCTTATCATTGGTCAGAAGGTCGCTGATGTGGTTTGAGCAATACTTCCTCTGTTCACTCATCAGAGTTATCATACCCACAAAGTCAGTTCCAAAAGCTGAATCATATCCCGTCTTCACACTTGACTGTCACTCTGTGGCTCAAAAACCCTACTGCATCTATCAGATATACTGTTTGTGACAGAGTGACCAGTCAGTGACCTAGCTGCACCGAATTACTGCTAATAACTACTACTAATAAATTAATACTTAGATAAATATGTAATCAAATAGATCCTGTTGACATACAGACTGTACAATGCAAATCAAACTACAGTGTTTTAATGTCTGTTTCATCATCTCAACACTTGAGGGCAGTCTACAACAGCTTTAGATGAATGCACTCTGGCAGTAATTATTGTCATATCTTGCCATTAATAGTAAATAGACAACTAATAATTAGACTTGATAATGTTATATGTGCTTTGAGACATGATTAATGAAATGACAGGCTGGCATACAAGGAATACAAGTTATGCTTATTCTGCCTCACCACAGAAACCTGACTTAACCATAGCCTGGGAATGAAAGCTGTCTCTTACTTTTACTTGAGCACATGTTCATATATATTGTGTAATTTTAAAACCCAAGATTGCCAATGTGTTTTCTCCCTACAGCAGTTGTGTTTTAATCAGCTCATTGTTTTCAAAATTTTTTTGAAAATTCACCAATACCTCTTATCTACACTGAATGTAGATAAGAGGTATTTTCCTATGTTTTTATTTAAATGAGAAGGAAATGGTTTGTAAAAGTTGTCATGACTTGGCACAGTTTGAGTTGTAAACACTGTGCTTAGCATGCTGATAGTCTTGGTCACATCAAATAGCTTCTAGCTCACCACTGAGTTTGTCCAAAGTGATCATTTGAGAGCCTTTTTTATCAGCATGCAGCATGGATCAACCCTCCTTTTATACTTTAGACCCCCCCACCCCACCCCCAAGTCTTTTCCCCCAAGGCTGCACTCAAATTACACATGTTTTTGATCGAATCTGTGCCTTGCTGTTAACTCACAAGAGCAATTCAAAACCTTACAAAATAAAAGACTAGGTTTCAGCAATCATATATAAAAGCAGGCAAGGACTAGGTCTGTAAGCTTGTACCTGTCACCTGTTAACACCAATTTAATATGAGGCTGTGACTTCTTTGTTGTAGCTTCAAAGGTTCTGGGGAACAGACTGCCCATTAACAACAAGGGATGTTTTTTTTTTTTTAATATATGACTTATCCAGGCATTTTATACTGTAGTGTATTACTTTTTCTCTATCGCATATACAGTTTAAAACATCCAATATTCTGTTCTATATGAGGAGCACACACACAATGCAATCTTATATTCCATCAGCGGTCGTTAGATATTAAAACAGGGCTGCATCTTGAACATTTCCCAGATGACCTATTAAATTGTATCAGTTTAATTTGTTCTGAGCTTTTATTTAACATAAAAGGTACGAGGTGCCCTCCACTATATCCTGACATTTCACTGCAGCGTCATTGTAAATCCATGAGTCATCAGGAGAATACAGCACCATCTGCTACAGAAGGCAATTACTCATTGATTTCTTTTAGTGCAGAGCTGGTAGCATTTTACAGACTTTCACCGATTTCTGCAGGTGATTTTGATTTCTTTTTAAATCAGAATTTCCGTGAGCGGTCCGCGTTTCCAAGAGTGGTCCGCGAGCGCCCCTATTGGTCTGCAAAGTGATTTGGACATGTTTTGAAATTACAGTGATTCAAAGTGTCTGCAATTCCCATTAAGTGTGTTGTTTTCAATATAACTCAAAAAGTGTGTAAAATTATTCAAAAACATATTTGAATTGTCTGTTTTGTGGGACTGTTGGACTAGCAGTGCTGTGAACATATTGCAACACTGCAACGTATTGTATCAAAATAACCACGACCAGTGACCGCTAAGGTGAAACGAAAAGTACAACAGTGACAACATAAAGTTCGTTTTTGTTTTTTTGGACTGGGTTTTGAGGAGGACCCTAAACCATAAACAATAATGTGTGATTACAGATACTACTATTACTGGTCTGTTACTGGTCTATTACTGGTCTGTGTAATAGTTAGCCATGTGGCTCCACCGAGCACTAGAGCGTGAAGAGCACCGCGGGTCTGGAGCAGCTACTGCCCCTCGGTTCCAATGGAGCCAAGGACAATCTGCCAGGTGAATGTGCCCTGCTCTGTCCCCAGATAGATAGAACTGATAGAGCTGGCGACAGGTGCAGAGGAGTTGTGTGTGTGGGTTTGTAGCCCAAGTGGTCCTTGGGCTGAAAACGTTTGAGAAACACTGCTCTTATTACACTTGCAACAAGTTTATTGCTTTTTAAATGAATAAAACACTCATCTATGGCAGTTTGCATATGTAGTATACTACATACAAACTGAATCACATCCACAACTAAATATGCACTAGAACCAAAATATACACGTTGATCACATTATGTATTCCTACGCAACTTGAAAATTAAAGCAACACTATGTAACTTTTTACATAAAAACAGATAGCCTAAAGAAAATTTCATAGCGGTTTTTGGCTTACACTATGTAACTCTGAGTGATGGGGCAGCCTGTTTGCAACATTCAAAGTGCTTTAACACAGTGTCTTTGAAGCAGTGTGCTGTGAGAGATTATCAGGTGTGCCATGGAAAACTATCCCATTTTATTTAAGTGGTCTAAAATTGATTACTTAGTTACTGGAAATTATTTTGTACTGTTCTACAAGCAATGCAATGACTGGCCAAGTAATGGAAATACCACCTACTCCATGTCAGTAGGTGGCGGTAGGCACCAGAATAGATTATCCTGTTAATTGATGTCAATAGAGTTAATGAAGCATGCTGCAGGTGGTGACAGCAATGGATAAATATTTGAAAAGAAAAACTTCAATCTCCAGACTGGGTCTTTGTTTTGTGTGATTTTTGGAATGTAAAAAGTGTGCCTTGGCTCAAAAAAGGTTAAAAAAAACTCTGCTTTAGCACATCCTAGAACATTACATAGTGTAGCTTTAGCAATGCTAACTTGTGTGTCTTTGCTAACATGTCTGTGTCCGGTTCTCAGTCATCCAGGACATAGTCAAGAAAAGGTTTCAACAAGAAATCCCACATCTAGATGCCATTGTTAAAACCTTATCATCTATTAGATATGAAAATAATAAAAACACACATTGTCCTAGTTAGACATATGTCATCTGAAATGAATGAATTGTCACTAAACCTTCAATTCAATAAATCAATCAGCAACATAATAACCTATGCAACTCATGTGAAAACAAAGACAATGTGCTATTATTAGACAAGCATCTTTCAGCTTTTGCCACATTTAGTTATGCTCAAAGTGAGCCTCCAGCAGATTTAAACGGAGATGCTACAGACATTAGATGCATTACTCAGTGTCTTTAGCCTTAAATAAAGCTTAGTAACCAACCTAAAAGCTGTGGCAGAACAGTGGCACATATTAAAAGCCCATTAAAAGTTTTGTATTCTCCAGATGGGACTTTTCTGTCCAGATGCCGCCTAATGCCAAGTTTAATTGAGTGGAGCATGGCTGTTGTGTGTGAAGATTGGTTAGAAAGCAGGTTCAGTTAGTTGTTAAAGCAAAGACCTCTATGTGAAGAAAGTCAAAAATGGTAAAAGGAAAGTAGATAAACAGGATATTTCCAGAGAAGAAAGACAAGGAAACAAGGTCACCGTCTTTCCCTTCCCGTCCCTTCAAACCAGACTTTGAGGCCAGACCGTTTAAATATTATCTTCAATCTTACATGGACAAGTAATAAAAGAATAGACTGAATATTGCCTTTGGTGTCTGCTCTGAATTAAGATGAATTCTCACGATGCCCCTTTCTCATTCTTTTAGTCAATTTCTGTCATCATTAAACCCTTACTCACAAGGTATTGGTTGGTTAAAGTAACAATTTTCTATGAGCATAATTTACGTTTATTGATGCATGGCAGTGGGTGCACAGACCTCTTCAGGTGTAGGGGCAGCAAAACCAACAAGAAAACAAAAAAAAAGAAAACTGTGCTGTTATTTTATGAATTTTATGATATATTATTTTTACTATTTTTTGTGTAAATAGTCTAATAGACTTGAATTCTTATTATAAATATAATTTACTAAAACCAAAGAGGGGCAGGGCACATTTTGTGACAAAAACACCACTGTTTTTTTATCTATGAATGATAAACCATGGTGTTCTTTTGGTTTGTGTTGATTATTTTTATTTTCATTCAAAATGTTGTCTTTGATAAATATACATTGCAAAACAAAAACATACTTGCACTGAAATATTGGAGGCCATTAACACAGAGAAAGTGATTCTTTTAGTGCAGGCTTCATACAAAAAGGTAAATATTAAATAAACAAAGAAAAGAAAAAATGAAGCATAATGTTGGCAATGCATTCACACCATGTTTAACAAGGTGGAGATTGCATCTGACGCCAAACTCAGATGTAGAAGTTTAAGGTCAGCTCTAAACATGTATTTGATCTATTAGTATTTCCAGGTGGCAAATTGGTTCAGTTTTACCTTTTTAATAAAATAAAGAAGGAAAGGTTGCTATGCTGTTGTGGCTGGAACCAGGATGGAAGAAATTCTCAGATAATGCAGCTTTAATTGTGTAGTTTTGAAAACAAAATCTTGGACTACAATGTAGAGTTGTACACCTCTCAACCCTCCTTCTCCAGTGTTTTGTGTGTATACTATAACGTCTTGCACAATGCACCCTTCTTAAAACTGTAACAGAATAAGCATAACTGGTGGAAATAACATGGAAAATAGTATCAGTGAGTATAAAACATACATGATTTTAATGACAACATTACCATGTTCACAAAAAACCTAGACACTTTGAGGTGAAACTGCTTCATTTAAAATATAGGCAGTCTTATGCCCGACTAGTTTTGGTCTGGCATTGAGAAAAAATGAATTGTTGTGAATCCAGATTGGATTGGAAGTTTGTCATATCATCAGACAAAATATTACAGCCTATTGGCAACACAAATACAACTTTTCCTGGCATAATAATACTTTTGGATTTGTGAGCCTAGTACTAAATAATGTACTTGTTTTTTTCCCCTGTCCCCTTAAAGGCAATATACCATTTCTAAAGCCGTAAACCACGACAATACATGGGCCATTACTTTGAGAGCCTGTCCAAGAATCTGGAGTTGCTCTTCAGATGACCACTCAACACTAAAAGACCCCTGTTTTACAATGTGACTCTCAGTGAGTAGCAAAAAGGATCAAGAGGAGCTCGATAAGAAATGATTCTGCAATAGCACAAGAGGTCACCTTGGTGTGCAGTTCACTTCCACCGAGCTGCCTGGCTTTCTGCTTGAATACAGTAGCTAAACGTTTGACTTGCCACATGTTGTGCCACCACAGTGCTGTACAATTCACTGGGGAGGTTTCCAGAATTATCCTCAACGTTATGGGGTCTGCATGACAGCTGAACCGCAGCAGTCCAAAACAAACTGCCTCAATGGAACACTACACATGTGTCCACAGTCCCCCAAAGTCCAATTAATCACATCAGGTCCAAGCAAAAAAGTTTCAGTTCTATAGTTAGAGTCTGGTATTGTGACTGCAGGTAGATATTCTTGATAGGAGGCACCGGTCAAAAGACATAATATAATAATAAGGAATAATTAATAAAGAAACTTTAAATGTGAGTTAGTGTAAGTTTGTTGACAGTTATCAAAATATTGATGTGAAAAAACCACACCAAGCATTGGCGATGAGAAACAATAATGTTTTTTGACCAAACTTAATAACCAAAAATAATTTATAAGTTATAAACAAACGATAGTAAGGACTTAAACAATAAATCTCTCTTATTGAATGTGAGATATTTTTATAAAATAATTGCAGAAAAACGTTTAGAAAAAGGTCTAGAAGTTTTATGTCTAAGTTGAGTTGTAATGTTAAGTCTGTTAACATGCCAACTCTGTAAAAAACTGTGCAGATCTTAAGAACCAAGCTAGGCAACCAGTCTAGGAGTCAGACTGTGGGTCAGCATGTACCAGAAGCTGAGACGTGGTGGTACCAACTGATACTGCCGATGATACAGTGGAATGCGTGGTCCACAAGCCTCAGGCAGCTCTCTGTTGGGCTGGCAGTGCTCTTTCTCTGCTCCAGCAGCTGGTGCTCTTTCTCGGGTCAGGGGTCAGAAAGCAGCTCAGACTGTGAGAAGGTGCAGGTTGTCTGTGTCAGTTTAACCACAGTCACAGTCACAAGGAAAATTATCTCACTAATAAAAAAAAGGAATAAAGAAAACACAGGCGTTGCCTTGGAAAGCTTCAAGACAAAGAGACAAGACAAAACTAAGAACTGACAGGTCTTAGAAGAACTGGAAAGAGAATGGAGAACAAACTTAGAGACAAAAACTAAACAAAAAACTGCCAACACCCTAAGAGTCTGAGTCTTTCTAACTAGTCAAATAGTCTTAACTAGTCTTAACTAGTCTTTACTTGATGGCGGGACTTTGTCTCACTAGGTGGGGGTGGAGAGAGATATCCTAAAGACAACATCATTATCTCTGCATGAACTAACCACAGTGCATTTTAAACATAAAAGGAACCAATGTTTCATGGTCAATAGTCTTTTTCAAAATGTACAAAAGATAAATCAACATTTCCTTCACACAGTTAGATAGCAATGAAACTTTATTAGTGTTTGTCTCTTCTCCACAAGAGTCCTTAAGTCTTTATTAATAGCTTTTTCAAAGTCTACAGACATTGATTGTTGAAAGGTACAGTTTGTTAATGCCATGCCATTTGTCTTAATGGAGTGTTTGTTAAAGACTTTTTTTCTCCTGGGAGTTGCTTTGTTGAAAGTTAGGAGTCTTAAAAAAGATTCTTTCCCTTAATTTATGACACCTGCACTGGCGCCAGGTTCCTGTGTTGTCCTGTTGTCCAGAGAGAGGTTTTTAGCAAATCCATGTTCCTCTCTCTGATCAATGTCCACACACAAAGAAAGTCTTTTAGCAAGTTTAATCATTCCTTGTCAGTCAGATCAAGGTAAAAAAAAATGTATTTAACCTTTATTGATCCCAGTAAAATGTTTGAGAACCAGTTATAGGTGGTAGGCCTGCAGTGCATTGCCTTGCCTTTCCATTGTCAAAAAGGGTTTGAAGCATCCCAAGTAGTGTACCACACTACTTTGGTAATTTCAGCTGTGGATCCAATAGTGGTGGGTGGATCGATCCAAAATATCAATAGAATAAATAACAACATTGGTATCAGTTCTTGATCAATACGTCCGTGATGAGAACAATATTTACAATTGGGATCATAAGTTTACATACTCTGGCAGAATTTGTGATTTGTGATTTTTTTGCCCATTTTTCAGAGAATATAAATGAAAACACAAAAACTTTATTTTACTCATAGTTAGTGGTTGGGTGAAGCCATTTATTGTTATGTTTACTCTTTTTAAATCATAATGACAACAGAAACTACCCAAATTATCCTGATCATAAGTTTACATGCCCTGGTGATTTTGGCCTGATAACATGCAAACAAGTGACACAAACAGTTTTGAATGGATGCTAAAGGTAACCATCCTCACCTGTGATCTGTTTGCTTGTAATCAGTGTGTGTATAAAAGGTCAGTGAGTTTCTGGGCTCCTGACAGAACCTTGCATCTTTCATCCAGTGCTGCACTGATGTTTCTGTATTCTGAGTCATAGGGAACGCAAGAATAGCACGAATTTAAAAGATATCCAAAGAATTGAGAATGCCACTCAACACTGCTGTTCAAACTCTAATTAACCAATGGAAAATAAAAAGGTCAGGTAGACCAACAAAAATTTCAGCCACAAAAATTGCATCCAAAAATTGTTTGGGATGGATGGTTGAGTTGCCAGAAGAAAGCCATTATTACACAAATACCACAAAGCATCTCATTTACAATACGCCCAACAACATGGAGACAAGCCTCACAACTTCTGGAACAAAGCACAAGGCCAAGTCGACCTGTCATTGGCTACAGGAGCATAAAGTGAAGGTTCTGGACTGGACTCAGTCTCCTGACCTCAATATCACTGAGCCACTCTGGGGAGATTTCAAACGTTCAGTTCATGCAAGACAGCTAAAGAATTTACAGGAACTGGAGGCTTTTAGCCAAGAAGCTTTACCTTCTGAGAAAATAAAGAGCCTCATCCACAACTACCACAAAAGACAAAAGACACCTTGATGTTAAAGGTGGTGATACACAGTATTAAGAAGTAAACGTTTATCGGGGTCATTTGGGTAGTTTCTGTTGTCATTACAATTTAAAAAGAGTAAACACTGTTGTTTGACAATACATGGCTTCACCCAAACACTAGAATAAAAAGGGTTTTGTGTTATCATTACTAATGGCCAAAAAATAATAATTCTGCAAAATTATGAACTGTAAGTATTGGTTAATTTTATATATGTGTCCCGTCATGCTTACTTTGCCCTACATGCTTCAAGTGGATTATTTTTTTATACCACATAACTGATTCCCCAAAAGCTATGGCTGTCACAATTTTGTCAAGGTTACACAAAAAGAGTCAAGCTGCTTTAGTAAAAAGTAAAAAGAATTGAATTGGGATTGGATCGGTATCTACAAGATATTGAATTTATACCCAATTTTGCAGTATCACACACCACTAGGATCCATTAGTGTGGAATGGTTACTGAAATGTGCTCAAAAACTCTAACTATAGAACTTAAACTTAAAAATAGCCATGCACAACTGTTAGAATATTTTTTGGTACAATGTGGTAGAAACTTAATTTTTAAACAGAATATGACATTAACTTTAGCTTTAAGTTTATCCTCCACTTTGTGAAGCTGGTCTCTCTATAATTAAATTTATTGACAAAACACGTCTGCTTCTTTATGATGCAATAATACTTATGGGACAAGCAATTTATCACTGACAAACATTCACAGCAACTCACTGCTGTTTAATTTGAGCTAATTGATTAGAAATATGATAATTATTTGCAGCGGGTGTACTGTTCTTCCTCTGAGATGTGTGTTTTGGTTCCCTGTTGATTTGGTCTGTACCCCTCCTGTGACTTGAGTGTTCCATCTTCCATATCAGCACAGCAGTCCCCCTGAACATGCACAAAGCAGATAATAGAAAGACTGACAGAGGGCCTAAGCTTGCTTTTGTTACAGACACTCAGGCTTGGATTGATAGACACATTCACACTCACTGAGAAGTTGATAGAGGTTGACAACTAGTGCTGGTGTTTAGATTCGCCCCCATCTTCTGAGGCTCCGGAGCTGCTGAAATGTGTTATTTGATGAACTGTCATTACCGACCTGGCCACATTTCTTGGCCGAGGCCAAATAGAAATATATTAGGTTGCATTGTAAAAGGTTTGTAATATACAGTTCAACTAAATGGTGGTGAAAATTGTGCATTGGAAGGGTATAATCACAAAAAGATTACATGTCTTTTCATTTGTCTGAGTTGGCCGTTTAAGGCCCTATAGAACCCAGTACATCTGCCACTTCTATTCCTACAGCTGCCCAGTCAAAAGACCGATTTGATTATATTTAATTCACTCTTATCAGTGAAGGTTTTTATCAGTTCCAGGCCATTCTATGACTTTACAATGGGCACCTTAACATTGTTTTGAATATTTTAGATGAAATGTATGTAAATCACAAATAATGATTATTTGCTTGTCTGTATAGCACTTTGGTCTGTTGTGGTAGAAATAAACTTGACAAAAGGGATCCTTTTAAAGTAGTATTTAAAAATGCATCTAGGTAACAATAACTTCCTGTACACAAATAAACTATTTACATTTACATATTAGTGTCTGTTTGCTATAATTTTATTTAGCAAACGATCCAAATGAAAACAAATGGCTGTGACCATTGTGTATGTGCAACATCATTAGAATTTGAAACTTCCAAGTTGCTGTGCATATCTCCCAATTACTGCTGTTTATATTCTTGAAGCTGTAAGAGGTTCACATTTTATGCTGGTTTTAATGAATGGCAGAATTTGTGTTTAGACTTAAACCTACCAGAATATCTTCCAGTGACACCAAATCCTGTAACCAAAAACCAACAGCTCTACGCAACAATGACAAATGAGCATCTCCCAATTTAAACTGTTAAAGTTATTATTATTGATTAAATGGTTTTCCGGTGAGAACAAACTACGCCTGAAATCAGAATGAGCGGCTAACGATTTGCTGTCACAGATTTCTCTGGCCTCTGAAGCTGTGGGCCATGTGGCTGTGAGAGGAGCACCAGCGTCACATATATCTCCAAGGTTTATGTCGTCACATTAGAACAAATGAGCTGTTACCTAGGTGCAGATCATTACAAACGGTTCAGTTAACAATAAAGATTTTCTACACCAAATCTATTGACTTAGAACAGTGACCACAGAAAACTGCTGCAGTTTTATTCTCAGAAAGCTTAGTGACCCTTACATGACCCTATAGAGTTAATTCAAGAACTCACCTCAGGAGGGTTGGCTGCCCATGCACCATTCTAAAAGTAATTTGTTGTCATTGCCTTTGTCCATTATAGATTAGCTGTAGGCATCACTTGACCAACAGCTGATCAAATGTAACATTTTACAATGTTTCAGAGATATATGTTGCATTGAAGGGGCGTTTCACAAAATAAGGAATGTTTTTTATATGAAAATGGTTACTCAGTTCAGTGCAAAGCCGAAAGCACCCAAAAGCTGAGGTCAAAGATAGAACGCTGCATGGATGTGGAAGGAAGAGGAATGATGAGATTAAAACACAGAAATGGGTTGTACTACAAAGGTGATGTGGACAAATGAAGAAATATATTTTTTTTTGTTGCAGAGAAACATTGAGATTCTAAATCATCAAGTTTATTGGAGAAGACATACAGTATAAAATATTTTATGCTGCTGTCAAATAGAGCTGCCTGGATAGAGTCACTCTCCTGGAACAGCATCTGTAATCTGACTAGAAACCCATTTAAGGAAAGAAACATAGAATGGTTCCAATGTCAGGAGCTTCTATGTAGCATAAAACATAATGTAAAGATAGAAACAACCTCTAGCTAATGTCAGCTGTTGCATTCTGGATAGAGTCATCATGGCGCATGTGCTTGTGACAAGCTGAGGCCAAACTGGGTAAGCAAAAGTGAGAAGACAGATCCAGAGAAAGCCTGGTCTCTGTCAGATGTAGACAACAACAAACAGAGCACTTTAACATCAAGTGGGAAAGCTGAGTGATCCCATTAACAGCCCTGTGTTTTCCTCATATACAACTTAATTGGAACATTTTGTTTTGTTAAATGTAATGTGGATTTTGTTCAGTCGTTTCTTGTATTCATGAGGTACAGTCGTTTAGTCTGTCTCTGGATTATAAAACCTATTTAAATACATTAACATTCATTATCAAACATGATGTTGTCCAAACAGCATCTCTCTGTATGTAGGTACTGTATGTTGAAAAGATGTTGATAAAAAAAGCAAATTGCATACTAAGTAAATGTATGTATGTTCAAGGGATCTTGAAAATGTACCTTGACACAAGGGATCTTGAACATGTACCTTGAAAAAAATTTTATGGTATATTTTTCTATGTACAAATACCATACAGAGGAAAAAACTAATTACACCAATCCCATGCTTGTATCATAATGTTTTTAGGAAATAATATTTTGTAAGATTTGTGCCAAGAAGGTCTTTTGTAACATTGACATAAAAGTGAATTAGATGTTAGTGTTTTCTTCTCTTTGTCTTATTCAGTTGAGCTTTTGTGTAGCAAGAGGAGTGGCTGGCTTCATCATTCATCCTACAAAAGCTTGGTCTACTCACCTCAACCCAGCCAGATAATTCCGTTCAATTTGGTAGTGGTATTCATTTGTTTTACCTTGATTTTTTACGTGATTTTCCTTGGCTTCTTCTCTGTGTGTCCAGGTTTCCATATGAGCATCACTTCCAGCATGTGCAGTCCTGGTTTGTGGTTTACTAACAAAACCATAACATTAAAACTTTTTGATTACTTTTCTAAATGAAAACTGAAAATACATTTGTGGTACATTTTCACACAAACACAAACATTTAAAATTTTAAATCCACAAGAGTGATTTTTATGTAAGTGTAAGTGTATTTGTAAACAAACCTGATCCTGTGTGGTTGTGCCCAATTTTCTTTCATAGTGTCAATGACTTAAAAGAAAATCCAAGTTTACTCTTTAGCCACTTGTTATTTAAGGTGCGTTGGACTTTAGCTAAAACGGTGCAGTTTCAATTGTTGAGCAAAGCATGCCGGTAAGATTTGTGTCTGACTCGCTCTGACATAATCTATGCGCCGGTAACAGAAACCTTGTGAGATCAAAACAAAAGAAGCCGTTTGAGACAGACATCACAGTTGTTAAAAAACGAATGCAGCAGCAGCACGGCTCAGTGTATGACAGGAAATTGCCGACTTGTCAGCCGTGAACGGACACCTGATTGGCTTTGAGTTCAGTGTTGATCAAAAATGGAAGGCGCTGACACTAAACTACCCCCCACTCCACCTGCACCCCACTTACTCAGCCCCCCACTCCTCCACCACCATCTTTTTCTGATAAATCCAGATGAACAAAATAAGTTTTAATGATAGAAACAGTTTGAACTGCTGTCAAATATAGAGAACACAATCATTTTACACAGTTAGCACTAAACTCGTGCTTACAGCTACATCTCTTATATATATATGAAATAAACATCCAACACACTTGAAAAAACTACAAACTGTCTGGATTAACAACCTACGTTTCCATAGAATCCAGGCAAGGTGCAGTTCATTTTAAACCCGACTATAGTTTGGCTGAACTTTCTATTCATCTGTGAGCAATGATTGTATAGGGGATACAGTGGCCGAGAATGGCCACGCAAATACAATAGCTACAACATAAATGCAAAAAACACAACACAAATACAATAGCTACAACACAAATACAATAGCTACAACACAAATACAATAGCTACAACACAAATACAATAGCCACAACACAAATACAATAGCTACAACACAAATACAATAGCCACAACACAAATACAATAGCCACAACACAAATACAATAGCCACAACACAAATACAGTAGCCACAACACCAACACAGTAGCCACAACACAATTACAATAGCCACAACACAAATACAATAGCCACAACACAAACACAATAGCCACAACACAAATACAATAGCCACAACACAAATACAATAGCTACAACACAAACACAATAGCCACAACACAAACACAGTAGCCACAACACAAACACAATAGCTACAACACAAATACAATAGCCACAACACAAATACAATAGCCACAACACAAATACAGTAG
Organism: Neodontobutis hainanensis; assembly: GCA_024349245.1. NCBI lineage: Eukaryota > Metazoa > Chordata > Actinopteri > Gobiiformes > Odontobutidae > Neodontobutis > Neodontobutis hainanensis. The sequence goes on along the minus strand of JALDNG010000016.1, from coordinate 1,416,984 downwards.
CCACAACACAAATACAATAGCCACAACACAAATACAATAGCCACAACACAAATACAATAGCCACAACATAAATACAATAGCCACAACACAAACACAATAGCTACAACACAAATACAATAGCCACAACACAAATACAATAGCCAAAACACAAATACAATAGCCACAACATAAATACAGTAGCCACAACACAAATACAATAGCCACAACACAAACACAATAGCCACAACACAAACACAGTAGCCACAACACAAACACAATAGCCACAACACAAATACAGTAGCCACAACACAAATACAATAGCCACAACACAAATACAATAGCCACAACACAAATACAATAGCCACAACACAAATACAGTAGCCACAACACAAATACAATAGCCACAACACAAATACAATAGCCACAACACAAATACAGTAGCCACAACACAAATACAATAGCCACAACACAAATACAATAGCCACAACACAAATACAATAGCCACAACACAAATACAGTAGCCACAACACAAATACAATAGCCACAACACAAATACAATAGCCACAACACAAATACAATAGCCACAACATAAATACAATAGCCACAGCACAAATACAATAGCCACAACACAAATGCAAAAATTCCCACAATGGAAATTAGTCTACTTCACAACGGAAGTAAGCCTGCCCTCAGTGGATACACAACTCGCGTATGCCGATGAAGGTAGAGAAACTTTTGGAGTTTGATAAATAAAACGTTATTCAGAAGCTTAAAACTATTGCTGTTATTGCATGATTTTCACGTATGAACTATGCCAATTGTTACTATTATATTCCGTTGTGAAGCAGACTTATTTCCACTGTGAGAATTTTAGCATTTGTGTTGGAATTTGGATTTTGTGTTGTAGCTATTGCATTTGTGTGGGCATTCTTTGTGACCATAGGACATCAAAATCAAAATGTCCCTCAAACGTAAAAAGGAAAAAAAAGAAGCTAACCACAGGACCAGGGTTGGTTAATGGATTTTAAGTGTGTAATATAACAGAAATAATTTGTGTAGCTTTATTTATTTATTCATGAAAATCCTGCATTTTAAATTAAGTATATCTAATTTTAGTCCTGCTTCTACTTTTAAAGTAATGAAAAGATCCTTTATAAGAGCAGCAAGAGTTCTTGAAAATGGTGTTAACATTTAAAATAATGTGCATGTTTAACCAGCATATTGTTTAACTTAGGACCATCATATTCCAGTTTGGTTTTACCTTTTTAAAGCATGTCAACAGCTATAATTACAGACTTGGATATGGACAATATTTTGAATTTGTTGCTCATGTAACTTGAATTTGAATTAAAAGTTTAAGTTGTACATTTTCTTACACAGTTACTTAGTGATAGTTTCTCGTTAGTGCTAGAATGGTTCAATGTTTAATATATAACGAAGCTCTGTCACTATTTCAAACTACTATATAATATATAATATAAACTACTAAAATATCTATGTGTACATCTTACTAATTTAGTGCACAGGCTTCAGAATGATAATGTCTGTCATGCTCCGGAGCAAGTGCGATCTCAAGAGTAAGAGTAATAGCGTAAACACTTGAGTCACGGAAAGAAAAGAGCCCACTGGAGACAAACAATGTGAAACCTGAGGTGCCTTTGGGAAAATAAATGTGTTGGAAATTGTTGTTTATTCAGACTAATAGCAGGTTCTCCTAGAAAGTGAGGTACAGAAAAGGGGAAAAAAAACAAAAACAGTTGGTTCTTGCTGACACTTCACCCACAGGGCCAAAAGCACAGTGACTAATGGAGATAATAATCAAGGACTCCAATAATGGCCTGTGTAAAGCAAACATTTCCTAGCATTAAACTGCCAGTAAGGAAATTAGCATTAGAGGTATTTACATACTGCCGACATGCTAAACAAGACCTTAATGATCTGATTAACACAAGCTTGAACGGATCTGGTGTAAAACAATGAAGACAAAAAGGTCAATGTGTAAGTTATTTGAAGTCAGTGTTTTCAAGGAGCAGGATCTCATTAGTGATTGTTCTGTTTTTGTTAGTTAATGGTCAATGTAAATGTTTAAATGTAGGTGAATTGCAATGCCTACCACTGAGGATTTATATGAAGAAATGCAGCTGTCTGGCATATACTGTCGATCTTAAGTGTCTGGCCAAATACACATTTTTAGTAAGAAGGCTGAATAAAGTAAAACTTAACTTGTGCATTGTGCACTTAAATAAAATGGTTGATTGACTTGAAATGGGTGCACGTGGCAGAGTGGTTAGCACTCCTGCCTTACAGCAAGAAGGTTGTGAGTTCAAAACCCGGCCGGCTCAAACATTCTCGGCCGACTCTGGTCTTTCTGTGAGGAGTCTGCATGTCCTCCACGTGTTACTGTGGGTTCTCTCCGGGTAGTCCGGCTTCCTCCCACCGACCAAAGACATGCATGTATAGGTTAATTGGACTCTAAAGTGTCCCTAGTGAATGAAAGTGAGAGTGAATGGTTGTCTGTCAATTGAATGGTTGTCAGTCAGTGTTTGTCTCTATATGTCAGCCCTGTGACTAACTGGCCACTGTCCAGGGTGTACCCCGCCTCAGGCCCAAAGCTGCTGGGATAGGCTCCAGTCACTTGCGACCCCTAACGGGACAAAGCGGTAGGAAATGAATGAATGAATGAATGAATGACGTGAAATTTTCTGGATGACTCAGACTTGGAGTTGTACATTAAGTGATGATGACTCGACTCGGAGTAGTCTTTGGTGACTTGGACTTGGACTTAAATACACTGATGATTTTGTCATCAGTGCAAGTGACTTTAACTCAAAAACTGGTGACTCAACTACAACACTGACATTAACACACAAGAAAGATTTAGTTCTTGACCACTTCTCGCTGCAAAATTTGTTTATGGAGGGAACAGGGCAATACCAATAATGTTTAAATTTTACAAATATCCAAAAATAAATATGATCCAAATTTTATGTAAAATTTCACCTGCTGTTGATTCAAAGACCCAACCTCAAGGTGCATTGACCCTGAACTGAACTGACAGTCACAGCACTGCACTAACTGCCTAAGCAACTAAGGCTGACACTTTCCTTTTTTAATTCAAATTCACAAATGAATTGGTAATTGGTGTATAGAGGACCTAGAATGTCTTCCTTTTCCATGTTTTGTCAATATATGGAGTAACATTTAACATAGGTAACTTTATAATTGTCTGTTTTCAAACAAATGTTTTCATTTGTAACAGGAAGGGCTCTTAACTGAAGCTCACACTGTTATATAAAGGTATGATATGCAGGAAATTTAGTGTGTCACCAAATACCAGCTCACAGATAAATGTTAAATATAGCAAAATGACATGAGAACATGACGTCATTCAAAAGCCAGCGTCATCCTGAGTTTCTCTATTACTCACTGAAACAAAGAATCGGTATGGTGCTATGGTTGTTGACAAACATTGTCCTAAAAAATCCTGCCTATTGTGCCTTTAATAATTTATGCTGAGATGCCGAACAGTCTGCCGTTGCCATAGTAAGAAAGAAAATACTCCCAACTGAAAAAGGGGAACAGTGTTTGGGAAAAACAATGATTCATCACAGAAAGTCAGGTGTGCTCACACTGTGTCCAAACTTTTCTTTTCTCATCAATGTCAATGTCAAAGGTCATTAAAACTCCACAACAAATTTGTTCTACTTCCAGCCAAACAATGCTCTCCTGGCTCACAAAATATCAAAATGCAAATTAAACCATAATTTATTTTTGAATTTGGAATGACATGCATCACATCTCATCATTAGGCTTCAGAGATCAGCAATGTCTATTAATTTGAAAGAATTAGCAGCTTGTGTGACGGGATTAAACACCACACAAATGACTCTTTCTAACCCTGTGTTTCAGGAGCAACCAGTAAATCATGACCGTTCTGTGTTCTAGCAGCTATGTCCCATCCAATTTTACATAATTTGAAAAGACAATGAGGGCAATAGAGCAGCACAGTCCTCATAAAGAGAAGGTCAGAGTGACTTAATGACTCAATGTCGTTTTTGGATTCTGGGCGCATGACGAGTATGAGACAGCTTATCATCTTTTCTCAAACCTAATACTGTATGAGTTTGTGTTGTACAGTTGCAACCATGATGAGACATCCTACCTTAAAAAAAAAAACATTAACAAAATGACTTTAAATGTCTGTTTAAAATTTTCTCCAATAAGCACACATAGAATGACAAAGGTCATGCAGCATTTTATTTTAAGTACAAACCATCAATGAAGATATAATCATTGGGCAATTACAATAGCCTATTTCACCAAAATCAGAAACATCTCTTTACTTCACCTTGCATGCTGAAATTTGCAGTCAACAACTGCTTTCTTATTACCCAATTTCAGAATGAAATGATTTTCAATTTGGAAAGCCAGTAAAAAAATCACAAAGTAGCTGTTTTGGTTGCTCTCAAGCGCTGCACACAGAACAAAACCGAGCATGCTTTAACTTATTAAACCACACATGACGGCTTTGCATCACAACACAATCATTATGATTCTACAAATAAATTCAATTGTGAGAGCACTCAACTGCACTTACGGCCAATGGTGTAACAATAAAGCTTATAGACACACGTTCAACACAGAAAGGCAAAGAATAGACAAGAAAATACATAAAAGTCATCTGTTCATAATATAAAATGAATACCAAATCACATGCTGTATAATATTTACTTCACAAGCTATACCACATTTTTAACACATATAACATTGCAGTATGTACACAAAGAATGTCACAAACTGAACTATGTGGCCCTATTTATCACTGATTTAAATCAATATTGAATTGACCCTTTTCCCACATACTGTAATGGCAGTCAATACTTAAACTACAAAACCAATAATACACTTACTATATCATTATTTACACCTGCAACAAGACTGTCAATGTCATTCTCAAAGGCATAATATAAAGGGCTCTACAATCAAATACAGATTTAATATAAGTTTAAAATAATCTCTAGACACCTGTCATATAATAGTTCTGATGTATTTTACTTATTTCTATGAGCTGTGATTGTGCAGAGCTCTGCCACTTACATCTACTTCCAATATAATGCTCGGAAATCATATCAGACTGAGTCCTATTACAAGAAAATCTTCAACTAACTCTCATCTCAGTCTAGGGAGATTTATGAGCCTGTCAGCATCTACCTACGCACACACTGCTTGATGGGTTCATCTTAAGTGAATGCATTCAATTTCCTCTGTTATTGGCGTGGAAAAGGTCCTCATATCCATCTCGTCCACAGCCTTACTGGGGGCATAGGTGGACCTCCAGCGCATCAGTACTATTTTCCTCAAGTACTTGACGGTGTTGTTCTTGACACTGACAAAGCAAAAAGTGTTGATCATGCTGTTGCTCATGGCGATGCACTCGATGATGTAGAAGGCCACCAGTGAATTTTTCTGACGGGAGATAATAGTGGGATGGAAGTCTCGTAAAATAGTGAAGGCGTAGTACGGAGCCCAACAGAGGATGTACGCGGTTAGGATCCCGATCAAGACCATGACAGTCTTCCGGCGACAGCGCAACCTCTTCCTAATCTGTTCTGTCTGGAAACCGGGGACATTCTTAAACCAGAGTTCGCAGGAAATCCGGGCGTAGCACAAGGACATGACAATGACAGGCCCGATGAATTCCACAGCAAAAACAAACATAAAGTAGGAGCGATAGTAGATCTGCTTTTCCACAGGCCAGATCTGAGCACAGAAGACTTTGTGTGTGGCCGAGGAGGTGCCACCATGAGGGTACATCGTCTCCGAAGCAAAGTAGGCAGATGGAATAGAGATAAGAATGGGTACGATCCACACTCCTGTTAACAGGCAGTAGGCCGTTTGATACTTCATACGCGGCCTCAGAGGGTGGACAATGGCCATGTACCTGTTAAAACACAAAAAAATATTCCCCGAGATCAGATATGTGACACAAAGCTCTCTCAGAGCCTGTTTAGCAGTCTAAGAGGACTCTAAGAGGAATCAGAGAAAGGCTCTCATGGAAGATGAAAGTTCAATACACACGTCTCCTTAATGCAGAGCTGAATATTTTAAATGAATAAAGAAGTGAATACATAAATATTTAAATTTAGCAAAAAGATAGAATTGAAATGAATGTATCATTCATAAAATCTTTAATATCTTTGGTTTGTCATGATTTAAATTCTACAAATTATTCTGCACTTAACAACTTTCAGATGTTTTATATTGTTTTATATTGTTTTGTATTGTAGCTACTACTACTACTACTACTACTACTACTACTAATAATAATAATAATAATAATAATAATAATAATAATAATAATAATAATAATAATACAATTGCATACCAACAGCACAACATTGAAAGAAGCAATTGAGTGTTTAAAAAGATAGATCATATCGTGGATGATAAGTCATTACAGTAAAATGGAACGGCATAGCTCAGCGGGTAGAGCAGTCATCCTTCAACCGGAAGGTAGGCAGTTCGATTCTCACTCTCCCCACAGTTTATACTGACGTTGTGTCCTTGGGCAAGACACTTAACCCACCTTGCCTCTAGTGGCTGTAACATGGTAATTACTGTAGAACAATGTAAGTCGCTTTGGATAAAAGCGTCAGCTAAATGAATAAATGTAAATGTTTGTATTGGAAGTGATGCTTACAAACCCTCCTGACTTTGATAAATCATACATCAGTTTCAGTCAGCTCTCTTAGGTTCTGCATTGCATTAGTGTGCATCTTCTTGACATGAAAATGAGTACACCTGTAACCAAAGATCCTGCATTCACTCCAATGCTGATTAACTACTTCCTTTATAGCATTTTACTGTTATCACTGTGATTAATGACTAAAGATATCTTAAGTGGTCTGTTAGAGGTGAAAATGTTTAAAGACAATAGGTTAACAGTTAAAATCTTCTGGTCACTCGAAGAGCTGCATCTCTTTGATATTTATTTTTATTGTTTAGGATTCCCAGGCAGCTGACCTCTTTTGTAAACTCAAAGAATTATTTTCACATGGCTCTTAGCACCTAATTGTCAAGCTGCATGTGCTGGCACAATCGTACATCAAGCTGTAAGTTTAACTAAAAGCTGAATGGCTCCAGTTCAGTCACGTTTTAAAGAAAACATAAAGGAAACAAGACATATTCTTGCTACAATGTCATTTTCACCCACAAACAATAAAGCATTCATTTTCTTTAAAGACTGGTCCTTTGTCTGGTCTAAGGCTTACTCCACTGACAGCAAAATATTCTGCAGGTGGTAAGTAGAAGTAGTGCTTTACCACATATTGTTTGTAAAATATTGTAAAAATGCAGAAAACAAAAGACCCACCTGTCAACAGCAATGGCGAGCAGGGCGTTTGTGGAGACGTAGAGTGACACAGTTCGCAGATAGTTGACAGATGCGCACAGTACCAGTCCATGGTCCCATGACAGTTTTTTGACCACATAGTAGTCTACAAGGAAAGGGCAGCAAACCACCGCCACGATAAAGTCGGATATGGCCAGGTTGGCGATGAGCAGGTTGGTGAGGTTTCTGAGCTTTTTATATCGCGTCAGGGTAGCAATAAACAGGAAGTTACCCAGGCCACAGACGAGCATTATACAGACAAGGACAACACCGATAACAATGGTGGCCACAAAGAAGGCCTGGCCCTGAGAGGTGTCTGGGATCTCCTCCGGGGGGATGCCATAGTCCATTTCATAGTTGTCCATGTAGTGGTCCAGAGTAGTTGCTGGGATGCTGTCCTGTGGCGTTGTATATGCCCCTGTTGAGTGGTTGCTGTCAGTATCCCCCATGTCTCTATTTGCACTCTTCAATTGCTTAAAATGGTGTTCCTTAGAGCAATATGTGTGGTCAAATTAAGTGAAGTATCATGAAAATTTATTCTGCATGGTGTCCCAGCCTTGAAAAGCAGCTTAAGTTGGAAGTTAACATTGAGCATACAGATCACTGAATAAGCTGGTTCTTGAAGAGAGGGACATCTTCACCTGGAACAAAAAGTCTGCTCCTTAACATTACGTCAGGTCAGGATTCACTACAACAAGATACAATCTAAACACATTATGTGACTCCAGTGCTTTGGGCGTAATCGTACTGGCATGTGTGACATTTCTATGATCGTGTGTGATGAAATATGTTGCTTGGTGAGTCATATCTGGCCAAGGAGCTTTATGTAATTTATTTGGACTATGTCACTTTACAGCAAGCCAGTATTAGAAATAAAGCTCAGCATGATTGCCCTGTTCTTTTATTTGTTTTAAAGGCACCCATTTAGATCCTTTTTAATGAAAAAGGTTAGACAGAGTTGTGTTACAAAGACACTATAACACATAATTCATGACTCATGAGAGTGTTTTTTGTCTTTATCACCAAAAGTGAATCACATTCTGGCTGCAAACACAATATAAAAGTCAATTTATGAGAAATACATTAACAAAGTGAAGAGAACATGCTCATTAATTGTCTTACTTGCTAATTGCAGGCTATGGGTTGTGCCCAAAGTGATTATGGGTAAAAATAGATTATAGAAATTGCTAATTAAAATAAGGTTTCATTATAGCTTACACCGTTAACAGCCTGCTTCGAAGATTTAGGAACATAAAAGCAACATTAGCTTTTATTCCAAGCAAAGTTAGTCACAATTGATTCCATCTCGATGATTAGATCATTTAAAGCATATATTAAAACGTAGCACGTACCTGTATTACCTGGATGAAGATTCCACGAGTTTCTCCAATAATCATGAGCGAACCAAAGTGGTCTGTGTCAGACGAGAAAGAAAGTCGATATGTTTTGGAGAACCCATCAGGTCTATCCGCGCGCACACACTGATCGCAAATAGTCTGCTCCACTCCTTCTCCCGAGCGGCTTCTTTAAGAGAAGAAAGTATATATTAATATATATAATAGTAATAGAAATAAAAGTTGCGTCTGTTCCTCCTCTGCCTCCGGTGACAGAGCGGGAAGATGAACTGCGCGTGCCGCGGAGGAACACTAGCACTAAGCTGTGCGCGAGGATGTGCGTGCGCGCTTCTTAACACATGTGGCAACCTCCTGGTCAACAGGCTTTATCCAAACTCAGTCTAACGATTTTACAAGTGTAACCCAAAGGTAAGCAGCACCAAGAATTTAATGACACACGCTGTCGTATACGTCTCCTCCTCACGCTTGAAAACTAAATGGGTTTTGAAAAATTTACCTAAGGCTTTCATTTATGCTAGGCTGATCGCGTTTTAGTTAGGCGAATTTTACTAGCATATCAAAAAATAAATATGCAACAATCGAATATCCTTTTACACCAATATTGGGTCCACAATGCAGGCTTGGTTTTAATTTCAGATAGTTTATAGTATTTATACTTTCTTATTCCACTTGAGTTTGTCTAAAAACACAAAACCTCCCAAAATTCACACAACCAATTTCTAATTAGTTTTTTTTGAATAGTGTAAGTACAGCGGTTTTGTTATTTGCATTTCTTTAACAAAGCATTTATTATTATCTCTGTCAACTGAATGAATAAATAAAAAAATGACAAATTTTTATAAATATAGTGCTCTGAACGCTGCTCAGTCGAGTCTCTTGTTTTTTTTTTTTTGTTTTTTTTTGAGGTACTATTGTTGAATACAGTGAACAACATGTCACAATATTCAAGGTGAGATTATTACCCTTAACTCCTTTGAAAGTCGTTTTTCATTCACACTGACTCTTCTGAACCTTGTAAACTGTAATAAGCATCTGTTGTTTGGTTTGATAGCAGCTTAAGAAAATAAAGCTGTCAGCACTCTATATTGCCTTCAACCATCCTAAATGGCAAATAAAGAGGCACAGACAGAAGCAATGATGTTTTTTTAGGATCAATTCCTTATTGTGATGGAGAGCTTGCTGTGCCGCTTTTACCTTGCCTCCAAAAATCAGCATGATGGATTTTTGTGTCCTTTCACATACAGTGCAGTGGGCTGCCAGTTGACTGGAGGCTAACTGTTTAGATGTAATCACAGAAAACAAGAGACTTGAACCAGCAAACAACTTACTTCTCCTCTTTGCTGGACGCCGTCAGCAAATAAAAAACTGTTTTCCTTTAATCTGTTTCAGATCCACCTCCAAGCTCACTGGAAAGAAGTTGCTTTGCATGTTCCTATTAGTTTTTATGACCCTCTAAATATTAGTGGACGCTTACATAGCCTTGCTGGTGTTTGTCAGTGTAGCTCCAGAGGCCTGAGCGGCAGGATAAATACTAGGCTTTCATTTCCAACACTGGACAGCTCTCTAATCTTAGCCAGGCCTTAAATTTACAGCTTTTCGTAAGCAATGAATATAGATGAAAAGAAAGAAGACAGTGGGACCTTGGCTCTCATGTCAGGAGACATAGCATATACGCACATACTTATTATAGGTGGCCTTTGTGAGAAGGTGGACAGATAGTTTATGTGGTAATAGTTTATGTGTGACAGTGTTATGGATGTCTAAACAGCAGTGAATCCATACACATACTGGGCTTTAAATCTGCTCACATTTCTTGGGCACACGCAGGTCCATGTTGGGTTCCTTAGTGAGTTATTTTTTTGTTTTTGTTTTAAATGACATGGTGCAAATGGCTATTACTATCCAATCTTTCCGAGCCATTGATGTTCTCATCACTTTTATTGACTCTTTGTCACTGTCAAAATTGCTTACGCTCTCATGCACTTAGGGTGCACGTGGCAGAGTTTGCCACGTGCACCCTAAGCGCTAACCACTCTGCCTGGCAGAGCGTAACAGAGAGGACGTAGCTGCACGTTCCTCCTGCTACAGTTAAACCTTTTATGTGGGTTTAATCAGACACCACAGAAATAACAGGTGAACTTAAATGCGCTTCCATGTTGCTCTCAGTGAACACCATCAAACAAACACCAACAAAAATATAGCACTGTTCAGACTGAGCCTACCTGCTTTCAGTCCGGCCTCAGTCTTTTAAAGTTACTTGTCCCTGTTTTGAAGCAATTATCCACCCCAAAAACGCCAAACCAATGCACTATGGGTTTTATCCATGTGAAATGTATTGTATATATGTGTTGTTTTTTTTTTATTGATACAATTGGTATTGATACTGTGGCAGTTTAATACCACAGTATACCGGTGTACGGTTATTGTCCCATCCCTAGCTGAAAGCAAAGGTCCTTGTGATTGACAAACTACAGCTATAGGTGAGCATGAAAGGAAAAATGGAGCATTGTGCAGTTGGGGTATAAACAAAAACATATTATATTTTATAGCAACATGTGGATATGTGGAGCACAAATAAATTTCAAAGAACAAATTTGACATGACAATTAAATTTGGCTAACTGTCATAGCTGCCCCTGAGCTTTGGGACATGCTTGAGTCAAAATATGCTGATGTAAACCCATTTGACGTGTTTCATTCTGCAGCTTAACAGACAGCTTGGTAGATTTGTCTAGAGGGCCTTTTTGACTGACCTTGTAGCACAGTTGCATAAAATGAAGCAAAAGATTTCTGTGTCTCTTTATTTTATTGCACTCTCATATGTCTCTTTTTGACCAATTGCCACAGTCTTATCAAAAAGTGAAGGAAAAAGAGGATGGGAGTAGAAAAACAGAGTGTACTTATGTTGTGCATTTCAGCCTGGCTCTGCTCTTTAAATATTATGTGTCAATATAAAACAACAATATATTTAGCACTACAAATTTTACACTTGGTTAGTTTCACTTTTCAATTTTATGCTGTCTAAGGTGTTTACATCATTTTATGGACAATGGATCTATAAGAGAATCAACCAGTTTTCTACTCTCTACTAATCAAGTCTATTTTGTTGGCAAATAATAAAGAGTTACTGCATATTGTGAATAGTGTTGCTAGAGCTAGTTGTTTCCTTAGCACAGTGTGGAGTTTTCTGCAAAAATGGTCTTCTATAGGCCATAGTAATTGCACTGCAAAAAGTATCCTCTGTCATGTGCTCGATGTGCTATATCAAACAGATCTAGAAAGCAGAAGCCAAATAATGGTGTGTAACAACACAGTGTTTTCCCGGACCAACCGATTGTCTTTTATTATGGTTCTGCTTTGTCATCAACAGCTTTGCTCTTCTAAGCTCTGACACAAAAGCATGGGTAAACTCTGGAAGGCCCCATGCAGCCGAGTGCTTGGTCACTGCGAGGGGTAGGGTTTAGGGTCTACTTTGCATCCAGTCACAGCTGACAGAATTCAGTCTAGCATGAGACAGCCAAGGGTGAGCACCTGAGTTTTCACACATTAAAGGTGCTGAAAGTGATCTAGCACTCCAGGGAGACCACCAGCCCAGGGGGATAACTCTAGCACTATGTTCAAGACCAGCTACCTGCACAAGGTGCGCAAGGAGAAGTACGAGCGCTCAGATGTGTTCAGTGAGGAACCAGAGGACGCTGAGAGCGCTGCAGGCATCTCAGCCATCCAGGGCTGGGAGAGCCTCCAGGAGCTTAACAGCCGCTTTGCCCGCTACATCAACAGGGCGCGGGTCCTGGAACAGAGGAACGCTGTGTTTCGCAAGCAGCTGGAGACACTGCAGCGCATGGAGGAGGCAAGTGGCCTAGAAGAGGCCTTCACAGAGCAGATTGAAGTCAACAGACAGCGCATCAGAGAGCTAGCATCCGAGCATGGCAAGTTGGAACGGGACCTCAAGGAAGCCTGCCGCATGCTCGATGAATACACCAGCAAGTAAGAGAGTGAGAAGTGTTAAAGATAGCGCAGAAAATGCAAACCATAAAGGGCATGTTGGTGCTTTATGTCTTAATGCTGTTGATCATTGTGAAGTTCCTTCCCAAATAAATCATATGTTTTTGTCTCATTTTATTACTGTCCTTTCCAGTAAAAGACTAATACTGTCTTTTCCAGTAAAAGACAGTAAAAGGTCTAATGCAAAATGTTTCTATTTGTAATTCGTAATCACTATCTGTCAACATGATGTTCCTTTTGCTGCCAAGAAGTTAAGATTCACACAACCACTACTACAACTGATACTACTATTGGCTGATGGCACAGACAGCTTTGATTTTTTTATGCAGATACAGAGTTGAATGTGAGTATCAAGAAAAGCTACGAACCACACTGGAGCAGTTAAATAAGGTAAGAGTCAACTCAACAGATACATTTAATTTCAACTTGATAAATTTAACAATAAAATGATTCATTTCTTGTAGGAGGCTGACAGTGTTCTGTTGCAAAACCTGGAGCACCAGATCCAATCCCAGTTTTTGCAGGATGACATCAGCTCTACTCGAGAAAGACACAAGAAGGTAAACTTGGAGAAAGCCAATATAAATTCCTGCTAGATTTGTTTGATATCAACCCACCTATGGGCAATGTTGGCTCTTTGACATTATGGAAGTACAGAAGAAACTGCTGTGATGTACAACAATTTACTGCTATATAGGATTTAGGAAACAACAGCAAATAAAATGTACCACTGTGTTTCGCAAGCACTGTAATGTGAAAGAAAAAACAAAAAATGGAAAATTTTCCAGTGGATGTGCATGCTAGGCTTAAAGCTGCAAATAAAGCAAACTGTAGGCATACAGCAACAAGCATAATATTCATGAAGTTTAATGTATATGCAATTATTTCTTTTTTATATATTTTTTTCATTTGGTCCAATTTTGCTTTGAATGAAGAATTAATTAAACTCTGTAATATTAAGATAGCATATGAAAAGGGTGCTGCTGTTACTATATTATGTGGGAAGAATAGACATGAAAATTGGAATTTTCTGCTTTAATTTATGCCTTTGGAGAGAGCAGTAACAGGATTTGCCCCGAGACCATGTTTGTACAAATGTGTTTAAGTTTATATAATTAAGCAACATTTATAGAGAACAAAAAATGTCTACAAAATGTATAGCAAGAATAACCGATATTTTACTCTACTACACAGAACCTTGCTGAGATCCAGACCTACGTGAACATTTTGCAGCAAATAAACCAGACACTTTCCCTTGATCCTAATGTGTCACTGGGCATCTCTGAGGTGAGGTCACTAATCTTGTCACCCAGTGTGTGTGTGTGTGTGTGTGTGTGTGTGTGTGTGTGTGTGTGTGTGTGTGTGTGTGTGTGTGTGTGTGTGTGTGTGTGTGTGTGTGTGTGTGTGTGTGTGTGTGTGTGTGTGTGTGCGTGCGCATAAAGCTGCAGTCCCCGAGGGAGAGGATATGTTTGCATGTGTGTCAGGCCGGGCTACGTGTTAAGAGTTGATGAGGTTACTGGCTCCTCAGTCCAAATGGGTGTCCTAGCCTGCATTTGTAGTGTAAATGAGCAAAGCATAAACAGGTGCAAAGGAAACAATTACAGAGACATATGGGCTGGACTGCATTTTCAGTGTGTTATAATGAAGCCAGATTCAAAGAGCAGATATTGTGACACTATGACAAGGATTAACACAGCAGGTTGTCTTTATTTGAATGTGGAAATGTTTGACACAAACAAGCCTCACATTTGGCCTTAGTCATGGGCTGACGCGCCAAAAAGGAATATTATGAAGAGCAAAGATTATACTTTTGGCAAGTTCTTTATACTTTAAAATGTTAAAAATCAATACAATGGTAATTTATATGAACTTTTCACACCATATGAAAGTCTGGGCCAGTTTACGCACATTTACACAGCAGGTAATTTTATTAATCTATCAGTTGTTTGAATTAAACGTTATGACGTGTTTTTCATTTCATTGTCATTTGTGGTTTCTCAGCTTGAGACCTCAGCCTATTTAAGATAATGGTTCCAACTGTTAGGATAGGGTTAGGTTGATAATTAAAGGTGTTATAGAGGATGTTTTCGACGACTGAGAAACCAACCACTGTTAGTGAGTTTTTTAAATGAATGCATGCGTAAGAAGTTCCTTTTGAGGGAACGCCTCCCAAATCTCATGCACGAGCATTGGAACACGAGTGTTACTACCATCTCTCGCGTGTTGCATTAGTGGATGCACTATGCAAGACTCACCACTTAAATTTGTTTCCATGGTTTTAACATTTGAGTAGCATAACTTAGCATACTTAAAAATGGCAGTTTGGAAGTTTACTCGTACCATTACGAAACTGCATGTTGCTTTACTGTGTTAGAATAAAAGACTGCATCTTTCCCAAACTCCCAAAAATCCAATATTTTCACCAAAAAATGAACAAAAGTTACCTGTCCAGCTGAAATGTGGTGACAAACGCGTCAGTAGAAGCCCTTTCTGCGTCTTAAGAGCATGTCATTGTGAAAAAGAATCCCCAAGACAAACACTGGTTTAGCTCTTGAGCCACACTTGTGCATAAAGTAACGCATGTAGTAACAGTGACTGACAAGCCAGAGGGCCAATGGTTGGCGCAGTGATCGCCACAGGCATACCACTTCTGTGTCGTCATCCCCAATTATTGCTGTGATTTACTGTTAGTGTGAAAAACCTGATAAAAGAAAAAGCTATTCTCATCTAATACGAGCATGTGTGTTCCACTCTAAAATGACATTCATGACTGTATTGATTTGTTGTTAACTGTGAAAAGGAGCAGGAGAAGCTGCTGGCCCAGAGGAAGGTTCCAGGCTTGCAGAGTCAGCTGGAGGAGTACAAGAGCGCCCTCTGCCAGCTGCAGGCCCAGAAACAGCGCCTACAAAATGAGGTGGGTCACACAGTCACCATGACAACACGCTTTTATTGTGTTGTCTCTTTTTTCCACAAGTGAAGTGGGGGTGAAGCTTTAGCACATGTGATATTTTTTTCACTTGACTTATTTTTAAAGGAACTTTCCAGGCTTTGCTCCCACAGAACTCAGCACTGCACTCATGGTTAGTTGAATAATTGCTGCTGGTAGTAAAAAAAACAAAACAAGGGGTGTATTCTTCCTTTCATGCTTGGGATCATTTAAATCCAATAATAACATTAACATTTTACTGTACTCTATTGTAGTTGTACTTTCCCAGACTATGCCCAAGACTTAATAATTTAGACATGCCACTAGATGTCAGCCATGTCTTTTTTTTTTTGAGCTAGTGTAGTTCAGACCCAATAAAAGCAAAAGTACTTACTGTAATAAATGTTCCATTTTCTACCAAGCAAGAAGAAAGCCGCTGACATTATGTGGCATTGTTGTAGGTTAGGACTAAAAGAATACCTGTCTTGAATCTCTTGATTCATAAACCAATAAAACAATTATAATTTTAACATTGACCGTGAACATCTGGGCAGTTTTTTATGCACACCAAAACAAAGTGTTAGAAGTAATGACCTGTGCTTGGCTTTTTATAAATTGCCTCCAGGGGCTTTGTCACAGTTTAATTATGTAACCTTAATTTCTTAATTAATCTCTGCCACTGTATCTGCCTTTCAGAATAAGATGCTGGAGCAAGCAATCAAGAACACACAGGAGAGTTACGACGACGAGATCCAGATGTACAACGAGCAAATTGAATCTCTGCGGAAGGAGATCGAAGAAGCTGAGAAGTCCCTGGAGAAGTTTACCAGTGAATGTCATCACCTTGCAATGTACCAGACGTCCCTGGAAAACGAGCTAGAGAGATACAAGAGGATTATTGAGAATGAAGACAACAGGTATGAGCTGTCAGTTTGAAGTGTGTTCATTTTAGTATAGTGTTAAAATATTGGGTGGACTTTACCATGAATTAATAAAAAATGCATTATAGTTTATACTTTACAAATCAGTCAGCAGGTGTCAGTGTTGGATAGATTTTTTTTCTAGAGCTTCTTCAGCTATAATATGTCCATCACAATAATTGTTGTACGGGTCATATTTTTATTCATTTAAGAAAATGCGTAATTGTGTTCAAGAAGGACCTACCATTTAATGGCTTCCAAATTGGTGAACTGTGGCTGTGCTTTTTTTCTCCAGGTTGAATTCAGCGATAATTGGCACACCCATTACCCTGTTCGCTACTAATTACCCTTGCACTCACACACCCTCTGCCTTGAGCAGGGGGAGAGGTAAGAAGCATCAGCACTGCTGTTGGAACATCACAGCTGGTTTGCATTGATAATCACTATTGAGTGCACATTCAATCAGTGCCCATTGTGGGAGACAACTCTCAGGGGATTTTGTCTTGTAGTGCTTACGAAGCTCCCCTCCATTAACAGCTATGTCTTCAATAGACATTTAAATGTAAGTTCTGTTCCAAGATCAGTCATTGGTGCTAACTAACTTTTGACCATGTGTTTGTTCAGATATCACACAAAATATTCAGGACATCACCAATATAAAGCCTCGACAGAAGAACCTGGCCAAGAAGGTCTTAAAGAAGAAAGAGCTGACCACACAAGATGTGATTGACAGTGCTCAAGAAGACAAAAATGGAGGGGCTGCTGGAGAGGCTCCTGGCAAAGAAATAAAGGCAATGTCACCTGAGGGAGAAGAGGAGAGGGTGAGGGGAAAAGCACAGAGGCCTTTGTACACTGGAGTATCCCCACAGGATGTCCCAGACGGAGCGCAGATCAGCAAGGCTTTTGACACTCTGTGCAACATTGTCAGGGACAGAATGAGGAAGTACAAGAGGCCAGAACCCATTGCCGACTTCTACACCAAAGGGCGCTATGTGCTTGTCACCGGGGATGGCAGCTACCCAGATCCATGTTTCTACACGTCTACACCTTCAGCCGGACACATCTTTGTCACTATCAGAGACGGCATGATGCCTCCTTATGAGTCTTATGGACGCAGCTCCCCTTCCCCTCCTCAGCCCATGCCAGAACTCAGGCCTCTTGGTCCGACTATGCCCTCTAGCCCCACAGCAAAGGATGACCATAAGGGGGAAAGAGACAAGGACAGTGGGGGTAAAGGTAAGCACAAGAGTGGTGATGCCCACCCACGTTCTAAAGACCCAAGCCCAGTCTCTCCCTCTCGCCCCAAGGAACCCAGCCCAGCAGCTGACCATCCCTCTACACCTAAGAAAAGCAGTGGTCCAACACCCACCCCTCGTGTTCCCAGCAGTAGCTCCAGTTCAAGCTCCAGCAGTTTTAGTCCAGACGGCATGACCTATGAGAAGGTGGAGGTGCTTGAGTCTGTGGAGAAGATCTCCAACAATCGTAAAACGAAAGATTATGAGGAGACATCATTGGTGGTGGAGACAATGATTGAAAAGTCCAGCAAGAAGAAGCATTAAAATGGAGCTGTTTAAAACACATTGTTCCTAAAGTAGAAATTCCTGCTCTGATATTCAACACTTTCCATCTGCAGTCACTGGTCCTGTGTCCTGAAAACATTTTGCTGGTATTTGACCTAGCCCCATACTCGGGCTATAGTCCTTTACTGTCTGAAAACTTGGAATGATGAAATATCAACTCATGTGCCACCATTCAATAAAAAAAAAAAAAGTGAAGGTATAAAAACAAAAAAAACTGCCACCCTTTGGAACTTAGCCCTAGAACTCCACCTCCCGATTGAGCATTTTTGTTTAATTAGACAACACTGCCTGCCCTCAGCACAATTTTGCTGTGAATTAATTTGCTTTGATATATTGATTAATAAAAGCCAGAAAGATCAGTTCATTGGATTTTGTGTATTGATTCTCCACAATGACATTAGTTGTACTGTAAGTTGACTAGTTACTATATTTAGTCGATAAAATGCTATTTAAACTATTGCTATTTTTACGATCAACACACCAACACGTCTAAACAAGCTGACCTAAATAATATAGATTGCACACTGAAATTTCTCTCAAATACTTTGGGATGGCAAAGTTATTGAAGCTTAAAAACAAAATAATTGCACAGCCCTTAGTTGGCTCTTTAAAAGTTTGAAAAATTAAACACTTCAAAACTGCTTTCTCAGTTTGTTCATATGTGTGCTGCAAATTACTGAAGGTGCTTTAGTAAACAGCTGAATATATTTATTATAGTATACACCAAAGATTATGAAATATGAACTTAGGACCACAGGCTGCAAAATTAATCTCACTTTTTTCCCTATATATATATATATATATATATAAATATATATATATATATATATATATATATATATATATATATATATATATATATATATATATATATAAATAAAACAGTGCTTCTCACAGAAATATAAACAGGAAAAAATATCACTTCTCTTTGCAAGAATTTAAACTTTGAGTAGAATTACATTGAAGATCATTTACAGTCACAAACTGTACAACAGTTGGCAGAAGAGAAGTGCAGGGCAGTTAAAAGCAAAAGCATGAGTGTGGTATATATTTGGCCTATGTACAATTCTGTAGTGTAAAAAACAGAATCCAGGTGATACTGTTACCTCTATATAGCATAGATTATCACACTTTTATTATGATAGAATTACAAGAAACATTCATCAGAGGCCAAGGGAGAATTGAAACAAGATAACAAAAAGCAGAAAGAGGTAGACGAAGCAGTGCAATAGTGAGGAGAACTGAAGAGATGCAGTAGACTTTAGACAAGGATAGAGCATGACTGCAAAGAGGAATAGCTAGAGGACAGAGTCGGCAACATGCAGATGGAGTCTAATTGTTTTTATTCATCAAACTCTTCAGACTTCTCTCAACAGCTTCGTCAAGCTCTTCCTCAAGCTCCTCCTTTTTGGACATGGCCAGTTTGGACTGATAATCACGCACTATCTGGTCTATGTAAGGGGCACTTTGTGTTCCATGCAGCATGAGAGTCCACTCCTTCAGGACACCACGTTGTGGTTCATCACCCTGGAATCCCACCTCCAGCACCCAGGTCCCACGTGGGTCCTCTCCCCATGTGTGGGTGGTCATGAAGGGCCACTTGTCAAAGCCCACCTTAGAGTCATCATCGCGGGGTCTTCGGCTCAGCAGGATGGACTTTGTGCCCATAGGAGAGGTCATGTTGATGTTGAGGTCACCACGGCGGCTAGAATTAACTGTTATCACTGCCTGAACGTGCTCCAGGTAGCGCACAAAGTTGTCCTTATCGTGACATGCATCAGTGGTGATAGCCAGCACTAGCTTGTTTCCAGACTGGATTTTACTGCAGAGAGAAAGAGACATAGGGAAATTTAAATGTCAATTGTCAACGGTGTTCTCTTAATATTATTAATTAAAGGTCATATAACTAAAACACTTACGATTAGCTAAAAATGCAAGGCAAACATTTTTTTAAATATATTTTTCCTCATTTTCAAAAGCCCTAGTAAATACTTGACCTACTTTTTTAAGAACATCCTACACAGGGAAAGAATCAAGGACCAGTTCCAAAAAGGAGTTCTCACAGCAAAGCAGCTGTGATGAGTGCCATCTCCATGTTATTTACCCTGACATTTCCTTCTGAATGCACCATTTTAAAGGCTTCACTTTGCAGTCAGCAATAAATGACAAACCTCAGTAATTGGCAGCAGAATCATACAGAGGCAACAAAGCATATAAAGTCCTTCAAATGCTAGGATTCTTTGTGACACACATGGTTAGAAGTTTAACTTAAGTTAAAAGTGAACTTGAAATTTAAGTTAACAACTCTCTTTGCATAGTGGAGTCTTTCTTAACATTTTGTACTAAGTCTTTTAAAGCAAATGAGTGTAACTGAAATGACAAGGGTTTAAGATAAATCCCAATTTACTCAGAATATTGTCCTTTCTCACCTTGTGTCACAAAAAGCTATGCTTTATTTGATTTGGCTCAATGGTAGAGCGGTTGTCCTGTAACCGGAAGGTTGGTGGTTTGATTCCTGCTCTCTCAAGTTCATACTTGAGAGAGCAGGTGTTCTCGTTGTGTCCTTGGGCAAGACACTTAACCTACCTTGCCTCCAGTGACACAGAACTAGTGTATGTTGCTCTGGTGTATGAATGTGTGAATGTCACTCTGGCGTATGAATGTGTGAATGTTACTCTGGTGTATGAATGTGAGAATGTTACTCTGGTGTATGAATGTGTGTGAATGTTGCTCTGGTGTATGAATGTATGAATGTTGCTCTGGTGTATGAATGTGAGAATGTTACTCTGGTGTATGAATGTGTGAATGTTGCTCTGGTGTATGAATGTGTGAATGTCACTCAGGTGTATGAATGTGTGAATGTTACTCCGGTGTATGAATGTGTGAGTGTTGCTCTGGTGTATGAATGTGTGAATGTTACTCTGGTGTATGAATGTGTGAGTGTTGCTCTGGTGTATGAATGTGTGAGTGTTACTCCGGTGTATAAATGTGTGAATGTTACTCCGGTGTATAAATGTGTGAATGTTACTCTGGTGTATGAATGTGTGAATGTTGCTCTGGTGTATGAATGTGTGAATGTTGCTCTGGTGTATGAATGTGTGAATGTTGCTCTGGTGTATGAATGTGTGAGTGTTGCTCTGGTGTATGAATGTGAGAATGTTACTCTGGTGTATGAATGTGTGAATGTTGCTCTGGTGTATGAATGTGTGAATGTCACTCAGGTGTATGAATGTGTGAATGTTACTCTGGTGCATGAATGTGTGAGTGTTGCTCTGGTGTATGAATGTGTGAATGTTGCTCTGGTGTATGAATGTGTGAATGTTGCTCTGGTGTATGAATGTTGCTCTGGTGTATGAATGTTGCTCTGGTGTATGAATGTGTGAATGTTGCTCTGGTGTATGAATGTGTGAATGTTGCTCTGGTGTATGAATGTTGCTCTGGTGTATGAATGTGTGAATGTTGCTCTGGTGTATGAATGTGTTAATGTTGCTCTGGTGTATGAATGTTGCTCTGGTGTATGAATGTGTGAATGTTGCTCTGGTGTATGAATGTGTGAATGTTACTCCGGTGTATGAATGTGTGAATGTTACTCCGGTGTATGAATGTGTGAATGTTACTCTGGTGTATGAATGTGTGAATGTTGCTCTGGTGTATGAATGTGTGAATGTTGCTCTGGTGTATGAATGTGTGAATGTTACTCTGGTGTATGAATGTGTGAATGTTGCTCTGGTGTATGAATGTGTGAATGTTGCTCTGGTGTATGAATGTTACTCTGGTGTATGAATGTGTGAATGTTACTCTGGTGTATGAATGTGTGAATGTTGCTCTGGTGTATGAATGTCACTCTGATGTTGTTGTTGTTTTTTTATCTGCACTCTTCTTCTTTTATAATGCTTTTAATTTTTCTTATGTTTCTAAATCTAAATCTTGTAAATTGTCTTTTATTTCTGTAAAGCACTTTGAGTTACCCAGTGTATGAATTGTGCTATATAAATAAAATTGCCTTGCCTCTGGTGTATGAATGTATGAGAATGTTGCTCTGGTGTATGAATGTGAGAATGTTGCTCTGGTGTCTGAATGTGAGAATGTTGCTCAGGTGTATGAATGTGTGAATGTTACTCTGGTGTATGAATGTGTGAGTGTTGCTCTGGTGTATGAATGTTGCTCTGGTGTATGAATGTGTGAATGTTGCTCTGGTGTATGAATGTGTGAATGTTACTCCGGTGTATAAATGTGTGAATGTTACTCCGGTGTATAAATGTGTGAATGTTACTCTGGTGTATGAATGTGTGAATGTTGCTCTGGTGTATGAATGTGTGAATGTTGCTCTGGTGTATGAATGTGTGAATGTTACTCTGGTGTATGAATGTGAGAATGTTGCTCTGGTGTATGAATGTGTGAATGTTACTCTGGTGTATGAATGTGTGAATGTTGCTCTGGTGTATGAATGTGTGAATGTTACTCTGGTGTATGAATGTGTGAATGTTACTCTGGTGTATGAATGTGTGAGTGTTGCTCTGGTGTATGAATGTTGCTCTGGTGTATGAATGTGTGAATGTTGCTCTGGTGTATGAATGTGTGAATGTTACTCCGGTGTATAAATGTGTGAATGTTACTCCGGTGTATAAATGTGTGAATGTTACTCTGGTGTATGAATGTGTGAATGTTGCTCTGGTGTATGAATGTGTGAATGTTGCTCTGGTGTATGAATGTGTGAATGTTGCTCTGGTGTATGAATGTGAGAATGTTGCTCTGGTGTATGAATGTGTGAATGTTACTCTGGTGTATGAATGTGTGAATGTTGCTCTGGTGTATGAATGTGTGAATGTTGCTCTGGTGTATGAATGTGTGAATGTTGCTCTGGTGTATGAATGTTGCTCTGGTGTATGAATGTGTGAATGTTGCTCTGGTGTATGAATGTGTGAATGTTGCTCTGGTGTATGAATGTGTGAATGTTGCTCTGGTGTATGAATGTGTGAATGTTACTCTGGTGTATGAATGTGTGAATGTTACTCTGGTGTATGAATGTGTGAATGTTGCTCTGGTGTATGAATGTCACTCTGGTGTTGTTGTTGTTTTTTTATCTGCACTCTTCTTTTAAAATGCTTTTAATTTTTCTTATGTTTCTAAATCTAAATCTTGTAAATTGTCTTTTATTTCTGTAAAGCACTTTGAGTTACCCAGTGTATGAATTGTGCTATATAAATAAAATTGCCTTGCCTCTGGTGTATGAATGTATGAGAATGTTGCTCTGGTGTATGAATGTGAGAATGTTGCTCTGGTGTCTGAATGTGAGAATGTTGCTCAGGTGTATGAATGTGTGAATGTTACTCTGGTGTATGAATGTGTGAGTGTTGCTCTGGTGTATGAATGTTGCTCTGGTGTATGAATGTGTGAATGTTGCTCTGGTGTATGAATGTGTGAATGTTACTCCGGTGTATAAATGTGTGAATGTTACTCCGGTGTATAAATGTGTGAATGTTACTCTGGTGTATGAATGTGTGAATGTTGCTCTGGTGTATGAATGTGTGAATGTTGCTCTGGTGTATGAATGTGTGAATGTTACTCTGGTGTATGAATGTGAGAATGTTGCTCTGGTGTATGAATGTGTGAATGTTACTCTGGTGTATGAATGTGTGAATGTTGCTCTGGTGTATGAATGTGTGAATGTTACTCTGGTGTATGAATGTGTGAATGTTACTCTGGTGTATGAATGTGTGAGTGTTGCTCTGGTGTATGAATGTTGCTCTGGTGTATGAATGTGTGAATGTTGCTCTGGTGTATGAATGTGTGAATGTTACTCCGGTGTATAAATGTGTGAATGTTACTCCGGTGTATAAATGTGTGAATGTTACTCTGGTGTATGAATGTGTGAATGTTGCTCTGGTGTATGAATGTGTGAATGTTGCTCTGGTGTATGAATGTGTGAATGTTGCTCTGGTGTATGAATGTGAGAATGTTGCTCTGGTGTATGAATGTGTGAATGTTACTCTGGTGTATGAATGTGTGAATGTTGCTCTGGTGTATGAATGTGTGAATGTTACTCTGGTGTATGAATGTGAATGTTACTCTGGTGTATGAATGTGTGAGTGTTGCTCTGGTGTATGAATGTTGCTCTGGTGTATGAATGTGTGAATGTTGCTCTGGTGTATGAATGTGTGAATGTTACTCCGGTGTATAAATGTGTGAATGTTACTCCGGTGTATAAATGTGTGAATGTTACTCTGGTGTATGAATGTGTGAATGTTGCTCTGGTGTATGAATGTGTGAATGTTGCTCTGGTGTATGAATGTGTGAATGTTGCTCTGGTGTATGAATGTGAGAATGTTGCTCTGGTGTATGAATGTGTGAATGTTACTCTGGTGTATGAATGTGTGAATGTTGCTCTGGTGTATGAATGTTGCTCTGGTGTATGAATGTGTGAATGTTGCTCTGGTGTATGAATGTGTGAATGTTGCTCTGGTGTATGAATGTGTGAATGTTGCTCTGGTGTATGAATGTGTGAATGTTGCTCTGGTGTATGAATGTGTGAATGTTACTCTGGTGTATGAATGTGTGAATGTTACTCTGGTGTATGAATGTGTGAATGTTACTCTGGTGTATGAATGTGTGAATGTTGCTCTGGTGTATGAATGTCACTCTGGTGTTGTTGTTGTTTTTTTTATCTGCACTCTTCTTCTTTTAAAATGCTTTTAATTTTTCTTATGTTTCTAAATCTAAATCTTGTAAATTGTCTTTTATTTCTGTAAAGCACTTTGAGTTACCCAGTGTATGAATTGTGCTATATAAATAAAATTGCCTTGCCTCTGGTGTATGAATGTATGAGAATGTTGCTCTGGTGTATGAATGTGTGAATGTCGCTCTGGTGTATGAATGTGTGAATGTTGCTCTGGTGTATGAATGTGTGAATGTCGCTCTGGTGTATGAATGTGTGAATGTTACTCTGGTGTATGAATGTATGAATGTTGCTCTGGTGTATGAATGTGTGAATGTCGCTCTGGTGTCTGAATGTGTGAGAATGTCGCTCTGGTGTATGAATGTGTGAATGTCGCTCTGGTGTATAAATGTGTGAATGTTACTCTGGTGTATGAATGTATGAATGTTGCTCTGGTGTATGAATGTGTGAATGTCGCTCTGGTGTCTGAATGTGTGAGAATGTCGCTCTGGTGTATGAATGTGTGAATGTTGCTCTGGTGTATGAATGTGTGAATGTCGCTCTGGTGTATGAATGTGTGAATGTTACTCTGGTGTATGAATGTGAGAATGTCGCTCTGGTGTATGAATGTGTGAATGTCGCTCTGGTGTATGAATGTATGAATGTTGCTCTGGTGTATGAATATATAAATGTTGCTCTGGTGTATGAATGTGTGCATGTTACTCTGATGTATGAATGTGAGAATGTCGCTCTGGTGTATGAATGTGTGAATGTCGCTCTGGTGTATGAATGTATGAATGTTGCTCTGGTGTATGAATATATAAATGTTGCTCTGGTGTATGAATGTGAGAATGTCGCTCTGGTGTATGAATGTGTGAATGTTGCTCTGTTGTATGAATGTGTGAATGTTGCTCTGGTCTATGAATGTGTGAATGTCGCTCTGGTGTATGAACGTGTGAGAATGAGTATGAATGTGTGTGAATGTTGGGACAACAGATGGAAATTAGCCTGAGGCTACAATCTGGCATGTTTATATTTATGTGGCTATGTCTCATGTATTTTTATCAAAAAGCACTATCCTAATCAAATAAATAAATGAATAATAATGATAATAATCTTTGTCGAATAGATTTGTTGAAAAAGAGGGTCTAGCTCTGGTACTGTTGTTGCCTTGCAGTTAGCACACTGCTGATCCCATCTCTGCACAAGATGGAAAGAAAAGTAAGAGCACAGCAGGGCAGGGGTGGTGGCTAGGAGCTAGGAGCAGACTTAACATTATTAGAGGTTTGAAGGCTGTGACACATGTGGTGAGAAACAGGGAAAGAGAAGGACTGGGGCATGAGAAAAGGACTCTGACAGAGACAACAACATCAGTCAGTTAGACGAATGATTAATAGAGCTTGATGCTGTGCACGGGCAGATTACTGCACTGGTGAGCTGCTAAAGGCTGATTAAGCAAATTGTTACAAAAACAGGACTACTGACAGCGGGTTGTTTTACACCCCACAGTGTTTCATCTAAAGTCATATGCAAAGCATTTTATCATAGACACTAACCATGACAAAAATACCATATGCATCCTACATAGAGCTTGCAAAGATCGTTTTACTTAGGTTTAACACAACAAATACATTTCTGTGAAGGTTCTCAATCATCCAGGGCATCTTGAAAAAAAAGGTTTAAGTAAAAGCATCTGGACTCCGTTTTTTCAAGGTGAAGACGTTTTGTCTTCCAATATAATTCCAAGAGACTTTATCAATTCTGAGATCAACTGGTAAGAAAGCAGCGCTTACTGTATATCTCTAGAGGGAGGAGTTTCCCCTGAAACCAAACCTGATAGACTAGGCTGTTCTGTTCTCACAGTCGTTGGCCATGAGCTCAGGAGAGTCTTTAGTGTCACTGTTCTATTCAGGTGCTGCGTGTGTTGTTCTAGGGTGAGGCTCTTTTGTTTCAGGTTTCAGAACACTGTTGTAAATACTAAGGCAACATGAATCTAAGGCCACCTCCTCTGTTCAATGAAGGCTTTTCCATTTTCACAAAAATGGCTTCCTTCACCCCTCTCTCAAACCGTCTGGCCTCTCTGGCCAACATTTGGACATTGCTGTCCTCAAAAGGAATGTCCTTTCTCTTTGAGGTGGAGGTGAACGGCAGATTCAGGTCATCCAGGATTGGGTCTTCTGTGCTGATACATCCTCTTGTGAAGCTGTTGTTTTGTTTCCCCAACATAACTGTCACTGCACTCTTCACTTAACAACATAGACTACATACAGGAGGTTGGCATGGCATCTTCACGGGTGAACTTAATGTTCTTGTCCACTGCGTTAACGTGTTCTGTGAAGGCTACTACTTCAGTACCCAGGAAGTAGTAGACTGTGCAGTTATATTATTATTTTATTTCTATGGACCAGATGCTCTGTGTCCCTAATAAAGTTTGAATTGAATAGGCTCAGCTCTCCTACCAGTTGATCTCAGAATAGATAAAGTCTCTTGGAATTAGAGATGAAACGTCTTCACCTTGAAAACTGAGTCCAAATGCTTTTACTTAAACCTTTATTTTTTTTATTTTATTTTTTTTTCAACAAATACATGTATATTATTGGATATTGTAATAAGGGTCTTGTCCAACATTTTGACTGCCTAACATTACAACGAATTATCCTGCACATCTCTCTTACATTTGCAATCTATCTTTCTTAACAAGTATTTTGCTTTGGTGGTAATAAATACTAAAAATGAAATTATTTAAACTATTAAATTGTCTTAACCTCCTAAAATTATTTGCGGCACAGCAGGTACTCAGTTCCCATCAGATAGTGTGCTGCAGTAATTACAGCAGTGGGTCATGGAGCAGGGACAGGGATGCCTCTGAAGGGCAGGACCAGTGCAGATTAAAAACAAGCCCCACACACAGTGGGCCACTGCGTGCCAGAATCACTGATAATGAGAAGTTCTCCTCCAGCTAAGTAAGCTGCAGCCGGAGCACAGCTATCATATCACTACTCAGCTGTGTTTCTGTGAACCCGGCAATGCTGGTGTTTATTTCCTTTTACTCCGCTGATACACTATCATCTGAGTTGGGCTTGTTGTAATTATAGCTTTACTACAATAGAGGCAGTAGCATCCCTGTGGTGCTGCCCTGGAAACCGCAAACTGATGGGAATAAAAATGGCTGAACAACAGCAAGTGACACACAATGCTTAAAATAGCACGAAGAGGAGAGAAGCCACCATTAGCTTCAGTTCCTCATCAACACTACCCAGAAAACTGCTCCTGCATTTGAGTCCCAAATGGTCTGGGAATGTTATAGTCCTAGGAAGGAAAGCCGCTGCAACATTTTCACGAGGGATGTCAAAGGAAGAGTACTCTTTGTTATATGCCGAAGCTGCACACACAACAAACACTTGTGCAAACTATACTGCACAGAGTTTTGATGTCAGACTAAATTACAAGGCTATTTTTGCATTGCTTCTTAAATCCCACAAGAAGCAGGAATTTAAAAGCTTTTATAAATGTTTGCACAAATGACATCCAGATATCCACCTGGAGCCCTTCCTGTATGTCATTCAGTCTAATTGACAGCATTTCCAGAGCACGCCATGCTGGGCCAATGGTGGCGTTCTAATTAGAGTCAATGAGAGGTCAAGCAACAAAAAAACACCATGCATCATACACAGGAGCTTAAAGCTGCGGGGTCTATAAGTAAGACAGATGCAGAGAAAAGCCCCTTGCTCACAGTGTATGACAGACAGACCGCAGGAAAGAAACAAGGAGAGGGGATTAAAGGAGGAGAGGCTAGATACAAAGCAAAAGAAAGGACAAGGCCAGAGATAAGGAAGATTTGATGATGGAAGGGCAGATACTGTAGCTGTGGATGGATGTAAAGAGGATAAGATTTAACTAGAGTTACTGACTGAGGGTTGCCTTGACTGCACTGACAAAATGTCTAGAATAAAATAGGATAACGGAGAAAGTGAAGAGAATTTGACACAAATAAATTTTCAAAACAGGACTTACTGGTTCTCCTGAATGGTTCCTGCTACACAGTGAAAGCGCTCTGGCACTGTCTTCCAGTCCTTGGCCATTTTGACCATGCCCCCCGCATCCAGAACACCGTAGCCAAACAAATGGTTAAACTCAAGGCCCACGCCATTCCTTCTCCACTGGTGCACTTCATCATGGAGCTGGTTCCTCTTGGATGTCAGGACTGAGAGATGCTGCATGTCTCTCCACGTCAAATCCGGACTGTGTTGGAACAGTACAGGACATTAGTAATGGTGGTCAAAGGGATTTTAAAAAATATGCTACAATTGAGAAGGTTTCATTTTTCAACTATATTACACATTTCTTTTCGAATCTATTAACAGATTACAATGTTAACTAGTCATTTGTAAGAAGTATCAGATTTACAGCCATAAATAATAACACTTTAAAAAGTCATCTCCTGCTACATTACTGACAAACATTATGGTGATAGCTGCATGTTTTGTTCTCTCCACTGTCACAGTGTCTTGGTGTTCTTGGGCAGATGGCGACTGTGTCTGTGTCTCCCTTCATTATCTTGGCTGTGCACGCTGACAGCTTTGTTCTGACTCCTGCCATCACACGGCTTAAGTGTGTTTGGGCAGTAAAAAGGCCGTGCACTCATTCTAACAGCATCATGAGCTATTTGCCCGAGGACAGGGTGAGCATCCGCTCCTCCCAACAGCAACATCATTATAGTGTGTGCACAGCAAACAGTGGGTCTTTGCTCAGCACCACTTGCTAGTGTTAGGTAATGGCAACAGCATTTAATGTGAGAAATGGGGCGTCTGGGGAAAGCATTGTCTGTGTTTCTGTCATCATGTGCAGGCTTGGAGCAGAAAGTGACAAGAAACATGTAATGTAGAGCTGAGTTCTGCAGTATGTCCATCATGTACTGTATACAGTGAATACAACTCTATTGGATCTGTTGCAGTGTCTTAACACAAGGCTAAACTATGGTTTATATTAAAAAAGCTAGTTTACATAGACTTCTCGTGGCATTCAGTGACAGTATGAGGATTTTATGTATTGTGCACCCTTTTAATCCGGATACCCTCAAGTCTGTAATAAAGGTTTGATGATGAGTTCCTTATATGTATAAATTTAAAGATATATGACAATATAAAGAGTACTGATAAGAAATATGAATGGTGTCCTTGGCAGAAGCTTATAGCATAGAGTCTGAGCTATGTGAGTGAGAGCTTTTTCACAATATTTATTCCATTTCTGTTTGTCATACTTACAAAGAAATTGTTTTATTTCCTTTACTTCAAAGATGTCGCATAGGTCAAACTTGGTTATTCACATGTAATTGGAAAATTATGACTTATTCTATTTAGCAATTTTCGCAGAACCCTCTCTTCAGGTGAAGAAAATATTAAAAATTGCAAATCATAATTTTATAAAACACTGCTATTGAACCACAGAACCTGGCGCTACTGCCAGCACAGAACCTGGCGCTACTGCCAGCAGCGTATTGTAAGCTTCAGTCGCACAATTTATATTTTCTTAAAAGAAAAATATTACCAGCAATATATATAATAAGCCTTTTTTAAAGTAGTTTTAATGGGATTTAAACAATGTTATTTTTCCTGGCAGTAGCGCCAGGTTCTGTGCTGGCAGTAGCGCCAGGTTCTGTGGTTCAATAGCAGTGTTTTATAAAATTATGATTTGCAATATTTAATATTTTCTTCACCTGAAGAGAGGGTTCTGCGAAAATTGCTAAATAGAATAAGTCATAATTTTCCAATTACATGTGAATAACCAAGTTTGACCTATGCGACATCTTTGAAGTAAAGGAAATAAAACAATTTCTTTGTAAGTATGACAAACAGAAATGGAATAAATATTGTGAAAAAGCTCTCACCCACATAGCTCAGACTCTATGCTATAAGCTTCTGCCAAGGACACCATTCATATTTCTTATCAGTACTTTTTATATTGTCGTATATCTTTAAATTTATACATATAAGGAACTCATCATCAAACCTTTATTACAGACTTGAGGGTATCCGGATTAAAAGGGCGCACAATACATAAAATCCTCATACTGTCACTGAATGCCACGAGAAGTCTATGTAAACTAAAAAATAAATAACAATGTTATTTTTCCTCCCATACTTGTATGTTGTAGTACTCGTACCTAACAAGATGTCTGTAGTGAACCCCCTCCTTGAACCGCCACCTTATCGTGGTGGAGGGGTTTGAGTGCCCGGATGATCCTAGGAGCTATGTTGTCGGGGGCTATATGCCCCTGGTAGGGTCTCCCAAGGCAAACAGGTCCTAGGTGACGGGCCAGACAAAGCGCGGTTCAGAACCCTTTATGGAAAGTTTAAAATCGAGGACCGTAACGTCGCCCGGTATGGCGCAACCGGGGCCCCACCCTGGAGCCAGGCCCGGGGTTGGGGCTCATATGCGAGCGCCTGGTGGCCGGGTCTTTCCCCACGGGGCCCGGCCGGGCTCAGCCCTAAAGAGCGACGTGGGACCGACCTCCCGTGGGCCCACCACCTGCAGGAGGAACCGTAAGGGGCCGGTGCAATGTGGATTGGGTGGCAGTCATTTATTCATTTACATTTACATTTATTCATTTAGCTGACGCTTTTATCCAAAGCGACTTACATTGATCTACAGTAATTACCAGTGTAACAGCCACTGGAGGCAAGGTGGGTTAAGTGTCTTGCCCAAGGACACAACGACAGTATGAACTGTGGGGAGAGTGGGAATCGAACCCCCTACCTTCCAGTTGAAGGACAACTGCTCTACCCACTGAGCTACTGAGGCAGGAGCCT
The DNA here is from genome assembly GCA_024349245.1 of Neodontobutis hainanensis. Classification (NCBI taxonomy): domain Eukaryota; kingdom Metazoa; phylum Chordata; class Actinopteri; order Gobiiformes; family Odontobutidae; genus Neodontobutis; species Neodontobutis hainanensis. The sequence continues at coordinate 1,385,366 of JALDNG010000016.1, read as the reverse complement.
CGACGACCCAATCCCCGGACACGGAATCTGGCTCTAGGGACATGGAATGTCACCTCGCTGGCGGGTAAGGAGCCTGAGCTTGTGCGGGAGGTTGAGAGATACCGACTAGAGATAGTCGGGCTCACCTCCACGCACAGCTTGGGCTCTGGAACCCAAATCCTCGAGAGAGGCTGGACTCTCCACTACTCTGGAGTTGCCTGCGGTGAGAGGCGGCGGGCTGGTGTGGGCTTGCTCATAGCCCCCCAGCTCAGCCGCCATGTGTTGGAGTTTACCCCGGTGAACGAGAGGGTCGCTTCCCTGCGCCTTCGGGTTGGGGATAGGTCTCTCACTGTTGTTTGTGCTTACGGGCCAAATGGCAGTGCAGAGTACCCGGCCTTCTTGGAGTCTCTGGGAAGGGTGCTGGAAAGTGCTCCAACCGGGGACTCCATCGTTCTACTGGGGGACTTCAACGCTCACATGGGTAGCGACAGTGACACCTGGAGGGGCGTGATTGGGAGGAACGGCCCCCCTGATCTGAACCCGAGTGGTGTTCTGTTATTGGACTTCTGTGCTAGCAACAGTTTGTCCATAACAAACACCATGATCAAGCATAAGGGTGTCCATCAGTGCACGTGGCACCAGGACACCCTAGGCTGGAGGTCGATGATCGACTTTGTAGTTGTTTCATCTGACCTCCGACCGTATGTCTTGGACACTCGGGTGAAGAGACAGAGCTTCGACCAGATTCCGAGGGAGACTGGAGACATTGAGTCCGAGTGGACCATGTTTTCCACCTCCATTGTCGACGCAGCCACTCGAAGCTGTGGCCGCAAAGTCTCCGGTGCCTGTCGTGGCGGCAATCCCCGAACCCGGTGGTGGACACCGGAAGTAAGGGAGGCCGTCAAGCTGAAGAAGGAGAACTATCGAGCCTGGTTGGCTTGTGGGACTCCTGAGGCAGCTGATAGGTACCGGCAGGCCAAGCGAGCTGCAGCACGGGTGGTTGTGGAGGCAAAACTCGGGTCTGGGAGGAGTTCGTGAGGCCATGGAAAAGACTATCGGTCGGCCTCGAAGAAATTCTGGCAAACCGTCCGGCGCCTCAGGAGGGGAAGCAGTGCCCTGCCAACACTGTTTACAGTGGAGGTGGGAATCTGCTGACCTCAACTGGGGATATTGTTGGACGGTGGAAGGAATACTGAGGATCTCCTCAACCCCACCGTCACGTCTTCCAATGAGGAAGCAGAGGCCAAGGGCTCAGAGGTGGACTCGTCCATCACTCAGGCTGAAGTCACTGAGGTAGTTGGGAAGCTCCTCGGTGGCAAGGCACCGGGGGTGGATGAGGTACGCCCTGAGTACCTCAAGTCTCTGGATGTTGTGGGGCTGTCTTGGCTGACACGCCTCTGCAACATCGCGTGGCGTTGGGGACAGTACCTCTGGACTGGCAGACCGGGGTGGTGGTCCCCCTTTTTAAGAAGGGGGACCGGAGGGTGTGTTCCAACTACAGAGGGATCACACCTCAGCCTCCCGGGAAAGTCTATGCCAGGGTACTGGAGAGGAGAATGCGGCCGATAGTCGAACCTCAGATCCAGGAGGAACAATGCGGTTTTCGTCCCGGTCGTGGAACACTGGACCAGCTCTATACCCTCTCCAGGGTGCTGGAGGGATTATGGGAGTTTGCCCAACCAGTCCACATGTGTTTTGTGGATCTGGAGAAGGCATTCGACTGTGTCCCTCGTGGTGCCCTGTGGGGGGTGCTCTGGGAGTATGGAGTCCGGGGCCCTTTGCTAAGGGCTGTCCGGTCCCTGTACGACCGGAGCAGGAGCTTGGTTCGCATTGCCGGCAGTAAGTCAGACCTGTTCCCGGTGAATGTTGGACTCCGGCAGGGCTGCCCTTTGTCACCGGTCCTGTTCATTATCTTTATGGACAGGATTTCTAGGCGCAGCCAGGGGCCGGAGGGAGTTTGGTTTGGGGACCACAGGATTTCATCTCTGCTTTTTGCAGATGATGTTGTCCTGTTGGCTCCATCAAGCCAGGACCTTGAGTGTGCACTGGGACGGTTTGCAGCCGAGTGTGAAGCGGCTGGGATGAGGATCAGCACCTCCAAGTCTGAGACCATGGTTCTCAGTCGGAAAAGGGTGGCTTGTCCCCTCCAGGTTGGTGGAGAGCTCCTGCCTCAAGTGGAGGAGTTCAAGTATCTCGGGGGTCTTGTTCACGAGTGAGGGAAGGAAGGAGCGTGAGATCGACAGACGGATCGGTGCAGCTTCTGCAGTAATGCGGTCGATGTACCGGTCTGTCGTGGTGAAGAAGGAGCTGAGCTGTAAGGCAAAGCTCTCAATTTACCAGTCGATCTACGTTCCTACTCTCACCTATGGTCATGAGCTTTGGGTCATGACCGAAAGAACAAGATCCCGGATACAGGCGGCCGAAATGAGCTTTCTCCGCAGAGTGGCGGGGCGCTCCCTTAAAGATAGGGTGAGGAGCTCGGTCACTCGGGAGGAGCTCAAAGTAGAGCCGCTGCTCCTTCACATCGAGAGGAGCCAGCTGAGGTGGCTCGGGCATCTGTTTCGGATGCCTCCCGGACGCCTCCCTAGGGAGGTGTTCCGGGCATGTCCCACCGGGAGGAGACCTCGGGGAAGACCTAGGACACGCTGGAGGGACTATGTCTCTTGGCTGGCCTGGGAACGCCTCGGTATCCCCCCGGAAGAGCTGGAGGAAGTGTCTGGGGAGAGGGAAGTCTGGGCTTCTCTGCTTAGACTGCTGCCCCCGCGACCCGGCCCCGGATAAGCGGTAGAAGATGGATGGATGGATGGACTGCTATTGAACAAAAGTGCATGACTTACTTTGCTTCGAGAGCCAGTGCAAAGACACCTGCTGCTTCTGGAGCTGCTGCAGATGTTCCTGAGTGACGCAGGGTGCAATTCCCGTACAAATCTGTGGTTGCCTAAAGAAACAACAACACAATATACAGAAGAGTTACAGAAAGTAATAGAAGTAAGTGTAGAGCTTAAATCGTCATTTACATTTACATTTATTCATTTATCAGACGCTTTTATCCAAAGCGACTTACATTGTTCTACAGTAATTACCAGTGTTACGCCCACTGGAGGCAAGGTGGGTTAAGTGTCTTGCCCATGGACACAACGACAGTATGAACTGTGGGGAGAGCGGGAATTGAACCACCTACCTTCTGGTTGACGGACAACTGCTCTACCATGACCTGCTGCTGCCGTTTTATATAAACGAGTTTTATTTACAAGCCTAGACATAAACAAGTTTTATTTATATCTAGTGGCTAACCATTTCTTTATTTAATTTGGTGCTTAATTAAAAATGATAACAGATAGCATGCAATTAGAGGAGGGAAAACCCTAGGGAAGATCCATGCCAGTGTCAACAGCCAAGAGTGATTTGCATAATCACAGAACCAACACTGCTTTGTACTCTGGGAAAGTCTTTTTTACACACACATTAAAATGTCAGTGCACATTCACAGCATACACTCAAGTCTAAGTGTGAATGTATTTTCCTAACATTAACCATGAAGGTCAGAGCCATTTGTGAAGCTGGATCAGTCACGCTGCATGAAGCGAGCTACCTTTTCAGCGCAAAGTATGGGTTCTGCACTAGACTAACTCACATGCTCATTTTCTTGGGCTCACCGGTTGGTGACACTAGGAGTAAGCAGTGAGTTGAATTACAAATGAGACAGTCAAAATAAAAATCTTTATGTACACAATAAAGTCACTCTGCACAAGGTATTTGCTTAAATCTGTTGCTCTTTTTTCTATAGATAGCTTAAAAAACAAAACATTATTCACCAAGGTACGGCACAGTCATTTTACATTTTTTTATTTCCCCTACAAAACACCTATTCTGCCTGATGTCTGCTTAACACATTCTTTTTTTCAAAGCAGAACAACACATGTTCCCGGACAGTAATCAAGCTGGAGCTAATCCTCCACCTGAACCTCTGATTTTCACAAACAGCCAGCGATTACAGTGTAACAACAGGTTTTGTTCGTGGGCACATCCAATCTCCTGAAAGAGGACTAGCTCTGCAAAGTGGAAAAAGGCTTTTTTCAATGACAGTGGCCACATCTTCTAAAGCGATATACAAGTTAAGACTATAGTAAATAAATATACTGTATAGTAAGTAAAATAGGAAAGAAGTGTGTATATTGTGACTCACAACGCCAGCCTCTGGGTTTCGTTTGCGGCCATTGCTAAAGGTGGATGCCAGCGTAGAGGAACAGCTCTCATCGTACAGCGCTGTGCGTCCGTCGTTGATAGCTGAATTGATAGAGATGGTCCACATGCTCGAGGCGTACCCATCACAGTTGCAGTCGTCATAGCTACCGCCATCTCCTGATGCCCACACATAGATGCTGCCTTTACCTCCTCGGCCCTAATACAACAAAAAATTAAAAAGTCAACTCAAGCAGATAAATCGAGCGTGAGGTAATTCTGCCAAGGACTGTAAGCAGTTGAAAGGCGAGGACAGAGCAGATATGTATCAAAAATAAGACTTACAAATTAAAAGGTACTGTTCTCACCATTATGTTAAATTTGCTTTAAGAGCCACACAGATATGAGATAACTGTGGCATCTACTTTTATGTATTAATGTAATGAGCCCTATGCCTGTAGATAAACATTATTTAGTTTTCACAAAAATATAAATAAGAAATATCCAAATAAATATCGGTCATTAATATTTATATGTTCATCTTTATGCAGACAAATACAGAGCAGGGAGCATCCACTTAAGCTAATGCTGCACCTGTTTAAGCCATTGTACAAAGGATCAAATGGAACAGAAGTGGTTTCAGTATGCTTATTTATGTATCCTAATGGAATTGCAAAGAGAGATTTTGAAATCATTGAGCGTACCTATTGGCTCAAGGTTTTTTTTCCCACTCACTCTTTCCCAAAATTGAGCTATTCATTTCTCCTATCTAATGAACATTTTATAACCTCATAATTACAAGTAAAAAGTACCCACGTATTTGTTGAGTTTATAGTGCGCTCTGCTCCCAGTCCGTTGCCTCTGACAGGTCATTTTAGAGCAGCCCACACCTGGCCTCACCACTATGCAAGTGCATATAATATGTGTGTTTTTGTGCACCATTCAACCTTTTGGGCTAAGTTTAAGTCCCTTTTAGGCCCCATTATGGCCTCTAGACATTACTGAAAGTGACGGCAACATATTCATCAAGTTGTCAGTGAAAAACCACATACTACAAATGCTATGATACACTGGCAGTCTTTTTTCCTTTAATTAAATTTCTTGAAAAAATTCTGATTATTCTTGAGGTTGTTGTTATGCACTAGCACTAGTATTAATGTAAAGCCATGTAAACACTTGTAATAAACCCCCCCTAACCTTTTACAGTTAAGTATCATACACTTTAACATTATCATATCATAATTTTCATTAAAAATATAATAAAATGTAGATAAAATGTTGCATATTTGATGTAGATGCAGTTTTATTTAATAGTATTTTCAACACAAAAAACCCCAGCTGCATTATACTGACTGTACTATTGTACTCCTTTTCAGCTTTGGATTATTATCAAAGCCTGCAGCCGGCAGGTGTGATGTGGCCTTACTTTGTTGACACCATCAGCCATAGCCTGCAGTGTGAGCTCTCGCGGGCCGTCCACTGTCTTGCCGTCATCTGTGGGGCCCCAGCTGGCACTGTAGATGTCAATAACCTGCGGCATGTGGCTGATAGATGAGGCCTCGATGATGTCAGTCATGAAGGGCTGGTCCAACATTCTGATGCCTGCACCACGTCATGCATATTTGTTAAATAAAAATATACCTTAAGATGCTAACAGTTCTTACCTCTTGTGGTGTCATTTCTTTACAGCAGTCAAATTAAACAGTCAATAGATCTTGCATTGCCAATACAAATGTGTTCACTTTTTTTATCTACTATTGCAAATTTTAGGAAAAATTTATGAACTAGACCCAGTGATATTTTTGTAGCTGTATATGACCTCTCACTGACTTTGCATCAATAAATGCATATGCCTCAATAGAAACACCAATCTTCTATGATTGGCCAGTGCCTATATTTTGCTGATAATACATAAATGAGCCATCTAATCTCCCATCTTCTCAGAATGCCATTATCAAAATAGGTATAAGCTAACACTGATGCATTCTCATTCCTATTCCTACTGTGATCTAAGCAGACACACACCTGCCACCATAGAGTTGTATGCGACTCCAACACCACAGATGTTGTTGTTGGCTGAGGCAGACACCTCTCCTGCACACCGTGTGCCGTGACTAGTGAGACAGGGGAAAAAAACAGAGAATATGGTAAGAGGATTTATATGAACTACAATACATATAAAGTAAGGTAAAGCTGAGCTGAGATCTAGCAGATTAGATACAATTTACTTTTGTTGCGTTTCTGTCTAAGTCTTATAGTGAGGCTTTTGCTTTTTCTTAGCCATAAATCAATACAGAATTCAGTTTGTTATTCTGTGACCTGAAAAAATAACTTATCTAGGTGTGGCAAAACAGAGAGATAACTTTAGTTTTTAATGTTTTGCATCACATAAATTTTTCATCTTCTTTTGATCAATCATGTTTGCACATATCAGTGTTTTGTCTATCTATGACTCCATCAGTCAGCTCCCACAGGGACACTGCAGCAAGTCAGCCCCATTCTCCCAGCATGCTTTGCCACAGACAGGCAGCTATTTATATCAACCTGCTGATTAGCCAGCGAGTTGTCACCCGACAGTCAGCAACAACTGCTATACTGGCAGACCCAAACACTCCTTCCTCATTCACTCGATCACTTAAGATGTAGGCAGATGGGTGAGGAGGGAAGGATCTTTTTAGTTTGTGTCGAGGACATGTGTTGCTGTAGCAGTAGATCACTCTTTGGGATTTGGAGATAGGTGTTATCAGACAAAGGGTCACCAATGAGAACAGTGAAACCCTGTGAGCAGGCTGCACTAATGTTGTAGAGCCTTATCTCATCCAACCTAGGGGGTAAAAATAGCTTTTGGGTTTTGTATTGTGATGTGCTGGACAATAGCTCTGTTTATACTGCACCATAATGTCTTAATGGAAGTATGTGAACAGAAAATCAATAGGGGAGAACTACCAGACTGCTGTAAAGAGCACTAACAAAACGTGAGTGTGTGTTTGTGTGGTGGCGGCCGGGTGAGCTTTACCTGTTGAACCAGTCGTCTGTGTAGCGTGGAAATGGAAACGGGTCATTGCTGCTGAAGTCATAGCTGGCATCAGCGTTCTGAAAGAACCAAAGAGGTACGCTTAGAAAAAGCAAAAACAAAGGGAGACAAAGCAGAGAGAAGGAGTTCACAGCAAAGTGTCAACCCTGTAACAACAAGTTGTCATCAAAAAAAGCGCCATTCAGCAGTGTCTTTGTGTGTTTTATGTAATAAATAGACTGGCTGAGAATGTAATGGTAAGTTTACTGCTTTTATTGGAAAGTAGGGATTTAGCACACAGCAGAAGTAAATATTCCCAATCCCTTGTTAATGCAGTAAATGTAATTACCAGAATGACTAGAATGACTGACTAATGATAGCTTGGTCTGAAGGACACAGATTTAGTCCCTCACTGTTGATACCATGCCTTTCGTTCAGGCAGTGGCTGTTTTCGTTCATGTTTTCTCAATCAGTTCCCGTCAATTAAACTGTAATTCCTTTGGCTGTCAGTCATTTTATTTGGAGAGCTATTCATATTGCTCTGAGTGTAACAGGTGCATTGTGAAGTCATGTGTATGAAGAATCCATAGTCGTGTTCATTAGCTGCACCGCTCAAGCCATCAGATTAATCTTGGGGGTCGTTTCCTTTCTGACAACCGGCTGGCTGGCATTTAGATGAGATGACTCAGTCAGCGACAGAGACAAGTCAGAGACAAGCCAAACTGCAATAGTTACCTGACCTAATGGAATAACATTGTAATTGTTGTTAGAGAGAAAGGTAACCAGGGGAAAGTTGAAGCTGTAGGGGAGAATTGGCCTTGTGTTTTAGTGACATGTCAGGAACTCATTCATTAAGCCACATATTTATCAGTGAGGTCAGTCTCATGTCCGGTACAGACCAACAGTTTTAATTATTGGGGTTTAATTAGGGCTTAGTGATATGATCGCCTATTAATATCAGAATAAAATTCACATTATCATTTATATTTTTTGTCTTCAATATCCCCCTTATAAATAATGTAATGTAAATATGCCCGCATCTAATATTTATGCTGGCTGGACATGGTGAAACTTAAATTTGTCCAAACAATTCATCACTCTATGATTTTGTATAGAGATGTAATACCTACTGACATAAACCTATAATATTATTGAAATGCTTTTTATAATAATCTCTAAACAAACAATGGCTGACCTGATTATAGCAATTAGCTAATCAGTGTTACAGTTAAATTGCTATTTGTCTATCCAAGCATTTTTGTTTCTTTTAATATCCAAACAGGTGAACGCAGCGGGTTTATTGTCAAATCTGATTTTCATATATTGTATTATTATTCACAGCCTGAACACTTGAAATGTAAGATCGTGCTGCTCCTGAACAGGTTTGTTGCACACATCAAGAGTAGGAGGTGTTGTTTCCTTTCTTCTTTTTTATTAAATGGACTGAAAAGTGCTGAGCCTTGGTAATAAATGACACAAGTCCACATCCATAAATCACTTGCTGTGTTTCTGAAGCTCATATCTCCTGCCATCAATCAGCTCCCTGCTACTTTTCTGGTGTCCTGTGAGCAACCTGGCTCACTATAATGGATTGTGGCCAGATTTAAACACCTCACCTTTCCCCGGCAACTAGTGACCAGCAGCTTGTGAATGCTACTTCACAAAGCAATGATTCAAAGGTCCTGGAACAGAGGCCTGTTGGTTCAGAAATAGCAACAATTAGGCCAAAAGAGGCTGAGGGTAATCAAGCGGTCAGTGGGATGGTGAAACTAAAGTCTATCCAATGTTTTTTTTAAGAAGTCTGGTTTCCATTCAGAGGTGGAGTTTTTTTGTTTTTGTTTTTTAAACACAAAGCACAGCTCTGTGTGCAATACTTTTATGAAATCTTAAACAATTATATTGCCTGCAATACAAACCTGGATTAGATTAATAGCATCTCCAGTAATGCCCAATTCTACCAGAAAAGCAGGTAAGACTTATTTACTGGAGCGGTGGAGTACAAGTTTGTTATCTGTGATAAACCTGTACTGTATCACTCAATGGAAACAAAGTCTATTATGGAATTTTGGAATGAAATTCAATTTTTTTTTTCATTTTTCCAAACTGTAAATCACATTTAAACCAAATCCCAAAATCATATACTTTCTACAATACTACAAGCACAAACTGCAGAAAGCTTTAGAATAATATTGCGTCACAGCAGTTGCCATGGTAACTCCCAAATGGTAGTCAAGAGAAAGTAAGCCCAACAAATAACAAATTCCCTTATGGGGAAAATAATATCCAGTATTACAACTGGTGAGACAAAAGAAAAAGGTTATTTAAGGGTTTATTATTAAGGTTAATTACAGGGAATTCTCAGAGCATCCCAGGAGCCAAATATAACAGCAGCTCTGTTATTACAGCAGGACACATACTATAACTCACTAATATGATTGTGTTTTTATAGGCCTACTGCTCAAACCAAAACAGTAGCATAGAAGTCAAATGCATAACAATAACACATTTGCATATAGTCTATAATCTATTTCTGTAAGAGAGATTTAAAAGACCATATTTCCTGATAAATCTGTCATGAAATTTGTTATGAGTTCTCACCTCAGTACACAAACAATCTTCCTCATTCACCACACCAAGTGATACAGTATGAGCATCACAGCATAAGAAATCATGAATAATAGAAGCACATAATGCACCAGCCTTGCATAAAACAACAGATTGTAACTACATGTAAGCTAGTCAAAATAATTTCTTTGTATTATTATTTAGTATTGATGGCTTTTGTAAATGAAGCTGTGAGGAGAACCTAATTTCATATAGTGTCTCTTTCTCTCCACAGTCACATAAAACTCCACTTTAGACCTAAGCTCAGCATGATCCATCAATCTAGTGGAGCATGCTCCTACATCTCCTCAACAGTGATTCTGTGTTATTTTGAGCCAAGGCTCATCTTTGCTCAAAAACCATGAAAAGAACAGGCAAGCATAGTGGAACAACAATGAGACGCATTGTCACTCAACACAGATGAACAGTTTTTTTTTTTACAGGTACAGGTGAGAATAGAGAATAGAAGACTGAGCATTAGGTTTTAAAGGGCATATAATAATAATATTAATCATTGTATTGTGTGATGAAACCAAACTCTATGAGTCACGTCTTTGAAACACCTACATTACTGTGGGAGAGCAATTGCTTTTATAAATGCTTACTTTCAAGATGACGCCATAATGCAGCTTTATTGTTAAATCAAACTAATCTTTGTACATCTACTTATCCCATTTAGCAATCCATCTAGTAGTTTATGTTTTTTATCAGTTTTTCTGGAGATAGAGTGTCACATTATGCAGTGCCAACTTCCCTGGCATTATCACGGCTTGTGACAGATCGGCCTGCCATCGTGGCTGCCACAGTGCAGTGTGCATTAACATTAAACAGCTTGGCCGGCCGTCTGCCTCTCCACCCACTCGTCCTCCCAAAATACAAGGAGACCCGGCAGCCATGAGGGCGACTCCCAGGGCACCTGTCACTTCCAGCAGCTCGCCACATGAAGCCTGTGAAATCCAGCAGCACCTGAGGCCGGCCTTCACTTATTAACAGTGCATCAAAGAAATGACACAGTGGCTCAATTCAATAATGTAGGTACTCACATAGTTTGAGGCAAGGTCTGGATGGAGATAGTCAATTCCTGAAATAAAACAAAATATTTCAGGTTAAATCCTAATTTAGCTTGCATTTGCAATTTTGAGATATTTAAATTTAAAAAATAGGCAAACCTGCTGGAAAATACACAAGAAGGACAAATTCAACCAAATTTTCAAAAGGGCTCTCATTATTTAATAATCCTGGAGACAAATTAGATATAATATATATATATATATATATATATATATATATATATATATATATATATATATATATATATATATTTTTTTTTAATATGTCCAACACAATTTTTATCTTGGTGATGATAGGTAGACAACAGGTTTAGGTAGTGACTAGGATTGTTTCTGGTTAACTTTGGCATCAGAAAATGATAACAACCGTGTTAGATGTGCATGTTTAAAAATTTTTTTTAAAGGGATTATTGTCTATTTAAAACATAAACAAATAAAAAAAACAAAAAAACATGCATTAACAACATATAAAGAAAAAACATGCGGTGTATATTCATGGGATAATAGTTTGCAAAAAGAAGAGATAGATTTATTTTATTTAAGATTTTTAGAACTAACTATGTTGCAGAAAGTGAGACCATGTCCAAAATCTTTTTAACAATAATTGGATTTGAAATGAAAGAATATATATATGCATATTTCATCATCTTAAATCTATACACTCTATTCTTTGCTGTGCCATTAATAAAGCTGTCGCTGTGTGCTGAATAATTGAAGGCTCATAGGTACAAAACAGCAAGGCATCCAACTCACCATCGTCCATTATTGCAATGGTAACTCCTTTGCCCGTGTATCCAAGTTGCCAAGCCTCTGCCACATTAAGATCCAACCCGGGGGTCCCATCTGCCTGGCCTGTGTTTATCTAATCAGTCACACAAAAAGAAGAACATCCATGACTCAAAGCACCCAGGTGAGCCACCATTATGGAATGAACGTGGATGATATTTGTGAGTGGGGGCTGCTGCGTGAGGAAAGTGAAGGTGAAAGAAAGGAGAAGTAAATGTCACAGATTTGGCTTGTTGCGTTAACTAAGTGCTTTTATCTAACACGTGAAATGGACGCTGACTACATGCTTTGGCATCACATATAAGAGTCAAACAAACAAAAGGTGGAGACTACAGGCACATACAGAAGTGGCCAGGCTAATTAAGAAATGAACACTAAGGTTGATTCAAAGAGTAGCGAGGAATATGGCTGGCATCAAAGTAATTAAAGTGGAAGAATGTGGGCAGAAGCTAAAGGTCATGTTGCTTGCAGACAGCTGCTTGGCTGATTACTCACCAGATACCATTGTTTACTGAATAAGGGGTCATTCAGGTTGACTTCAATATCATTGATATTTCTGTAGCCTCGCTTCTGACGACTAAAACCTTCCTGCTCCAAGACATCCTTCACCTGCAAAACAAAAGAAATGCCAAGTCATACAATATCAAGTCTGATCTTATGAGACATTTTATTGAAGAACTACATGTACTGAAAAAGGAAGTCCGAATCCTAAAATAGACTTTATTATGTTGGAAAAGGTGTAGGTGTGCACTGCTCTCCAGACAGAAAATGATTGCGCCCAGCTGTGCTCCACTGTACCATTAGGAAAGAACATCATGTAAATCAAATGACTATTCTCCCCTTTTCTAATCAGGAGGCTGCAGTAGGAGCCAACACTTCAAAAGTCTCCTGCCACACCAGAGGATATTAGGGAAAAAGCTATTTTATACAGAATTACACTCACAAGCATGTTGTGTTTCTTTAAATAATTAAAGACGTGGGAGGAACAGCTGCATGTGTTTAAGATAAAGTCTTCCTGACAGCTCCCACAATATGAGCAAGAGACTGCAGACCTGTCGAATACTTTAGCTGCTTAATAGCTTATGTTCCGACTGCAAACCTTTAAGCTCCCTGTAGCTCATGCATAGGTCACATGTGTATAATAGTTCACATACACACATAATCGAATGCTGTCAAAACCTGACTTGAGCGAACTGAAACGGTGCCTCTAATCAAAAAGCTTTTGAATAAAACTGAAAAAAGCTAAACCGGGTGTTCTTTTAATAGTTTTGGAATGCTGTCTCCAACAACAACCATGTCTCGCTCACAAGCAATATTTCAGGGTTGCTCGGTGGACCTTAATGTACTTTCCTGCTTACGCTTAGCAAATCCACTCAAGTGAGAAGAAGACATACAGCTATTGTTGTGTGTGTTTGCCATCACTGATAAAAGCACAGCGGCACTTAAGATGGCCTTTTAAAACAACCCACGCCTATTCATCCAGACCTGTCTTTTATGACATACTCCAAGCAATCAGCAAACACACACGGAGAACGAGCGCTCAATAAATCCTTCATGTGACGCACCTCAGACCCGTAATTTAAAAACTCTCCATTTGCATATTCACCATCCACATGAGGAAGAGGGAGAACCCTAGATAAGCTTTTATGCGACTGAAAATTTATTGTGTTGGTAATCAACAATTGAATACCCACAATTTTCATTGCCACCAATCTTTAAGTAAAGCACTGTTTCTTCCTCGTTTTCTCTAGCCATCACCAATTTCTTCCATCATTTGGCAGGAAAGCTGGTATTTCCCTTGAGACAGCATGTCATACTGCCCACACACGACATCAAACACTGCCCATGCAACAGCAACACTGTGCCGTTGCCCACCGCCTGCTCAGAACTCACAACGCTTCAGTTCACTTCAAATGAAAGAGCTTGTCGGCCTTTTCTCCCCCCCTCATCTCTTCCATGTCCCCTTTTCTACTCTCGCAAAGCATTTCTCAGGGTCAACTAATGGGTCTCATTCACAGGGACCCATCTAGCTATTTGTGCCATATCTGCTTCCAGCTTCCATTAAAACACATGCTGATTTGTCTTTTGTGAGACTATAAGGATGTGGATGTCTGCTTGAGTGAATGAGGCATCAATGGATTAAGGGCTAGGATGAAATTTGCCCTTACAAAATCAATTGCCGGCTTTGGATGTAGATGGATAACTTAGAGGTAAGACAATGTGGTGAACATAGATCTAAATGTCGATAAGGAACACCCGAGAAAGACAGCGTTTCAAGTGGGTCAACATGCTTGAACAGAAAGTACTACAAAGAAACAAGCTCCTGGGACGATAAGAGACCCATCCAATTTCATCAATGCTGCAATTGTTTTTCCAAGAATATTAACCAAGTAGGTAACGAGGACTAAAGTACTGTTTAGTTTGCTCCTAAAATAACCCATTCTATTAGACAAGCCAATCAGTGTAAAATGCACAAAAACAAGCCTGCCCACACAGGAGACAGAGCAAAACTCTCCAAATTGACAAACATTTATTGTTGAATCACACCAACTGACCTCATCAATCCAATTTGAAGATGGACAGCAATTAATAAGTGCAGTGTTGCTCATGAGCATGGGAAAAACCTGATTTAAAACCAAAGCATCATGAGTACATGGGCCTTGCCTATGTGTGCGTCCTCGCTGTCTGTCTTCCATTAGCCATATTAGCTCGCTGCAGTGGCTCACATTTATTTTCATTATCACCTTTCACAAGCACAATTAGAGAGGTTCGTTGTTTGCGTGCAGCCGGACCTCTACTCTGCCTGTAGTAGTGGACACTACTGATAAAGCATGCAACTGTTTCCTGGAAATATGCATTGGAGAATGGCACTTGTAAACAAGATACTGTGAAACTTTCTTTGACACTCTATTGATAGTGTTATTACATTTTGCAGATTTACAAAATGTAATAACATGTAATTACATAGTACATACATAATGGAAATATGTGTATTTACATTCTGAATGTAGGGAAGGGTCGGGGTATCTATGTTTTTGTAGTTACATATTGTATATATATATTATATATATATATATATATATATATATATATATATATATATATATATATATATATATATATATATATATATATATATATATATATATACAATATGTAACTACAAAAACATAGATATAACATAGATACATAGAAACATAGATTATTACAGTTTGTTACACAGTTTGTAACATTGTACTTAATGAGGTACAATGTATCAAGTGTAGTGTCAAATAAAGTGTTAACCAAGATGCTTTTATGGTTTAGGACAAAGCCACAAGCACTAAGGTTTATTCAAAGTCTCATTAATTATTATGAATAAAATGAAAACAATATCATTGTTTTATTCTTATATTATATCATTTAATTATACTAACTGTAATGTTGCTGGAACAAATTTTGTGCATGACTTTAGCATCTTGCATAGTTAATTGGGAATATGCTATCAGTGTTTATAAAAGAAAATAGTAATATTAGTCAAATACTTCTAATACTTGAGTTTCCCTAAATTTGACATATTGCTTATTGCAATGATATCATAAAGAACAACCAGCAGCCTTATGCTTTTACTAGTCAATATACATTTCATATGAGCTGCAAATGTGCATTTGAAGCTACATATTCAGTGTCTCCTCCTTTAAATGGTTTTGTTGAAAAATAAAAAACGGTAACTAAACCTCCCAGCCAAGATTTTGTACTTTTTTGAATGATAGATACTAACATTCAAACCAACAAACCAAAAGATGTTTTTTTCTTAATGAATTCTGCAATATTTTTTATTTTTTGAGATGAAAAAATATCCTACTGCTTCCATTCATAGCATTACTCGCTAGCACACATTCTCATACAGATCCTAATGCCTGCATAAATCACTGATTATCAAAGGTTTCTATTGAACAAAACAAGCATCTGTACTGAACATATCAAGGAAACAAAGACACGTATCACTGTGTTTCGCTCAAAGGTCATCCTCCACTGCCTTTATATTATTTACTTATCACTTAAATACAAGGTTCTTATATTGTATACATTTTTATGTGAAATTGTCTAGATTTACATAATATTAGCCTGCATTGGTCTCTTGTCTCTATAAATGTATTATCCTGGTCATTAATGGAATTTATAATAACAGTAAGGTACTTATATGAAATCTGAAATAACAATTGCCATGTAAAGTAATTGGTGAAGCAATATGCATATAGAATAACACATTCACTTTTTCAATCTGTGTGCACTAACCCTGGGATCCTCCTGCAGCCGCTGTCTGCTGCGGGCGCTGCGTTTGCTTCTCCTCTTTGAAGTGTCCTGAGGATAGAAGTGGAAAAGCCCCTCTTCGAAAGGAAGCTGGAGGAAAAGAAAAGTGGTGGCATCAAGGGCACTCAGAAAATATGTGTGTGGCAAATGGAAACACAATGGACACAGTTGATAGATCAGAAAGGTAAAATATGATGCAAGGTCACACTTCAGGTGATAAAAGCCATTGATTTCATTGCTTTTATTGTAGGGTCTATTTTAAGAAGGCAAACTCGAAGGAACTATAATAAATTGGAAGAGCAGGCAAATGAGATGCATCATCCAGAGCTCTCCCTGAGGCACTGTGCACAGATTAATGACCTCCTTTATGCTTTGGTAAATGCAAGGCTACAGGTCAATCCCCAGTTTTTAAACGTTGCTGTCAGATCGAATGTTCAAATTAAATACTTATCTTGCAGGGAACTTGAATTCTATTATGAGAAACCAGATGAAATGACGTGCAAAAAATAAAAGACATGCAAGTAAGATTCTATATGCTTGTTCTTTTGCATGCTCACATCTGTATGTAAGCCCCTGTTGTCTAGTTAATTAAGCAACAATATGACAAAATTCAAACAGGCCAGCCATTGTTTAATAGTGCACATCCCATTAAGACAAATATAGCTGCAGATTACATAACCTGGAAGGCAGCAAGGCAGGACCATGTTGGGGGTTGATCTAGTGCCTACAAGAATAGGAGCTAGCAATCACAGAGCTGGTGATGCCGCACGCCGGCCCCAAACGCATGATGACTTACAGATGGAAACAGGATTTTCTGATGGTGGAGGTGAGAGGAATCGTCATTGTGAAAGGCAGACCCTCTGTTCACTGCTACGCCTCGCTGGACAAGGCTCCAGCCAATTTCACCCACACATTTATTTTGACATGTGACATGGCACGCAACCCACATACACACACTGCTACAGAGAATTATTCACATGTCTCCAATACTTTAATGACTTATTATTTAATTCTACAGTCTGTTTTGATGTCTATTCATCAGTATTAACATGCTGGCTAAAGTCAATAAAACGCTATGCCAGTCCTAGAATGTAAGGTTATTATGTTCCTCTTCTTTTGTAAGTAAAATATTCTACATTCATATGGAAGATACATTTTGTGAAACCTTTATATATAATTTAATGTTGCAATTAAAAAGGTTATATTTCTTGTACCTAAATACTTCTTCGCTGTCTTGCCTTGTTTTTATTCTAAACCACTGATGAAGAGATGGATTTGTTCATAGTTTTAAAAAATATATATTTAGCTCCTAATGCAGTCTCAGTAAATGAGCTTCTGAAACAAGTGCTTATGTAGGCCAATGGGGTGTTGATTAAAAATAATGTAAGAACTAAGAACTACCTTTTTCTTACTGGTTGTTTTTGGCTTGGGCATAGGATTTTTCTATTATCAATTCAATGATATAAAGAGGAGATGGATAACCTCCTAACCAAGGTCCACTTAGTAGGAATGACGTCATGAGATGGAGTAGGCCTTTGAGGTAAAGTGCAAATAAAGTCAAATGTCCTCAAAACCCTCGAAGCACATTAGTTTAGCCTGTAATAATGGCACATATTTCCAAACAAACTTTGTAATTGCGTGTGGATGACAGCTTTGGAAAAAAATGTCCTACTGAGTACTTTCCTTAAGACAAAACAACTGTATGTATTATTTTTGTTTCTTAAGATGAATACAAAATGTTCTTGGCACTGGCCCAGATTGCCAGGAACGGCCGGTTGTCCCTACCTTCCGTGCACTCTGGAACCCATATTGTGTTGCAACTTGGTGTGCCTGGTCCTGTGCGTCCTCGTGCAGCTGAACCAGAAGGTGTTCGCTCGGGACACCTTGCGCGGGCTGTGTGGCGATGAGCAGCGCGTTGAGCACTATAAATCCCAGGGCTGTCCCATGTCGGGGAGATCCGCGCATCGTGTCCGCCTCGTATCACTTATCTTCCTCCGAATACAGTGTGCGGGATGCTCCTCGCTGCTGATGGGAGGAGGAGAAGGAGGATGTAGGACGGGGAGGTGGAATCAAAGCTTTAGCGCGTTCATGTCTTTAAGATTTCACCGTGGTAAAACGCTGCTTCCTGCTGTTGTCAGTCTGGAGATGGAGTGTTGTGGTCCAAAGCTGCATCCTCAGCTTTCTTCCTATCTCTCCTCCTCCTCTGCTCATGTGTAATTCATTTACCTTCTCCGCTCGGGTAGTTTGTGCGCGTGACGTTGTACCAATGGGCTTCTAACGGGTGTGCGTGCGAGTCCCCTCCCCCGGATGAGCCAGGGGGCACTTTTCAGCACCTTGGAGAATTCCTTCCCTTGTCCTCGAGGGCTGATGGGAACTGTACGGATGAGGAAGCCACTGATGCACGCCGAGTCTCCAGATGAAACGTTGTGCATCGTCACCTGAGGATACTGACTGACTTTTACCCAGAAACATATCGGTTTTCAATACGAAATAAAAGCAGATTAATTATCTTGCTAAATATCTGAGTGGTCGTTAGAATTAAACAGAATAGACCTCAGCAACTGTTAAAGACAAAACCCAGACTTGTTATCTGTTAAAACGCGTGCAATTGCATGGGTTGTCTTCTGGCAGGAGACATGCACGTGTAACTCTAAACAGGAAGAAGGATTAACCATTTCCAGCTCTGCAGCCAATCAGAGCAGAAACCTAATCTACTTCTATGGGCCACTAATTTGATTGGCAGGTTTCTGACCTCTCACGTAACACTGTCTGCCCCATGACACATTCACTGACCTTAGGAACTGATATCTCCTATATTTTCTACTTAATCTTTGTCACAGGACACTTAAATGTATTAATAGCATTGTTATTGACTATGTGATTATTTTTATTAGCAGCACTATTGGGCTATTTTTAGTTAAGTCACAAAATAACAAACACGGTTCTTTCTCTTAGAAACTAATTCCATTGGTCTTATGCTTTATGGTAATGTTATGGGTATGATTAAACAAAAATCTTTATAATTACACCATTACTTCCTTCAAAATATTATTGTTCTATGACACATTCTGTTGCAGGGTCGTCTTGAACGGACTGTGAGGTGGAACGTAGGGCCGACATTTGACTGTAATCGTCACGTGACTGTGAATAGCGTTTTGAGGCTCCCAGCTCTTTACAAAAGGCTGCTCATTAAGGGACTGCAGCTCATTCCTTTTTATGTGTCTTCCCTGCTGCTCCCGCCACCCGCATGAATGGGAAAAAATGGCTTCTGGGAGCTGATGTAATGTGTGATGTCTGGGAAGAAGTGAAAGGTGCTAAAGATAGAAATGTGTTAATTATCACAAGAGTTTGCTTGGATATGTGAGGAGAAAGTTGCAGTTGGATTCTGTAACCTGCATTTGGAACAGATGATGTGAAGAAGATGACCTCTAACCTTTATTTTGTGGTCAGAAATGACAAAACATTAACAGTAATAGCTAGTGGGAAATAGATGTCTGTAGCACACAACCTTTTCTTCTATGTCCAACAGTAAAGGCTTCTGTTGCTTTCACCTTACACGATCAGGCCATGTGCTTTGTTGTATGCACGCTTTGTTCGTAATAAAAGATGTTTATCACATTATTGAGCTTGCAGGAATAAGAGACAATTAGTCCTAACACTGTGCACTCTGTCATTGTTTTCTTTATACAATGCCATGAATAGAATGGGTCCTGCACTCTTCATTGTCATTTCAGATGTGCTGTGGAAGTCACGTGTTAGAAAAGTCTTAAACCAAGTGGCTCAATGCACGTTATCATCTCTGAGGTGCGGAGAAATAATGAAGGTGGATTTTCTATTAGTGGATTTGCTTTGCTAATCACTGTTTCCATGCTCCCTGCAGACCTTCTCCCACACTCTTGTCATTGTGCAGCCCAGAGATTATTTAACTCGGGCTAACCGGAGAGCTTTAATGAGCCTTACTCTTTAATGCTAATTCCCTGGTGGTTTGTGTTATTTGCCGGCAGACCAGACAGATGCCGTAGAATGTTCTTAAAGAAAACCTACAGCATCTTCAGCTTCTGCCATACAGTTGATGTCGTGAGTTCAGTGGGTGTGAGGCTGCTTCATCTCTCGCTGTGTTAAGTAACTGTCAAAGCAAAGAGTGCTTCGGCTCAGCTTTGGGCTTGTGTGCGTCTCATTTTAATGAGAAAAACAACATCAGGGTTATGCCTTTACTATAACTGCGTTTTTATTTAACATCGCTTTCTTTTGTGAACATTGCCAATGAATCAAGTAAACTCTATTCATTTTATTCATAAGGATTCATAGCAAGGTTTTCTCAGGATATGACCCCTGTTATCCTTCATGCTGTTTCTGCAGAAGGAACACTAGAATATCTTAAAGCTGATTCATAAACCCATGACTGCTGCCATCATTATAGTCTGTGATTAGGAATCTACTGAACACAGTTGCTTTAATGTTTATGCCTACAGCAGTGTTGGAGGGGGAGCTTGAAAAATGGGAATGTTGAATATTTGATACTAGCCTGGGGCTGGAGCGACGCAGGCTGCTTGTCAATGTTTCTGTTATGAAGCACAAGTTGGCTTTACGAGAGCATAGCCAGTGCATGACAAGGCATCTGCAGTATCTTCTAATTACTTTGAGTCAGCAGTATTTTCATCTTTTACACTCTAAGAGATTGTGTCAAAAAAGCAACCCAAGACGTTGCAAGATTCTATGAGCAATTGTATTTTGTCATATTTTGCGTTTGGGTTACAGGAGAGCGGTTTAGTCTCTTCATGTATAGTTAACCTGTCATTTCCAATGTTGCTCTTAGCCTCACACTCCCACCAACTCTCCGTTATTCGGGGTGGGATGTCACTGAGTGGGGGATTGTGGGAACTCTGTCCGCATTGATTGCAGTGTGGATAATGTCAGGAGGTGCACTTGTGATGGTTTCATCCACTCTCACTGTATCGCAGGAGGCCGCTTCTGGTTGCGGGAGATAAGATGGCAGCCTTCATGGGTAGACAGATACCAAAACAAACCACAGTCAAGAAAGCAGGAAAAGGAAGTGACAGTTTATGCCATATCATTACCGCAGTGTCACTCTAGGCCTCCACTGTGGTCTGTCTACCTGGACATTTCATAATGCTTTTATCAATTTACATCAAGCAAATAAATTGACAAACTAAACTGTGAGTGTTTGATTTTTATATAAAGAAAGCACTTTAATCAGTTAAAAAGTCCAAATAAGTGTGGTTGAGATTCATATTTATTTCGTCTTCTTCATTTACTAAATGTGCTGGAGCATATGCTGTGTAGAAAACCATTACTTCCATTAGGCCAGCTGGAGAATCACCTCCAACAGGGGACAGCGCGGGGTATAGGACTAGATGTGCTACAAGCCTTGACTGTAAACAGCGGCATCATTTCTCACGGACCACAACTCTGTACATAGAAGAATTCAATTAGACTCATCACTCACAATTCTAGACTCACCGTTTCCTATGTGCAAACTGCTGTGCTATTTAACAGTTCCTCTGTTGCTTCTGTACAAATCTAAATGCTCTTGTTGCCATGTGAGTGCTGTTTACTTCCCCCCCGCAGTTCCAAGGGAGTCAGGGGAAAGACTGCTCTGCCCAGGGGGACATGTGTAATTCATGTTACTTGAGCCCACAGCTCATATTTCTGTCCAGTGCTGCACTGCTGGGATGTTTCCTCTCTGCATGGTGCATTTGATATTATAGACACAACTTATATTCCACCTGTGGCTTTGCGTCAGCCGACCCTGGGCAGTGAACAAACTGTAAAGACTGGGGAACAACATGGTTAATGTATGCCCTAGTAAAACTGTGGATAGAGGGATTTTCTACATTAAGGAAATCATTTTCATTTCACTGCTGTTTTTGTTGCCTCTCCAAACAGCATAACTCATTCCTGCCAAAAACGTTTTTTTCTTTCTTACCCTTGAACTTTAAGAGGTCTTTTTTAGTTCATCTATAAGAAGCCAATTTACTGTTGATGCTATGTGTTACAGTTTAGTAGTAAATCTATACTTTTTATATGTATCCATCATTTTGTCAACAACTTAACCTGTTTCCTTTAAGTTTACTTACGTTGCCATAACATCATTTATCCTCCCTGCCCAGTTCCTATAAATCCTCTTACAGATGAAAAACAAACTGACTGGAAGTGGGCCAAGACTAAGCATCAGTTTTTTGGGAAAGGCGTATAATATTATCGACGGTCTCTGGATAAATAATCCTCCATTACAATGTGTTACAGTGCGGTTCTCTCACACAGTTTCGAGCAACAAAGGTGTAATGAGAACAGAGTGTGAGACACGCACAGGCTGCTTTGTTATTCGCAGCACATTCAAAATATAAATTTAGTTTAATTGGCAAAGAAAAACAACTGCACAAGAAAAGATTATGCATAATCACCATAATTATTTCCCTCTGTGTATATTTGTTACTTAGAGGTGAGTATTCAGTGCTGCCTAATGAAAGCACCACCTAGGAGGGAATAAAAGGACATGCAAATGAACGTCACAGATGAATCACATTCATCAAGAGAGATGAAGGGGCGCGAGGACTGATTTGATTAATTGGAGCAAAGGCACTGTGGCTTTGAAGAGGGCATTTGTCATTAAATACTAAAGCAAATTTAGAAGCAAACTAGTTGGCATTGACTTGAGTTTTTTTTACTTACATTGTAAAATATTAAAGTCCGTGTGTTAGTTCTGTCCAAGTTACTTGACTGGACCCGGTGTTGTAAGAACAGATGGAACCGGACAACTTTGTGAGAAATACTCTGCCACGCATGTGCTCTTCCTCAGGTATGCTACATGAGCCCTTACACGGGGAGTATGCCATTTTTTTATGCATGTGTGTAAAAGAACTGTTTAATCCCCTAATAGCATAGGAATCGTGTTTAAAATGGAGACCTTAAGACATCATTATCAAGAATTTATTCCATTTTTTGTGGCTTTTTTCATTAAGACAGTAGACAGACAGGAAACAGAGTGATGGAAAGGGGAATGAATGACATTAGGCAAATAACCCGAGCGGGAATCAAACCTGGGTCTCCCTAAGTATACCTACCAGGTAAGCCACCGAATCACCCCAGCAAGGATTTTTATCACATGGACGCATCTGCAAAAAGGAGCGCTCCCATTGGTCTACACCGCTTGTCAATAAGGAATTAATTGCTACTGATAAATAAATAAAAACATAAAGAGAGAAAACGCATTGGCAACTCATGCTGTTCTGAAGTCGGAGCCAAAGGTTTACGATAAGCACAAAAACTTCAGTGTGCTGTAATCTATTGTATTATGCGGGGACGAAATTGGTCCAGTTTTTTTTTTTGTTTCTTTGTTTTTTTGTTTTTACTATAAGAAAAGCAGAAGAGGCTCCTAGGCTGCGAGTGGTGTGAGTGGAGATTAAGTAAATTGGTTAGTGCCACTCAAATGCATGCTGACTAATGCAGCCGACTAATGTTGTTATAACCATTTTACCCATTTTACCCATAACCTAAAGTTTTTACAAAAACAGCACTTGAGTTTGATTTATGAATAGTTGTCAGAGGAGGACGTGAGTTAGCCTAGATGAGTTCAACGAGTGAGATGCAGTGGCCCCAAGGCACACACGCACCATATGAGGACAGCAAGAGTAAGCTAAGAACACTCGGCTGTGGTAATTATGATAGTGTTTGAATCTGTATTAGCACAAGACTGCTATCATTTCATTTTTTCTTTTGTGCTTCAAGATTCTCATTCAAACTTACAGTAGTAATGTAGTCCTAGAGTTTTTTTTTCCCAAAAGGCAAAATGCCACTGTTTTTTCTAGTGTTGAGAGCTTAAGCTATTGCACCAGCACACTAGTGGGCCAATTTTGTAAAAACAAAATTAAAATAATAGATATCAGCAGGGGCTTTTACATTTTACTTTGCCATTTAATTGTGTGGATAATAAAACTCATCTCCAAGACATTATTTTCAGTATGCATTCAAGAAGGATTAGTGCTGTGATGTCATTTTCGTGACTCCCTGCACAAAACCTAACATTGATCACCTTAGGTGAAAGCAAAAACATTACCTCCTAGTCGGTTTTACTAATGAAGCCTCATGAGCCAAACCAATTCCCTGAAACACCCACTGCTCTGCCAACTTCTTCATTTTCTTTGGTCATTAAATCATCAGTGAAGTCATCCACATTGATCATGATGTGCGAGCAATTATCAGCTTCAGTCAGCCTGCGGTCTTTGCATCATGCAGCGTTAAACTTTGAATGCCTTGTGACCTTTAAGTATATACAATAATATCCATGTAGCTGAGGTCACAGAATGTGTTGAGTCCCTTGTCCTCAGTCTTGGAGTCGGTGGGAAATGCTGAATCAGTCTGGGACGTCATCCTTTCCTTCTGTTTGGAAAAGGGTTACTAGGACCGGTAATAACAAATCTAAATTCAGCTAAGTAACAATAATAATTAAGATAATTGATGCGGATATAGTCTAGAAAAGAATAAAGGAAGTACTGTTGGTCTTGCTAAAGGACTCATTTTGTACAGAGAAGGCATAGGGTACATGTGACCTTGGCAGCGGCTGATGACAGTGGGGCATAAAGCTCTCTCTCTGTGGGCGCTGAGGCTCTTTCCATTTTTAAAATGTACTGGTAATGGTGTCTCAGAGGTTACCAAGCCTTTTTCCCAGTACAGACTTATACACAGAGTGGCTGAGTCCATTAAGAAAAGCAAATATTGGATATATTTCATATGCAAGTCAGGGTACACGATAAACAGCACTATGGTACAAGCAATTAGTGACACATTATGTGCTTTAGATGTTTGGCCGGGCTTAAAATCTACCCATTATCTCTTAAGATTACCATATGACTGACAGATGGATGTATAAAAGAAAAAAAATCCACTATCAATACAGCTCTTTAAGTAAACAGTGTCTAAAGTAAGCCATTTAAGCATGAGTTAATATGAACAAAGGTTAGAGTGGACATCCACAGAGTGCTTTTCCATGTCATTGGAGGTTGATGGAGTTGTGAACAGTGACAAAGGTAAGCTGCAGTCATGGACACCTTTCATCAGACTCTTAACACTCATGTGTGCATTTGATCAATGCAGGTTTAGCCATGGTCTGGCTCTGCGTCGGAAAGCATCTAAGTGATAAGCCTGTGATTGTGACTCCGGCTGTGAACTCAGAAAACCCTTCTATCGGCCACTGATCAATTATTTTAGTGAATCCTCATTTGTTTAATCATAAATTCACTTTCATTAATTGTTTTTCCTTCACCATTTATAACTGTTTGACTTTGGAAGTTGTAATATGCAGTTGACTTCATTATGGCCACTTAAGTGTGCAGTGCATGATATGGTAGTGTACTCCTTTTAATGGCCTTTTAAAGATTCATTTTGCAATTGCAAAAGCAGCCCCTGAACACAGTGTGTAAATAGAGGCAACAGTTGCTGCTTTAGGAGGGTCAATAAAACTACAAGTCAAAATGCATTCGGAGAAGCTCAATGAGACTCTCATTGTTCATTCTGCCTCTGCGATTTGCAAGGATACCCCAGCCAATCAATACAAGGGCCATTAGGCTTAACAAACCTGGTTTGTCTATAAACCTCCAGTGGGCCTTGTGTATCAGCAAGAGGGTCAGGCAGAAGCACACTGCCCACCTGCAATAGATCTTGTGCTCTGACCAAAGAACTGCTAATTTTATTAAGACTGAATGTATTTCAGCGCTCTTTTGTCAGCATATGCAATGTCAATCTGTAGTGTACTATTACATGGTGTTGTAAGCACACAGTCTGGACATTGTGAATGCAAGCTCGTAAAACAGAGCTTTTAACAAATTATTGGCATGTGTTGTGATATTATTTAATTAATTCTTGATACACTTGCGTGATTTTTTTAAATTTTATTGGAATATTGAATCATTATAGACAGCTCTACCATTTTTAAACTATGAGCCACTGCTTTATAACTCCATTGGACTTTTTTAGTAAAACAACTATTCAGTGAGCTCAGTAAAGAATCTATCTCACTAAATATACTTCTTAAAAAATCTTGAGCTTCATTTTCACAAGTTAAATAGATGTTTCACAAAAGGGTATGATGGATGACTCATACACCTAATTTCTGTATTGAGCATCTCACTGTTGAGATATTATCATTTCTGTGGCTTTTATATTGTGTCATGATAGTATGAGGACGAGTGTGTGTGCTTTGATATGACAGTGATACATCACGTTTTACCCACTGCACTATTACTATTACACTTGCCAGGATCATTTAGGTTTTAATGGCTAATCATCAGAAATTACACCAGATACAATTATTCTTCAGAAATATTAAAAATTCGACTTATTTTCATTTTAATTCAGTCATTACACACATTTTTTTCAAGGTAATGAGCCATTTACAGTAATGAGACTGTCTTGCTTAGTAAACAGCAATTCATCTCCTAATGAATATCTAATCTAATAACTAATATCTAATATCTAAAGAATTGATTTTAACACATCATGAAATGGCGGGCATCGTAACGAATCGGCCACGTCTTCACAAATATATAGCCGTGGCCTACATGATTTTATTTAACTGTTTTTAATTGCCTTTTTTGGCTGAAGTGCTTTTGTAATGAATAATTGGTTGTCATGACAAACACTCAGGTCTATTCATAGTTTAGAGGGGCTTATGCTGAAGCCTGCCCTCTGAAAAAACATTTGCAGGACCAAAAAGATCTCTGGAAGAAAGCTCACCATGACTTTATCTTATTTTAATTGCCTAAAGCCTGTGTTCATTTAAGTTGCAGCAATGTGAAAAGGATATGTCTATTGACAGTAAATCAGACTGACTGGAAACAATGTGAGACAAGGAAGCGGACCTCTCACAAAGCACGACATCAAGAACGTTTTTTAATTCTACAGTTAAAAAGGCCACATGGGATTACTGGATACTGTTACAACACAAATCCCTGTGACTATTTATCCTCACCTTGCCGAGTTGTGTTTCTTTCAGAAAATAATTGCAATCCTCTGAGTATCTGTGATGGACCATAGATTATAAATTATTTGTGTGACAGAAAGAGTGCACAGTTACATTTACTTCATTTACACTGAACTATAATGATCAAATTTATATATTTACCTTGGTGCTCAGTGAGTTGAATGAATCTTTCTTTTTTTCTTTTTATTAAAAGGACACACTGCTTGCACAAGATCTCATAATGACACCATTCATTTTCTGTGTGACTCTTTCAGTCCATGACCTGTGACCCTTGAGTACCTATTGACATCAAAAGCTATGTATTTACTCGTTTAGATAAAGATTACAGTGACTCATGATTCAACGCAAACTGACTACTGGTCTTTAGATATTTCCTGAATCATTCTGGTAACCATACTAATTGACAAAACAGACGACAGACATTGGGCAGAGGATAGTTGCTCGAACGTGGAACGGAGAAGAGGCCTGACATTTAGAGATGGGTTTATTCAGGGATGTGACAGCGTTGGAGGTTTTGGAAGTGTAAAATAATCCGTTTATGGTGCATCTCCGTATTTGTCGCATCAGATAAGGCCTTGCTCTTTCACGAACACGTCTTCTTGTGATAAGCACAAAGTAATAATCATTATGTAAACCTGTATTTATCAAATTTATAACACAATATACAGCTTTGCATGCATCTCATAAAATATCCTTTTCCAGCTCTGACATATTCTTTGGCAAATACAGCAGAGTCTTAGATTGTTTACGTAATTAAATAGACAGACAATGAAATCACTGGCATCTTTGTTGGCTTGTGTGACACAGAAAACGGGCAGAAGCTTGCTCAGTAAAATGTGTCGGAAGATGCAGATACACGCTGGTGAATTATTGTTTCCCCTTTTATTAGTTTCTCCTTATAACGCGGCGGTAAGCCAGTGCATATTGGTAATCTCAGTGTCACAAACAGTTGCAAAAGCGAAGGATATTTATCAAGTCGGACTGACCTGACACGTCCCCAGGCTTCAGCCGGGATTGATTTGTGCTGACTGATTGAGTGATTTAGTTCAAACAAGCAGAGACCTGGCATTTTCTGATATTTGTAAAGTAAACAGGAGCCTACAAAAGCTATTACTCCAACATCCACCACTGACCCAAGTCTGACGATGTGTTCTTTTTACATACTATATTAAACAGTGTATAGTGCTTAATTATGGTTCTCTGTGGTAATTGCATTTCCCTTATATTTTCAATAAATTAATAACAGCAATAATTCATTTCACATTAAGAAACCTGTATCCCCATTTTTTTATTTTTTTATTTTTTTCATTTCGGTTTCACAATGCACTAAAGATGTTCTGCTTTTGTATTTATTATAGAATGATAGTTTAAGGGTTGTTTCCAAAGATGGTTTGAAGTACATACATCTTTCTTTAGGCAAGTGAGGATTATTATCCTTTTAAAGAGGATCTGGAACCTTAATTTAAGCCACAACGATGTCATTGTGCTTTTAACAATTATTCTTTTAAGTATAGTGAAATTACATGGTTAGTGTGGTTAGATAGAGCCCATTTGAGCACAGGAACACATGGTGCATGGCTTATGTGAGTGCTATGGTACATTCTCTCTTATTATTTATTACTGGAGTAGCAACCTATTATTCCATTGTCTATAAATCTGTTGTCAGAGTTTGTATTGTGTTTGCACTGTTTATTTATTGTGCATGTGATATTACATTCCCATTTTGGCATTATAATAACCCGGTCTGTTTTCTCACTTTAAATGTCACCATCAGATGTTAAGCAGAAGCGAAAGGCGCTGATTTCTCTCTCGTCTCGGCAGGGCACTGTTCCTCTGGGTGTCGAGGTGTGGCTCTGACACCGGATGAGTGCCGTACCTTTATCTACTGTAGCCTGTATTTGGCAGCTGCTCTATTATTCACACGTGGTAAGCACACACGAGCATCAATCTCTTCTGACACAATAGCCCCTCTAATCACCATGGTAACGGTCCTAAAGCTACAGCTGGCTGGAGTGGGACTTCAGACAGGGGTAACTTGGCAGGGTTTGTTCAGCGGACAAAAGCTTCATAAAATGTTTTGTCACAATGCCATTTAACCAATACTACCAAAATTATGCCTCAAACTGTTTCAGATATTGCTCAGCGTTTGTTTTTGTGGTTTAAACTGACCGGACATGCCTAAGGTGTGTTCTTTGTGACATTACAGTTCAACCTTATAATAAGGTTTGTAGTGATCTCTTAGGACATGGGGACAGGCGATCGATTGTAATGTATGCAGGCCTGATACCAAGAATGAGTACAAATTATTTTGAAAAGGTGAAAAAACGAATTACTATGATAGTGTAGGCTGCACAAATGAATGGCAAAGCAGACTTTTGAAAAGAAATAAGAGATCCAAAAATAAAACCGTGATCAAAGTGGGACATCTTTAAAAGAGAGAGAATCCACTGACTGCTACAAACTGGGAACATTTGATAGAGCTGTTATATTCAGTGTGTGGGAGCCCTGTACAGTCAAAGAAGATTCTTCGGGGGGAGAGCATAATCTAAAATCTGATGGAAGAGTCTGATGGAAGAGTGTGATAGAGCGGTGGGGTGGGGCACAAATCAAAAGCACAAGTCACCTTCAAATCAAGGTTTTATGATGGTTATTATTTGAGGTGTCTTTTAATGTGTTTCTTTTTAAAAATGACAATCCAAGAGACCAACCTCATTCTGAGAATTTATACAAGACACTTTAAATATCTGTCATTTCTCAGTGAAGTGCTTTTTATTATCTCCCAAAAGGCACATATGACATTTAGTGAAATCAAGTGGTGAGGTTATAAATTACAGCCAGTCAGAAGCTTCTCACAAGCTATCAACTGAAACTAACAATTGCAACTGTATGGAAGTTTTTACTTACTAGACCAAAAAAACTGTATTTATAAGTACTCACCTCAAATTATTTTCTTTATATGGCATTCTCTGCACCGTTGCTTTAAGTGAATGCAAATTTCCAAATCTAATAAATCTTCTATTAGAGGAATTATATACACAAATGATTGAAAGTGCCAATCATCTTTAATATTGTTCTTTTTTTTTAAGTTTATTTTGGGGATTTTCTTTCTTTCTTTAATATTGTTTGAATGTTTTAAAAATAGTGTACCTAAAGTCTTACACAAACATAGAGCAATTTGGCCATATAGTTTGTAGTCACAGATATAAGAACCGTATTTATATTAGTTTATTATTATTGCCAGAAGACAAATTTAAAACCTAATGCTTTCACACTGCACTTTCTGTGTTTTTGTACAGTATATCTTACAGCTCTTGCAAAAGTCATTACCTGTCAGTGCCAAGGTAAATTCTCCAGGCCTACAAACACTACACAAATCCTTCAGCTCACTGGCAGTGTGTAGAAGAGTTAAAGACATTATGTACAGATGTAAAAAAATAAATAAACATTTGCCTTGTAAAAAAAAAGGTTTATTTTTTAAAAAAGTAAAGACCAAAGACAAGAGTTTTATTTTGGACAGAGAGACGTGATGCACTTGCACTTGCTCTGACAGACACACCCTCAATGCTGATTTTATCTGAGAAAGTGCAAGAGTTTAGAAGACAAACTTGACTCAATTACAGTAGAAATCCATGTCCTACAAAAAAGCAAAATTCAGTCATTTTCTTATCCTCCACCCATTTGAGATATAAAAACAACAATAGAAAAGCAAAAATGTGAACATGTATCTATAAAAAGGAAATTATCTAGAAGGAGATGATGTTGTAAAATTACTCACAGTTGTGGGAATCTTAACAGTTTCTTCCTGAAACTTCTGCGTCTCCTTTACCATTGTCGCAGGAAAGTAACCGATGATTCCCATCTGGTCCACATACCGCTCACTATAAACCTGCCAAGGACACAATCCTTCATTATCTTACAATCGAGAACATTTGTATCATGCCACAGTGTAATATCCCAACACATTTTATCTGAAGTCATGTCTGTGGCATATGGCCTGACATATATCAGAGGTGGGTGGTAGTTATTTGATTTATGAAGAGGTAACGCTACTCTTAATCAGTCACATTTGGCTACACTCGACCAATTATCATTTATTCTACACATTCTATGCTTTATTTTTGCCACCAGTGGATTTACCACATGACTGTGTCTAACCAGTCAGACATATCCCTGCAGTCACATGACCAACACAAACTGTGGTGACATAAAACATAAAAAATTATGTTACTGAGGATGAACAAAGCATGTTTGGTTCACACTCAGAGCAAACAACTGTACTCTTCAAAGTCAGAGAACTTCTGCAGGGATTGGTTTCAAAAGTTTCATGTTGTTCCTTAATTTGTAATTTTGTAAAGATTTTATTTATTTTTACACATTTTTATTTTATTTTTTGTAAATACCAGAATTTGCACATTGTTTTATTTTTGTCTAATTAAATAATTTCTAAAAAATAAATCTGACATTATGTTTAAACAGTTACTCAGTACTTAAGTAGACTTCAACCAAATACTTTTTTACTCTTACTTGAGTAAAGGTTTGAGTAAAAGCATCTGGACTTAGTTTACAAGGTGAAGATGTTTCGTCTCTATTCCAAGAGACTGTCAATTCTGGAATAGAGACGAAACGTCTTCACCTTGAAAACTAAGTGCAGATGCTTTTACTCAAACCTTTGCTTCAAGATGTCCTGGATGACTGAGAACCTTCACAGACATCTTACTTGAGTATTTTTTTAGATGAATATTTTTACTTCTACTTGAGTAAAATATTTTTGAAGTAACGCTACTCTTATTTGAGTACAATTTTAGGCTATTCTACCCACCTCTGACATACATACAGTATACCTGTGTACATAATAAATGTAAGTAGAGGAACACTCAAAGCTAACATAATAACATACACTTCCAGACCAGAAGACTCCAGCGCCCTCCTCTGGTACAAGTTTAGAATATACATAGACCATCTGACCCTTTCTGATGTTGATGAATCTGCAGTCAGGAGCTATGAAGTCATCCAAGGCTGTGGCCATAGATAGAACATCTAAAGTCGCATAGTAATTAAAGTAAAAAGAAATTAATCAGAAATGTTAAACATTACTAATTACCCTAGTAACATCCATGCTTCTTCTTCGTGTTCTTCTAACTCACATGAGCATTCCGCATCTCCACAAAGCTTGTTGTCAGCCAGTTTGTCCATGAGAACAGCCTTCGAAGTCTGGTGAAGTAGTCCCACACAGAGCAGAATCACCAGCGAATAG
Source organism: Neodontobutis hainanensis (assembly GCA_024349245.1). NCBI lineage: Eukaryota > Metazoa > Chordata > Actinopteri > Gobiiformes > Odontobutidae > Neodontobutis > Neodontobutis hainanensis. The sequence goes on along the minus strand of JALDNG010000016.1, from coordinate 1,353,186 downwards.
CTCATTTTGAGTCTGATGCAGAAAACAGGCAACTGTTAGTATAGTTTGGATGGTAGAAGGAACCTAAGGTTGTAAAAATACCAAATCATTGTGCAAGCCAAGAAAGAGATGGGTTGAGCCCTACAACTGTCCAATCAGTGCTCACGGCTCACTCTAATTCTCACTCTAACTCTTTATTTCACATATGGGAGTTGGCTGAATGTTTTGCATTTTGTAAAGCACAATATGTAGGCATCATTTGTTAACGTTCAGCACTGTATAAAATGTTTTATAAAAGAAACAAAATAAAGAAATTTGAAATTATTTTGACTGTAAAGAAAAAGCAAAATTATGTAATAATTTATCATAAGTGATCAACACATTTTTGTCTGAGGATTTGAGGATGGTGTCAAACTTAAGATCGAATTCCACAAAATGATTGGGGTATATCGTTTACAAAAACTAATTGGAATAAAATAGATTAAAGGCATTGGAAAAGTCATGGATATTATTTTGAAATTTTTAATAAACACCAATAGAAAGGTTCACATAAATACCTTTATAGGCTACAGAAAGACAAACAAACAAGCTAAACAAAGTAAACAATGGAATTATTCTTAAGTTATGAAAAGGTCATTGAACTTTGTCAGTGAAAGGAAATATGTGAACCCTGGATGATATCAATGCTATGACTGAATCTTTGATCGTCTTGCATCAGTTTTGTGCATGTTTTCTTTGGTCTATCTGTCTGTAAACAACGTTATAATTTCCTCTCTCGGCTGATGTAAAGCGCTGTAAATCGTTGTGTCTGTGGGTTGTTTGCTCTATAGACCTCGGTAGCTAGCTGGGCGGTGTATGATGAGTGCATACAGGGTCTTCGTCTCGTGACTTCTGCGCTGCAAAGTAAAACAAGCGCACTGTTTGACATTTACGGCTGTGACGTACGTCCACTGTAAACTCAAAACGGGACTCTCGGACGGTGCTGTTATTGTTCGGTGTGAGGTGTGGGGGCTTGTGGGCGCTTTGTTTTTAGGTTGGGGGGGCGTAAGATACCGACTGCGAGCTAACATAATAAACACAGCCGCCGCGCACCAACTGCATTAGCTTATTTTTTTTTTTATAAAGTGGTAAGTGTTTAAGTTGGGACTTAAAACGTAGCTGCGGATGGATGCGCGGGTATCTGACTTATTTGGCTCAGGAAATGGACCCAGCTCGCGACCTCAAGTTGTTGCCTCTAATGGAAAGCCGGGAAATGGACGTGAGCTAGCCTCCAAAAAAGCTAATGCAAAAAACAAGAAAGCAAAAGCTCGCTTGTCCCGCAACTTCAGACCAAGCAATAATATACCATATCTACCTCCAGAAGTAAGTCGTAATACCCCATTTAAACAACACGCATACGCAAACATTCGTATTCGTAAAATAATAACATACTAGCATTATTTAGTAGTTATACTTTGTGTGTGTGTTTTAACTCTGTTAAGCTTATTGTATTTCCGGTGTCCTGTCTTTACATTACTATTCTTATGAACCTGCTGTGAAGTGACACGTAGCAAGTCGGCAACAAGGCAAATGAATAGAAGCGATGACATTATTATTGTTATAGTTTTCCATTTAAGTGCTTGAAAACAGTGGCATGTATTCCCATTGCCTTTTGTTTAAGCGTGTCATTAGTTTCGCTATCTTCTCTAGGAGACAGCTGTGTTTGTAAATGTCTAAATTGGGGGCGGGGGTGAAGTCTGGTGACCGACTGCATACTGTGACAATGACTGTGAAAATGACTAACAACACGGTTACGACACAGTTGTAAAGGCATTTTACCAAGCAAAAATGATAAGACAGTGCTGTTTTTATATTTTGTTTGCTTCCTAACATAGTTCATGTGAAAAGTTACTGTAGTTAAGTGCATTATTGGACATTATTGTGTTTGTTAATGACATATTTATTAATGTTAATAAAAATAGTTTGGTTGTTTGTTTTTTCAGCTCCCAGTGACACATTTAGGCAAATTGCTCTTCTTTATGTAAACTCTGTACAGCCTGGTTGTTATTCTGATTTGTTTTATTTCACTTTCTCTCCCTTCTCTTAGGCTGAAGAGGGAAACATAGAGTACAAGGTGAGACAACTGGTTGTACAGTTTCACAGTTGTACAATGTTGATTTAAACCAGTATGTTGTTATAATATTAATTTTACATTATAAATAATAAACAAAATCATACTTTTTTGAGCAAATGAAAAATTGTAAAGCCATTTGCTACAGTAAAATTGCTAAGCTTCATCTTCTGTGTATCATGGACGTCTAGTTGAAGCTGGTGAATCCGACTCAATACCGCTTTGAGCACTTGGCAACACAAATGAAGTGGCGTCTTCAAGAGGGTCGAGGCGAGGCTGTCTATCAGATTGGTGTTGAAGATAATGGCATGCTTGTGGGACTACCAGAAGAAGATATGAGGACATCATTAAAGACCCTCCATGAACTGGCAGCAAAGTAAACTACTCAAATTAACTTGAATCAGAAAAAACTTTTTACGTCCATTTTACGTCTTTCCTCTGACTTTAAATTCTGTATTATATTTATGTAAATTTTTATTTTCTGTTAGAATTGGAGCTGACATTACGGTCCTCAGACAAAGTGAAATTGATGAGGACTCTGATGTGCCTCGAAGCATTGCCGAAGTTCTCATACGCAAGGTGCCGGATGACCAACAGGTGAATACTACTGCAGTTGTTCCACCACTTTGGTTCTGTACTAAATGCCTTGTTTTAATAGACCTTTGGGGTGCATTATTTCTCAGTTCTTGGACTTGCGGGTAGCTGTGCTTGGTAATGTTGACTCAGGAAAGTCAACTTTATTGGGCGTACTAACACAAGGTGAACTGGACAATGGACGTGGACGAGCAAGGCTAAACCTCTTCAGACATCTTCATGAAATCCAGACTGGACGCACCTCAAGCATCAGCTTTGAGATACTTGGCTTTAACAGCAAAGGAGAGGTGTGATAGCATTCATAACAAAATACCAAATAAAGAAAACGACACACTCCTTACATATTGTGTAATTACTATTGCAAACTTTTCTATTTTATTTTTAGGTGGTAAATTACAGCGAGTCACGGACTGCAGAGGAGATTTGTGAGAGTGCCTCTAAAATGATCACGTTCATTGACTTGGCAGGTCACCACAAATATCTAAAGACCACCATCTTTGGCCTTACCAGCTACTGTCCCGATTTTGCTATGCTGGTCGTCAGTGCAAACACAGGCATTGGTAAGAACTTTTCTGTGTTACAACAGAAAATTAAGTTGTACAGTTTGTTTGTGTACGCCTCCACAGTGAAGTTGATCAGCTGTGGCTTGGAACTTGACATCTGATAATCTTATGTAACAGACTGCCCTTCTTGTCATTACATTACTTCTTGGTCTGCCTGCCGCTACTTGTCCTAGAATATCTGACATTCTGTCCATGTCACAGTCCTCTGACCCACCAGCTGAGATGTTGTAAACCTGAACCCTGCCAAGAGCAGTAACCCAATACTGTTCTTATAAACAGTGCCGACTTTGTGCAACGAGCATAAACATTACAGGCATGTCCCATATACAGGCAGGTTTGAACCATTTTTACAGATTTTTTTTTTATATATTTCAAGTATTCCAAACAACAAAAAACATTTTACACCCCAACCTGCTCCTCAATGCTATCACTTTAAACAAAGACCTCTTGTGGATAGAAACCAGCTAATGTATAGTCCAGTATTTTTGCGGAAAATTAGAAAAAGCTAACATTTATTTAATTATGATGAGAGATTGATAAAAAAAATAGTACTACAACTAAATGGCCAGATTTAGATTAGTCTCCCGAGCCATCCAACTTCTGATAACTAATAACTTATTAGACATTAGAACTTGACTATAGGTTTAGACATTTTTTTGTGATTTAAAGAGAAAGAAGTAAATTAATTCCCTTTTTTTTATGAAAATATTACTTTACAGCATGTAATATAATGATATTAGTGGGATAATAAGATGACATTATTATTATTATTATTATTATTATTATAGCTCTTAACTATACTTAAATATAGTTACAGATAGTTATAGTATGGTTCTAATATTTGACTAACTCACAATGTTGTGTAATGTAGCAATCATGTCAAGGGTGTGTTCACACTTTTTGTCCGCTTTATTAGGTCGCACCTAAACGGAAAACAAACTAAAATCTATTTAGTTTGGTTGGTCAGCTAAAAGCCTTGGTCCGTTCGCAGCTGGCATTTTAAACTGCGGACCAAATGGAAAAACATGCATTTTTTATGGAACCCACTAAGAGCTGTTAGCCCAAATGCTAATAAGACATGTTATTATAGCATTTTACCTCTTCTTTTTTTTTAGTTGGAAAATATTGTTTTAGTTTGTTTTCTTTTCCGACCTCGGGAAAGCTAAGCCTTAGCCTAGGATCAGGATCTTCCTGTTTTTGAGCTTGTCTATGGTCTGCGTGACGTACACACCTGAAACGAACCATATCAGACTTCACTTGGAAGCACTCTGAGACATCTCTTTTGAAGGGGTTCGGAGTGCGCGTTTGGTGCTTACTGAGGTTTGTCTGGAGCATTCACTTTTATCCAAGTAAACGGCCCTAACAAAGTAACCGCACCATCTTGAACTGCACCAAACATGGCAAGTGTGAACGCACTGTGAGCTCGCATTATTACATCTTATTTTCTCGCCTTACCAACACCATGCTAAAAATCAGGCTTTAAACAGATTGTACCCGATTCCTTTTTTTCTTTCTAGTAGGCGAAAATCGTCTAAACCCCAAATAGCATATTGTAGAAGCAATAATTTGTAAAACAACTGGCTTTATGCTCGAAAAAAGGAGAGCTCCCATTAGTCTACACCGGCTTGTCATGTGATGTTCCAGGAAGTTTAAGATCTATAGGGTATATTCATGTCTTTTAATACACAGGGTATCCGCAGATCCTTAAAAAGTCTTAAAAGGTATTAAATTCCATAATGAAGAAATAAGGCCTTAATTAGCATAAAAATGTCTTAAATCCATGTTTCAAATGTCTTAAAAATTAACCGACAATGTAAAGAACATTTTATTTTCATTTTAAAATAATGTAACGTTACGTCTATGTCACGCAGAACAAAATAGGCGGAACCAACTAACAGATGACACGTTCACAGCGTGGTTAGGACCAGTTTGTGGCAATGTGTTCAAGATCTATATTGTGCAAAAAAGTTTAAAAACTCAAAACAATAGGAATAAAAGGTTTGGAGACCCACATGCAATGGGAAAAAACACAAAGCAGCTGTGCAAACCTTTCAGAAAGCACCAGACATTTCTCAGTTCTGTTCCATTGCGCCCACCAACTCAGCACCACAGAGCGCTGCTCCAAATTTTTTTGCTATGAAATTGGTCTTAAATTAAATTTTTGATGGTATTAAAAATGTCTTAAAAGTCTTAAATCTAAATTTCAGAAACCTGCAGATACCCTGAATACAGATTATTAATATTAGCACAAAAAAGAAACGCATCACTATAACAAATGTCAAAACACAGTGGAGCAAGTGGAGTTAACACACCAAAAATGTATTCATTAATCTTATTAGCATTTTTAAAGATAAACCTGTAACTTAATGATCAGATTTTTATGTTCATATGTAGGCACTTTACATTTTTTTAAATGGATAGAGTCAAAGAATGGGCTGCAACAGCCAGAGAACATGGTGCGAGCAACCCAAGAACTCCGGCTTTAATTATGAAACACAGATAATGTATTTGTGTAACGTGTAGGCCAAGCTCTATCTGCCACGTCAAAGAGGCAAAGGGCAGGCCATCATTCTCCTCATAGACTGCGACGGTCAGAGAGTACATTTCTCCTGAGTTATGTAGGCCAGTCTGAGTACTTTCATAGCAACTTTGTTGACAGAGTAACCTGACCCACAAGCCATGTTCTTTAGGATGATGTTCCTGTACGATCTCCAAAAGAAATCTAAGCTTTAGTCACACGTTCAATATATATTACTTTATATTTGCTTAAGTCCGCAAAAGCAGAACTCGTATGTCATGAGAAATTCTACATGGCTATCAGTTTGTGTATATATGTATTGACCTCGCTACTGCTTTTAGATGAGAGGTCACCGTTTTAAAGGGGTACGGCGCTGCGTTCAGGTCACAGGCATGTGTTTAAATCCCACTTCTGACAGGTATTAACTTCATTAAATTAATTATCAATATAACAGATGCCTACAAAACTGTGGCCAATGTATGCACTTCTTTAACATCTACTGACAACACCTGCTCATATTCAAAATCCTTATAAAATGCCCTCTTATATATCTTATGCATATTTCAACAAATGGACAGGTCAACTGAAATACACTAAAATAATCTCAGTCTTGGCGCCATAATGTAGTCACAAGCCACAGCTGATGCCCCCACCAAAGAAGTGTCACAAGCCACAGCTGATTGCATGTCTGACACTGTTCTGCTGTGCTAATCTTGGACCTTGATGGCTGAGCGGTTCAGACTGCAGTCTCTTCTGGAGGCGTGGGTTTGAATCTCTGATTCTTCTGACAGCAGCTTTTACCTATTTAGATATTCACCTACAATAAATACTTCATTGACTTGAGTGCAATATTATACAAGGGCCACGACAGGAAAGTATGTAGAGCCTAGCCTGGCTCCGCCCTCCTACGTACTTCCGCTCAATTTCATTTCGCTTTAGTACTTAGTCTGGGATCGCTGTATATTCTTAGGTTTCTAGAAATCAATTTTTTGTAGGACCAATCAGCGAACAGAGGGAGTGACTTGTTGTTTCCAGTCGGTTTCGGCGCATGCCAGACGTCACGACCACACGTTAGCGATTGGCTATGGCAGATCCTGTGACTCTGGGCAGATCCAATAGTTTTAAACTTCAACAGAGTTCCCGCATTCAAGGAAGTAAACGCTTGTCAATGGAGCGAGGCCAGACTCTCTGTACAAATGAAATGTACGAGAGTCTGGTAGAACCAGGCTATGTAGAGCCCCTCAATATAACAAATTTAGTTTCATTCAGAATCTTTGTCTTGTGAAACTTCATATTTTTTTGTTTTTGATAAACATAGTATACAATACTAGCCTTGATTTAAATCTGCTCATCTCTCTTTTTTAACAGCTGGTACAACGCGAGAGCATCTTGGATTGGCCATGGCTCTGAAGGTTCCCATCTTCATTGTCATTAGTAAGGTGGATCTTTGTACGCGAGCTACCGTAGAGCGCACAGTGCGGCAGCTAGAGCGTGTCCTGAAACAGCCAGGATGCAACAAGGTGCCAATGGTGGTAGGAACCAAGGATGATGCCGTCACAGCCGCACAGCAGTTTGCCCAGTCACCCAGGTATAAATTCACATTATTGACTAGCTTTAAGAGTTGTTTGTTCAACAGATATGACAGCAACATTTTTATTTTTACTTTTAGTATCACGCCAATCTTCACATTGTCTAGTGTGTCCGGAGAGAGTTTAGACCTTCTTAAGGTCTTCTTCAACATTATCCCTCCGCTCAGCAACAGTAAGGAACAGGAGGAGCTTATGCAACAACTAACTGAGTTTCAGGTTGGTTTGAGATTAAAGTAAATAGAGAGAATGTCCTTCTTGAGTCACAGTGATACTGTAATAACTGTTTTAATGCAGGTGGATGAGATCTACTCTGTTCCTGAGGTGGGAACTGTTGTGGGAGGTACTCTGTACAGGTTGGTGAACATTTTATATACTATAAATGTACAATGTCATAGTTCCTAAAGGGGTTTTCTGGCATTTACTGATATGTGTATGATGCAACATTTACAAAGAAGTCAGTGTTTTAATAATATTTTAAGATATATCAAAATATTAAATGGGAAACAATAGTTAAGTTCTGTTTGACTGAACAGTGGTATATGCCGTGAGGGAGATGACCTTGTGGTAGGGCCTACAGATGTAGGGCAGTTCCACAAGTTGACTGTCGGCAGCATCCAGAGGAATCGTTCGGCATGCAGAGTATTAAAGGCTGGTCAGGCTGCTACGCTTGCCCTCGGAGATTTTGACCGCTCACTTTTACGAAAGGTCAGGACAAAGACAATGGTAGAACAAGAGCTGACAAATGAAGTAAATATATTAGGGCACAATATTTAATATATTTGTTCTTTAACAGGGCATGGTGATGGTCAGTCCAGAGATGGATCCTACTATCTGCTGGACATTTGAGGCTGAGATTGTGCTACTTTTCCATGCCAAGACCTTCCACAAAGGTTTCCAGGTGACTGTGCACATTGGGAATGTGAGACAAACTGCTATTGTGGAAGCAGTGTATGGCAAGGTCAGTATTTACTTTAGTTTGGGTATTATAAAGAGGGACTTAGGTCTAATATTTGTCTAATGCTCTGGTGTTTTCATAATTCCTGCTGTTAATCTTAACACAGGAGGAGCTGAGGACGGGTGAAAAAGCAGAAGTTCGCTTTAAGTTCATCAAACATCCCGAGTACCTAAAAGTGGGAGCGAAGATGCTCTTCAGAGAGGGTGTTACCAAAGGCATTGGACATGTCACTAAGTTGCAACCCACTGCCCAATAAAAATCAGCCCAAAGAGAGGAGGATGGGGCCTAGAGGTCCCAAATAGAGGGCACTCTCCCACCCAAAAAAACAAAGTGCCAGTATCTCTTTGTTGTATCTCTTTGTTTCTCTTCAGCCTTTTACAAAATTGTTAAATGTGGTACTGATTAACAAAAGCTACATGCACTCCTACAGCACTTCTTAATGAGATGCTCATGACCACTTGCTCTGAAACACAGATGTCACCCTGAACACACCTTTGGCAGACATTTACAAACCTAATTGTCACAAAAAGATGTGTCCGTGACTGCAGAATAAATTTTGCTGTCACGGACTTAAGAAGGGTGTGTATTTTAGTCTGCGTACCAAAATCCATTGATGTCACCTTTGTTACCAGCATAGTGCCTGAGACACTTGCCTTTGACCTCATTGACTATTTTTAATACACACATTCATTTTCTAGATAGTGCTAATCTCCCTTCAGACACTGCTCTTCATTCTGTCTGATAAGCCACTTTATGAAAAGGTAGATTAGAGGTTGAGTGTCACCCTAACCCACTTTGTATTTCAACCTGCGGAGATAAGTCACATTATTACCCAACTGTTTTTCAAGTGCTTTTAGTTACTCAGGTTTGTTTAAATAACTGCCACTTTTGACAAAACTGTCCCAGTGGCGGTGTCTGTTGCTGAGGCTTGTAACGGAAAGTTGCACAAAGATGTTTTTGATTATGCATTATCCAGTATGAATAACTGCCTTCATGTAGCTCTGTTGAAAAGCATTTATGTGTGTGGCACCTGAAGTCACCCCTTGTTACTGATGTCACAGCTTCTGAGGTTTTACACAGTGCCTAATGAAGCTACTTTTTCAACAATCTTCCGTAAAAGCCCTGACTTTGACTCAGATAAACTACTTGAGTTGGTGCTACTCAATAGGGCAGCTTCTGATATTTTGAAAAGACTATTAGTAGTTAACTGCTATTACTTTCTCTTGTTTGGGGCTGGTTTTGACCTTTTATTGCATATTGACTTGATTCTACTTGTTTTCCCACTGACACTTGATAGGGAGGACTAGTTAAATGTTTTATTACATCTCTCCTGTTTATGCACACTGAGGGAGGGTAAAGCTATAAATCTTTTAAACCAAACCAGGGAGGGTAAAGCTATAAAGCTTTTAAACCAAACCATTTGTAGATTTTTGCATTTAAGGTTAATGCATCTGCGAGGTATTTTATATATTTTTAGTGGTTTCGGATTTTACAAATTAAACAATGTTTTCACTTGTTTGAATTGACAGGATTAAGTTGACCTGACTGAAAATATAATGTTCTATTATAATCATTTGGGTGAAATGCAATATTTTATGTACAGATCCAATTAATGTATTATAATGTATTAGAATAAAAAAATACTTTCTAAACAGAGGTTGTTTAGGGGTTTTTTTTGCCATTAAAAGAAAGTGTGTTATCAGGAATGTCATTGGTAGTCCAACTCGTATGTTATAAATGATAAAACTTTATATGTGTATTTAATAGGTCATTTGAATTATTTAGGCTTTGTGAGACACAAAGATGGAAGAAGCAAATGTGTTTTTAAAAAATTACTTACAACTGAAGATGTTGTGTGCACGTTTAAGGTGGGTGCCAAAAATTCAGAATCATTTTAATTTACTTTTTATTTTAACAGGTTTTTTTGGTCTTCATTTATAATTTACACTTATAAAATTCCTTACTTTGCATATACAACAAAGCAAAATTATAGCAGTATATTCATAGCAGGTAATGGTATTCATGTAAAAAAAAAAGAAAATAGTACTCTGAATAATATATACTTATTGTTGCATGTTGTGTAATTTGTACATTGTCAGCTTCTTTTAAAAAATGAATCCAGTGTTCCTGTATTTCCACCGCCAGATCGCTGTCGTTTAGTTTGAGGTCCTGTTTGGCGTTTGCTTTTTGTTTTACCAGCTGCTGACACTAATTTGGGGGAGGCTAGAGGCACTGATGAAGAGGGGGTGGAGGGAGAACTGGAAGATGATGACAGTGATTTCTGAAGCTCCATTGCAAAGTGATAGTCATTGTGTTCAGGCATTTCCCAAACCAAAACTTTCTGTCCACATTTTTCACAAGTTACCAGGTCTTCTTTGTCCATACCAGAAAGTTTAGACAGGTCTTCAGAAATACTGGTAGAACCTGGTGTCAAATCACCATTTTTGTATGAATTGATTTCACTGCAAGGTACTTCTTGAAATGTAGAGTTGGAGCTAAGGTTTTCATTTGAAAGGTTTGTCTGAAAGTCTGCCTCAAGAGCAACAGAGGTGGCTTTATTGGCAAGATCAGGACAGAACACAGTTTCTGATGTATGTACACTAGAGACAAATGATTGTAAGTTTCTTTCTATTTTCTTATTGTGGAAGAAAGAGGAGATACCAGGTTTGGGGCTTGTGGTATCAACCCTGAAAGAAGAACTGGAACTTTTCTGACTCTCAGTTACAGTAGTTGGTGTGTCCTGAGAAACGGAGGATGAAGGCGTTTGTGCAGTGTTTTCAGACTCACTCCCCTCATCCTCTTCTGCCTTTATTGACATTTGGTGTTTGTGTTTCTCGGCAGCTTTTTGAAATAAGGATTCAATACTTCCCAGTCTCTTGGGCAGCGTGTCATTTTTCACTTCCGAGGAAACTTGGGTTGTAGATTGAGTGGTAGAAAATAGAAACTGTGTTGAAGAGGCCTCACTGGAAAGAAAGCCAGCGATCCCCCGTGCTGATGGTGCATCACTGAATTTGCTTGCTGACAGGTGGAGTAAGGTGAGGGGTGGAGTCCTAGTAAAATAATAGTGCAATAGTATCAATACTTTACACCTTAAGTTGGACTAAATATTTACAATTTCTACCATTTTAAACCTAATTACCAGGCTGCTTGGTGGTTTCCTGCTGTGTTCAGACTCTTAATAATGGAAAAGCTGTCACTTGAAATTTTGCTTGCTTCGTAGCGGACCAAAGCACAGCAGCGAGAGAAACTGCTTGGCCTCTTGTCTCCAAGTTGACGCACACCAATTGTTAACAATTTTGCCACCCTACCATTCTTGATCATCATGAGAAAGTAAAAACCTGTTATATGCAATCAAAAAATAAAATGTATTTATCTGTTATAATATTTATGGAGACTTGGCTCACCACATCTCTATCCTTAGTCAGTCTTTCCTCCAGCTCAAGAGCCAGTTGATGAAGCCAATATTGCACCTGCAAAAATAATTTTACAGATCATGAATTAGTAAATAGTAGTAGTTTTCATTTTACATGACTGAGTGTCAGTACCTGCTCTTTTGTGGCCAGTGAGGTTTTTCCAGGGAAATTCTTACTGCAACCTATTGACTTAGGAAGTTGCCTGGGCTTTACTGCTTCAGACTCAATTCCACGACACAGGTCATATAGCCACTGGCTGCAAAACAGTGATATTAAATGTAAATGCTTTAGTTAGCTAAAGTCTATAGAGTTACAAATTACTCAGTCTTACCCTGTTTTTTCACCAAAGTGCTGTCCTAGCTGAGCCTGAGAGAACTGTCTGAGTTCTCCCATTTTCTCTATCCCCAAGGTTTCAGTAATAGATGTGCCCAGTTTGCCTCCAAGGTTACGGCTGTGTGAATAAAATGTGCTTTTTTAAATTCAATGGGTGAATATATATATATATATATATATATATATATATATATATATATATATATATATATATATATAAACATAAAAAACATAAACTGGACTTAGCTTATTATGAATGTGAATTAGAACTTACATTTTACTGATGGGCAGAGAGTTGAACAGCTCTGCTACGGAGTCCATGGGCAGAATGGTTTGTCGATTAGGCTTATTTAGACCACAAGCTAGTTTGGACAGCACCTGCAAACATCACACAATCTGTCACGCTAAATAAGTCAATGTAAAAATTTCATTTATGAACTGTGGTAAGAAACCTTATTGTGTGATATTCCTGCTGAACAACGAAACCCTGTGTCTTTCTCCACAGCCGCTCTCATCTCCTCAACAATGACTGCTCCCATGGTGAGCTGGAGGTCTGCCGGGCAGTGCTCCACCGACAGTGGGACAGGTAGGTTAGACAACCACTGCTCTAAACCTCTGGACCTCTGGGTCTCTGGACACCAACAGTGGATATAAGATTAACAAACTGCAAGATGCAAGTGGCTTCAGTTTTCTTACATATTTACCAGCATACCTTTATCTGAGGGAGATGCCTGTGCAGATTCTTCTTCAACAGCTTGATCTTGTGGGTAACCTTGGACATAGGTGGTCTTCAGCAGGTGGGGGTCTATCTGCTTGCTGGTCATGTCTTTTAATCGCTGCTGGATTGCAGAAGTGAGATCCATGTACGCCTCATCAATGCTGGCCCTCTCGATTACAGCAAACCGAGACATCACCTCAATCACCTCCACACTCGCCTCTCTGTAACTGCAGAAGACACATATTACACAAAAGGAAGAAGCCTGAGCGATATAATTCATGTTGTGCTGGAACTTACTGTGTTAAATCTGCCTTGCCGTGAGACTCACGGACTCGGGCCACCTGGAGATCTGGACAGATTTTCTTTGCGTCGTCCACCCACATGTTCCTAGTGACCCCATGCGCTCTGGCCTCGTAACTTACAGCTATGATACTGAACACAGTGTGGTAGGTTACATCAAGAAATGACACCATGTTAATGTAAAGTAAAGGGTTGTTATTGTGTATAGTTAGATTAGTTGGCAGTTTATAAAGCACGCTATAGTAGTTTGCCTGGACCATACAACTGAACAGGCAGAAAGCCTTAGATCAAAAGAAGATAAATGTGGCAGCATTTATTTCGCTTTGCTAAATCAATTTATTTTTGTTTTAAACAACTCAAGGGGAAACTACTTAAAGTGAAAATGTAACTCTTCCCATTGTAGCAATCCCTTTTTCATTACATACATGGGGAGGAGTTTGTATCTGTAAATCAACTGCCCCCTGTCTATGTTAATGAGAGGGGGCAGTCCTATCATTAACAAAAACAAAACAAAACATCCAGCAAAACTCTATAGAAGACAGTTTATTTAACTTTTACTCACTGATGATGAGAATCACAGATTAAATAAATCTATAATGTTGCCGACTGTAAATGTTAAAAAACACGTTTCCAGGTTCCCCTGTATGGTTTAAATGCCCGTAAAGAATAAGCTTTCTTTCTGTTCGTCAGAAACACTCACCCGCCTCCCTTCCACGTCTTGTACTGGGCCACCACACAGGGTTTGTTGGACAGAGCCGGGTTTAGACGCTGCTCCACCTGAACGTAAAAGCAGTCCATGTCCACCAACGCGACCACTCTCTCTTTACCGTACTCCATTACCGACCGGTCAACCAGAACCTCCTCAACACACGAAGGGACAAAACAGAGCACTACTTCTGTTTCCGTGTCGCTTTGTTCTTCGCGCAAGTGAAGTTACGTAAAATCGTCATCAAAAGTGGACAACGGTTACGTCATCTGGGCGGCCATTGAGTAAAGTTTGTAGTTTTTTAAAGCATGGTTTACGCTTTTGTGTGTGGTTATTTGCATATTTTATTATTTTTAATATTAAAGAGGAGCAAATAGTAAAAAAAAAATAACTTAGTTGTAGGGCTTAGGTCTCAGATAAAAAAGATGTTGACATTTAGGAGAATTAGTTGTCTACTTCCTATTATCTACTCAGTGGAATTTTTTAATTACCCAAATATATGTACTTTCATTAATCTTTTAATAGATTAAGCATGTAAAACAGCATATTTGCATACATCCTTATGGCCCTTTATTAAAAAGATCATGTTTACATTCTGAATATTCATAATAAAGCCTAATGTATTCCTTCACATGTCTGTTCCTTACATGTATGTAATCTACATGTAATAAAGGTAGCTTCCGGTAATAGGACACCATTGTTAAAATGAGGAAGCAAGATTACAAGAATATTTCCACAGCTGATTAACAAAATAAGGACATGATGCTCTCAAACATTTTCCCTCTATTTGCAGCTGGTCTAATTAGTAAGAAATGATATGCCAGTTGTATATCTTCGACTGCAACATGCATTTCAAAGTTATCTGTCAAGACTGGAGATTTAATTTCCATCCCATGTCTTTATAAGACACAATATGGGAACAAAGTAAAATACCTGTGCATGTGTGAAAAGTCTTTGTGGAAAACCTGCACTCCAGTTGTAGAAACAGACAAATCAGGTGGTTCAGAGAAGTATTCAATTATTGATGATACACTGCAGCATGTCTTCACTATGACTATTGGAGACCTGACAGTTAATACTAGTTACTTGTTCTGTGTGAGAAAGCCATGGGGGGATTTGAAACACAAAATATCACCCAAGGTAAGACAATGGATAATGTAAATGATGTAACTGTGAGACCGGAGAAGGTTCCTGTGTGTACCAAGTTTGTAAGTGGACCAGGAGAATATCACTGCTGTACTTGGGAGAAGTGTGACTGTCACTATACAACTCAAATATGATTTCAGTGGTGTAAGTTGCCCTGGCCCGTCCTCAATAACAGCCCTCAGACATTACCCTCACTAATAACACACAGCGTGGAAGTAAATAAACAATAGTAACCCACATCATTTTAATTTATATTAACAAAAACATTCAGTGAAGCAAATGTAATCTTTATATAGCACTTTTCCACCCACTGTAGTAAGCACTCAAAGCACTTAACATACATTAAGCTATTTACCAGTGTTACAGAACAACACTGGAGGCAATGTAGGTTAAGTGTCTTGCTAAGGACACAACAACAGTATGTGGGGGAGAGCGGGATGTTATGATGTTTTGGAATGTTTCGAGCGGGGATTGAACCGGCCACCCCCTTCCTCAACCTGTATTTGAGGGTAGAATCAATCAGGATGAATGTCCTTCCACGATTACTAAACCTCTTTCAATGTCTGCCAATTTACAGTATATACCACAGGAACATCTCAAGGAATGAAACAGGACGTTGCCAAAATACAGTATATCTGGCAAAATTAAAGAGCCAGGATTAAATATAAAACACTACAGTTGACAAAGAAGAGGGGAGGGTTGGCTCTGCTATATATAATATATACAATATTTCTAATTTTGAGGTGAGCTCTCAGAAATCAAAGCTGAGTTCAGTATTACAACAGGAATGTGATCTTTTTAAAACTAAATTTGTACTTTAAAAAAAGTATCAAAAACATTCCAAGGGACGTGCCTAAAAGAACACAAGTTGATGGTCTGACATATGGGAAGTGGTCAAACTGTTGTTATACTGCTGCGTTTGCTGCCTGACAGTACTTACTGTGATGGCTCTTTGTGTAACATTCATTTTCATCTCTGTGGGACTCTCCGGTCAGTTACAAGTTATTTACGTTTGTTCAATTAAAAAAAAATAATGGCACATTTCTGTGTTCTTTACCAGTTCTTAGGTTGATGTTTCTGAATGCCTGAAATGTTCTTTTGTTGCAGGTATTCAAAGTTTATTCACAGTCAGTCATGTATCGGTGGAAACTGGATGCTCTGTTTCTATCCCGTGTCAGTACCAGTCAAAGTACAAGAGCAATATCAAATATCTGTGTCAAAAATCTAAATGGTCCTTCTCAGCTAAAATCAAAACAAATCAAGCCAATTCTTCTAAGTATTTGGTTTTTGATGACAAAAGCCAAAGTATTGTTACCTTCACTATTAAGAATTTAAAGTTAAGGGATTCAGATTATTACAGGTGTGCATTAGAAAAAATCACTGTATGATGTTGAAAAACTGTTTCAGCTTTCAGTCACCACAAAAGGTAAAATTTTGTTATGTTGTTTAAAATGTATTAGTACTAGTACACTAACATAGGCTCTGTCATTTTTCTTGAAACTGAATCTGCGCTCTCCGTGGACTCCCAGTGGAAAACGGCTTATATCGGTGGGAAAATAACCATCTATTGTAACTATAGTGGTTCTGGAGAAAAGAAGTGGTGCAGATTTGGTTCGTACTCATCCTGCATTAAAACATCTGGAACAATAGAAGGATTAAATGTCACACTTGAAGCAAAGTCTCCTGCCTTTTATGCGGTGAGTATGAGTGGACTGAGGACAGAAAACAGCGGCTGGTATTGGTGTGCCTTCAGAGACCTGCAGATCCCAGTGTTTTTAAGTATTACAGAAAGACCGACTACCAGTAAGTAATCATGGTGCTACAACAACAACAACAGTGGAGTGGACTACACACAAGTCTGGGTCGAACAGGTCAGTCATTAAAATGTTAGTGTGCTTGTAAAACTAAATTTTAATCACTTTTAAATGTGAATCAAAGAAAAGTGGAAAGCTCTATTTCATTTAAATTTTCTTACTCTGCAGTGTGTCTAACCCCTTAATGAGGACTATTATCTCTTTGAGCCTGCTGATGCTCATTATAATGGTGGCTCTGGGCATCTGGTTCATGCTGAAAAGAAACAGTAAGTTAGTAGTAATCATTGTTTTTGTCAAATTAGAAAACTTAATTAACCCTTACACTTTTTAGTGAAGACTGAAGCAGAATCATCATCCTCACAGGTAAAGTATATCATAAACTCATGTGTTTTTGTCCAGTGAATATACTGTATAGTTTAAAGTCCCACAACTTGTTAACCAACATTGTGAATGTTTTGTCCTTTGTTAGTAATACAAATTAAATGTTCAACAGGTAATTCTTTTTTAGCTTACAGTATGTTGTCTTGGTTTATTAATGCAGTGTGGAGATGACATAATATACTGTAATGTTACAACAGGACCAGCACCTCGCCAGGTATTGTTAAAAAAAAAATAAAGATTTATTTGCATTGGGTTATTTTCTATTTAAATATGGTTCATTTGTATAGTATATGTCAATGTTTGTACTTGCTTTTCTTCCTATTGCAGAATCTATGTGCTGATAATGAAATATTGTACAGTCAAGTCCATTTCATTAAAAAACAAAGTCCAAATAAGGCATGTGTACAAAGACATTAGCTGTCATAATCTGTCTCAAACATGTCTATCCCTTAGAGTTGCCTAACTTGTGTTTTTTTCTCACAGCAGGTTCAAGTAAAAGAAGAGGATGTTGTATACAGCACATTGGCTCATCGCTGATAGAAGTGCAATGCTTTTGTGAGAGTTTCCAAAAGAAAAAGGAAATGTAACTCTTTTAGCAACAAAACAATATTCTAATGTAATAAAATGTACTTTACTGTCACTTCTCCGCACTTTGAACAGAAAGTTCAACATGCAGTGTCATGTGCATGCAAAAAAATGTAATGTTGTCTATGAAATATATTTAAATAAATATATTTGCAATAACATTTCACAAGTGTAGTTTCTGAATACTGTTTTAGAGGGACATAGATGTAGAACAAAATAGATTTCAGGATTAATCCTGTATTTTAAATTAACATTTTATTGTAGAATATTAGGTTTTACTGTATGTCCTATGTATTTGTCGGCTTTTCCTTGGTACTAACACTAATATAACTATGATGGGTTGTAGCCCATTTTATACTTATTAAGCCAAATTTCTGCATAAATAAAGGAGTAGGGGAAGACTGAAGACAGTTGCAACACTTTTTGCATTTGACAGTTACTCGGAGATGGTTTGGTTTAGACAAACTACGATTTTATACAATAAACGTACATCTCTCTGTTAAGTCAGCTCCCGCCTCTCCTCTCTGTGCAATTCATTTCTGCCATTGTTTGGAGCTGGTACGGCGTGAGCATTGACAGAAGAGCATGCTTGCACTCTTGTGGGTCAGCTGTCTGACTCTTGTGGGTCACCACAAGTGTGCTGTTCTCTGACTGGGATTACTTTGGCAGGTGTTTGATGACTGCAGGAACCTTGCTGACCCATTTTCTGAGTCAAATCCACCTTCCATTAACAGTGTGTGCAGTCGACTAACTAGCTGCTTGGCATGATCTTCAAACTGGAGGTTCTGCAGTCTGTTATCGACGTAGAAGCAGTGTTTAACTGACAGGCATTACGCAAGTTTTGAGTGCAAAGATGGCACAACATGGGCTGCATGTTGTACCGAAAGGGGGCACTTGCCACTCATAGATCGTTTCTCTGATTGGTTAACATTCATCTTGTAAACCATGTCCTTGAAATTGAATGCAAGCAGTCTGGGTACCAGACTTACTTATTTGTATAGAATAGGAAAAGAGTTAGTTGCGGCCGACCAGGCTGGTTACATACCTGTTTACACCGTCCACCATACCGCTTGTGGTCTTTTTCTCAAGTATGCAAACTGCCTATTCTCGTCTGGACCTTGTGATCAACTGCTCACTTCTGTATGGCAGGATATCCAACTGCCACAGTTTCGCCACATGTTTGAGGAGTTAGACTTCTGGAGGGTTGCAGTGGTGAAAAGACATTGCTCAGGGGACAGTTTATGGCACAAAAAGGCTAGTAGGGCCCTATAGAGTTTATATTGGGCTTACCAGTTGCTGTGGCACATTGGCTGGAATTAACATCATGGAGGATGTCCAGGTGTTTCTCTCACACTGTTTGCACTCATTTAAATTGCACTTCACTGCCTGTTGTTCACATCTGCGTCTCTAGCATCTGTTGTGTGCTTTAATCCACTGCGTCTTCTGTCTGTGTCTTTCATGGGTTATATGACCAGACTGTGACAAGACCAAGACCAGACCATGGCCAGGACTATAGCTGGATTACAGTCTGTTGGACATGTTGGTTAATCTTTTATGTGCATACACATGCATACATTTGCTCAAAAAATAAATTCTACAGATGGAACTAATGGTGACAGATAAAATGAAAATGAATGCAACCTGTGCTTTGAACAACATGATTAATGTAATTTTAAATAAACAGTTTAACTAAACATTAATAGCACTGACTTGGAATGCAGTTAGAAAAATGTAATTGCTTAAAATTAGTAAACTACTTTTGCCCTTGTGCTGTAGTTTAGCTTGCTACATTTCTTTGGGGGTAGCTTTAGTGTAATGAAGTTTAATTTAATGTAGAGTAACTGGTAGCTTAGCTCACTATATTTTCCAAATAGCTTGCCCAACACTGCGCTCAGGTAACATCAAATAACAACTCCTTTAATTTGTATGTCTTTACATTTACAGACCTGCACATCTTATGAATTTTAACATGTCTTGCTGTTTTTTGGGTAACAGCAGCAACAAGTATAGCTATAACTGATAAGCTGTGTGTATTTTTTTTAATTATTATTATTATTATGTCCGTTTATGCTATCTAAAAACTATTCTTTTACTATAGAGTAAAAGCCGAAAAACCCAGATGTAACCGCCATTTTATTGCCCTGTCCTAATGACAATATCGGTGAATAGGGGACCAATGGGCGGATTACATCCATTTTTTTTACAATCTATGGGATGTACACAGTAATTTAGAAATTAAAAGAAGCCCATGTTGGAGCTGAGAGCTCTTCAGAGCCATGCTGCT
This sequence comes from Neodontobutis hainanensis, assembly GCA_024349245.1. Taxonomy (NCBI): domain Eukaryota; kingdom Metazoa; phylum Chordata; class Actinopteri; order Gobiiformes; family Odontobutidae; genus Neodontobutis; species Neodontobutis hainanensis. Next base: position 1,333,198 of record JALDNG010000016.1, on the reverse strand, counting down.
TTTTCCTATGCACTTCCCTGCCTCTCTAATAAGGCACCAAATGCAAAAACAGTAAACTAAAAATAATAAATGGAAATTTGATTTGTTTAGCACAGTCTTCTGTACCAGTATCAAAAAATAAAAAAGCCAAAGCAGTAATTTCATTTAAAGATTTTTCGTCAGGCTTTCCTGTAGTCAGCCGGGGTCCTTCGCCGGGATGTGATAGGTTTGGAATTCGTTGCAGTGCAGTCTCCTTCAGCTCGCCCTCCAACTGGTGAAGCCTCCCTCAGCCGTGCGGTGTGAGGAACATCTCTATTAAAAGTCACTTTAGTGCACAATTAGCTCGGTTTTCATCGGGTAAGAGACTCATCTATGGCTGTTAATATACTTCTTGTATCGAAGGTCTTGTTGATATCCATGCAGTGGCGCCGGTAACATGCAGTCTATCAGTGTTAGCTTAGCCAGCTGAACTCGGCATGCTGTCTGTCAGATGTGAAAATATTGTGTAGCCTAGTTTGTTGTATTATTTGTCTCAATTTTTATTTAAATAAGCAAGACTGTTGAAACAATCACCCTTGAGTTGGTTAAATATTCCATTTATTTTTTTTTAGCCCACAATTGGCTCATGTTCATTTCTAATACAGTCGGGAGTGGTTAGGCTAGCTTACATGTCTAAGTAATCAAGAAAGACATTTGTCCTGCCACGCCTGGCTTTACCAGCCAACTCCCGTGGGATAGGTTAATATCTACCAGGCCCGGGCATGGCTTAGTGAATGGTGCGTCAAAATGGCTTCTGTCGTTAACCTTTCTTCTGACTTTAGCGCTAAATCCCAACCACCTTCACCTGTATATTAATCCAGTGAACTCAGCACAGTAACCCGTTAAGTTGTGTGGCTTGGTAGTCATTTACCTTGGACAATACTTGAAGATGCTACTGTTCAGTCATTGCTAAGGAGTATAAGCTCTAAGACAAAACATTTTCTGTCTAAAAAGACCAATTATAGATTCGTTTTCCCAGTTTGGTTAATGTGGATTACAGTGTTCACAAGAAGGATTATTTTGTTGTATCATATTGCAATTTGAACATAATCATTATACTGTAGAGTCTTTTTAATTGGTATTTTTCTATTTAGATACAATGGCAGTGCCTCCCTCTTATGCTGACCTGGGCAAGTCTGCCAAGGACATCTTCAACAAAGGCTATGGTATGGCACTAACTGCTGTGCTTGTTGAATAATCTGCTAATGGACATTAACATTTAACTAATGAGAAACTATTCTTCCTGTAGGCTTTGGCCTGGTTAAACTTGATGTCAAGACAAAGTCAGCCAGTGGAGTGGTAAAGTCATTGCTTTCAGTTTCAGTTTAATGCTAATATTGGCTATAATCTTTTTTTGTCTAAAATCTTATTACACTTAACCAATTTTTATTGTCCCTTCATTGACACTCTCTTGTAGGAATTTAAAACATCCGGTTCCTCTATCACGGATACCAGCAAAGTGTCCGGCACCTTAGAAACAAAATACAAGCGGGCGGAATATGGCCTGACCTTCACTGAGAAATGGAACACTGACAACACCTTGGGAACAGAAATTACAGTTGAAGATCAGGTTAGAACTACAGATCATCTGTATAATGTCTACTGTGGAAAAAAATCACTCTAAGCATCAGTAATTTGACAGTCTTGTTTTTACAGATTGCTAAGGGACTAAAGTTGACTTTTGACACAACCTTTTCACCTAACACAGGGTAAACTTATTAAACATATCTAATGCATGAATGTCTAACAAATGAAATCCAATATTGATTGTAGTTGTCCATCTAACATAAAATACCAGCTTTTTAGCCTTTCCCCCATGCATAACACTGGTAACATGAGCTCTGTTGCACACGCTCCTGACAAGTGTAGTGGCTGGTCATGTGAGACTACAGTCTAGTTATGGAACCAGTTTGTAGCTGTGATTCCTCCTTTCCCTTTTGTATACTTGCTTGAATAGTGTCATTTTTTTTAACTGTAAAAGCTATTTCCTTGTGTTAGGCATTCCTTCGGATGTATTGGCCACATAAGAAATTTAACAAATTAAATACTCAAGACTTTTTTTCTACTCTTAAGGGGCTACATAGAGGCAGTACTTTTAATGACTTGTGATCAGGTTGTAAGCAGAGTGGTGTGTAACTTGGGCAGTTGTCAGTTTTAAAATAATATAAGGGAGCCTCCTGCAATGTATTGTGATGTCTATTAAAAAAAATTTAATGAATTTCTTCCAGCAAAAAGAGTGGCAAAGTCAAGACTGCATACAAGCGCGAGTACGTCAACTTGGGGTGTGATGTTGACTTTGACTTTGCCGGTCCCACCATCCACGGCGCTGCTGTTGTAGGCTATGAGGGGTGGTTGGCTGGCTACCAAATGACTTTCGATTCTGCCAAATCCAAAATGAGTCAAAACAACTTTGCCATTGGCTACAAGACCGGAGACTTTCAGCTGCACACCAATGTGTAAGTGAAAACCCTTCATTTTGTGTAATTATTTTTCCCCCATCCTAGTAAAGGCTCATTGTGGCCTATTTATTTAGTTTATATGTTTAATGTTTTTTGTAAACTGTTCAGATGTAATCTTCTTAAAAACTGGACATATCTGAATAAACATGATTTCTTTGGCATAGCAATGATGGCGCTGAGTTTGGCGGCTCAATCTACCAGAAGGTTAGCGATAACCTAGAAACGGCAGTCAACCTGGCATGGACCGCTGGAAGCAACAGCACACGCTTTGGTATTGCAGCCAAATACCAGTTGGACAAGGATGCCTCTCTTAGTGTAAGTAGTAGGAAAGGTGTGTATAAAATTAAGTAAAATGTTGTAAAAGTCTAACTTTTTTTTTTTTTTTTTTTTTTTTTTTTTAAATAAATAGGCTAAAGTGAACAACAATAGCCTTGTTGGTGTTGGCTACACTCAGACTCTTAGACCAGGTATGTGCATTTAAACTCTTGTGATATCTGTAGGTTGTTGTCTGCCCTGTAGGTTGTTGACACTGGTAATGAGCATGTAAATTCAATAGCCCTGGTAAAAGGAACTTGCAAATATCCAACTGAAATTTGAGTCAGATGGGACCTTGTCAACTAAAATAGTCAACCAGAGACTGTCTGCATTAAAATTCTGTACTCTGACTTTGTGTAACACTGTTATTTACTACTAAGATAATGGTAGATATTTTGCACAACTGGTAAATCTCATTCTTTTGCATACAGGTGTGAAGCTCACCCTGTCTGCTCTGGTAGATGGAAAGAACATCAATGCTGGAGGGCACAAACTGGGTCTGGGTCTGGAACTAGAAGCCTAAACTTTACTTATGCTGCAAGGGACTTAGGAATACCAGAAGAATCAGGCCTTTAAATGTATTTTCCAACCAGCAAAGGATATGAAGAGCTCAAAGGCTACAACAATAAACTCTAATCATGATTTACAGTGGGTGCTTCTGTTACTGGTGTATACCTTCAGTTTTTACTATGTAGTTGCATTCTTTCAATTGACAGGTGGGGGCATATTATTTATAAATCCTGTTAATGTTCCTAACCAGCACTACCAAAAGCCTAATCGTACGTTTGGTTTCAGCTGTGTGGATGAATTTATTTGTGTTCCCAGACAAGCCGTTTTTGTAAACAACAGTTTTGTTGGAGGAGCAGTTGGTCAAATATTCTGCCTGCTTTTACAGTATTGACATCTGATATTCCTGTCTTTCAACAGCTTTTATTTGTTGAAGTACACAATTACTCTACCCTCCCTTCTTTTACACAAGGGCAAATTTAAAGCTCTTAAGAGTTTTGTTTGACTCAGCCAGTGGGGTTTGTGATCTGTTCCATGCTGACCTTTCCTCAAACTAAGCAGGTTTTTGGGTAGTTTTTTTTTTTTTTTTTTAAAGCTGGCTCAGGAAGTTGGTAAGGGACCTTGGCCAACCAAGCAGAGCTGTTTCCTTTAAAAACGGTGGGAGTGTAACATTAAACACAATAATGCCAAATTATGTTTGGAAAGGGAGTAAGAAGCTGCTTATGAGACAAGTGTCTGTACTGGGCACAGTCAAGCCCACAACCATGACCTGGGGTCCTTTGTCTACACAGTTTTAATAAAGTCTTGGAACTAAAAGCTTTCTTTTTTGCCCACTCATGACACTTTACACCATCAAGAATTTGTATTTCAAATGACTTTAATGCCTGTCCTAGTCATTTGGAAAGATTGGTTGTACTAGGTGATAATACCTAAGGAGATGTGTTTTAAAAAATTTAAGTCAGTGTCATGTGACCGGAAATGGATGTGTTGGTGTGAAAGACTGATTCACATCTTTTTAAATTGTTTATTTTGACAGCTTAAATCATTTTAGTTTCATCACATGCACATTTCCTTAAAGGGGTTTACATTATTTGAACAGGCTGCATTCATCTTTAATTTGTCAATTTAAGCTCACTATTTTCATTTAGGCATCTTGAATTTTTTTTTTTTTTTTTTTTTTTAATTGTAAATGTTTGGTGGCAGCTTTTTCCAGTCCCTTCTGATTTTCTGCTCTCTGGTGAACCCTTGTCTTGAAACGTCTTCTGCTTTGGCATTGTTTTATTTTTGCCATTTCTGCAGTGGAGTTTGAGAATTTGTTAATTTCATGTTCATCAGCTTGCATTTTTTTTATTTTTTCAGTTTATCTCCAATCCAAATGGCATTGCTGTAGACTGCTTTATAAATTAAACCCAAAATGTTGACATCCCTCTATTACCTTTTACAATTTATCTTTTCATGTATCCTTTTCAGATACTTCTTGTGTACCTGCCTTGACTTCCTGTGACTTCTGATTGTTTGTTAAACTTGCCAAACCCACTATCTCAGTAGTTATTTCAAGTACATTTTGACCATTTACCTTCTCGCCAGCACTTTCTTCTAAACTTGGTGCCTTCTCTTGACATCTTTCTACATTTCCATTACAACTTTCTCTTCCATAACCTTTATGTGCTTCATTGTCTATTGTTCCTCCTTGAGCCTGCTGATTGTCACGCCTCTGCTCATCACCTTCCTCTCCACTGTCTTTACTGTAATCTTTCTCCTCACTGTCCCCTCCATCTCTTTTACTACACTGTTGGTCCTCTGCCTCCTCAGGCCCAGTGTCCTCAAAATCTGACATCACAATCTCCCGCGTCGTCTCGGTTATAATCTCCTCAACAAACTTGTACTGGGGCTCAGGTCGCCAGTGTGCACCTCCCGGTCTGTTGACACAGGGCAGTGTGTAGACAGGAGACTGGTGGTAGATGTATGGAAGAGACACAGTGCAGCCGGTCACAGAGGACAGACGGGCTTCTTCACCACACAGAAGTTTTCTATGGATAGAATATTAGATACAGTACAATACATGCAGAGGTATGGTGGTCACAACCTAAAATATACGTAAATCTAGATAACCCATTAGTAGTTCATATGAAAATCAAAATGTACTGTAAATGGTATGAATAACATCTTATTCTTGAGTAATCCTTTCTCTCAAGTTGCTCAAAACCCTGTAATGGACCGCTATCAAAGTGCAGAAACGTCATTTCCAGGTTTCCTTTATTTTGTGTGTGTGTGTGTGTGTGTGTGTGTGTGTGTGTGTGTGTGTATATATATAAATTTAAAAACACAGGCCTAAATATGGTCTTAATACAGCAATGTTTTAGTGTAATTCTAAAGCCTATTCTAATAACACACACAATTCAGTTCCTTTGGCTGTAGGGCAACATTGAATAATCCCATCACACATCACTAATTATTTCTTACCTGTAGGACAGTATTTCCACGTCCAAAGCCATCTTCACATTAAGCAGGTCTTGGTACTCCCTCAAGTAACCAGACATGTCGAATTTGCAATTTATAAGCTCATTTTCCAGTTGATTGATGGTGTCCTGGGGCAAAATAATTAGTGCCAAAGTTTATTAGAGGCCACTAAGTGCTGTCATAGTGCTGCTTGACCTACCTGGTAATGTAAGAGTTCCTGCTTGTGGCGATCCTCTGCTTCACGGAGCTGCTTCTCCAGTGCCTCTCTTGTGCCTTTAGCGCTCTCTAGCTCAATATCCTTGGCCTGCAGTTGTCTCCTGTATTCGTTAATCTCTTGTTGACTCGCTCTCAACGACTCTCGTTTGCTCTCGGCTGCTTCGGTCAACTTGGCAAACTGGGATCTGAAAGTTTCCTCGAGCTGGTGTGCGTCATAACCCATGTGGCCTTCCAGTTGGGTCCTAATATCCCTAAGTGCTGCAGTGACGATGGGGTTGCCAAATTCACGGGCCTTAAATGTCTCCTCTGTGTTTCTTATGTGCTCAGTCATCTCTGACACCTCAGCCCCGTGACTCCGTTTGAGACCCTGCACTTCATCCACTAAAAGCTCCACTTTCTTGTCCAGTTGGAGTTTGGCTTGATATGCGTCATCTATGTCCCTCTTCAGGACCATGATATTACTCTCTGCGTCTGACCTGCTTCTCGCTTCTTTCTCGTGCCGCTTTCTCAAAATGGAAAGCTCCTCCTCCAAATTGCGGTGCTCGAGCTCAATGTGATGCTTTTGTTGCGCGATGTCCCGAACCATCTGCCTCAGTCTCCTCAGTTCTGGCCCGTATTGCTCCTCCAAAGACGACACGGATTGAGCTCTCCCCTTGATTTCCTCGATCTCCTTCTCCAGTAGTTGATTGTGGCGTTCCAGTTTATGCACCTTGTCTATGAAGCCGGCGAGGCGACCGTTCAGGCCATGAAGCAAATCCTTTTCGTTTAGTGGGGTTACACTCATGCTTGCGGTGGATGCGGTCAGCTGAAATCCTTTGCTCGTGCCAGTTCCTGCGCGTTTTGCCTGACGCTGCTCACTTCTATGCGGAAATGTGGCGTCCATTGTTGTGCGTCGTATAGTGGCTGCCGTGAAGCCCCGGAGTAGGGAGGATTCACTTGAGCTTTTATAGCCCCGTCCGTTTGCTCGCGCTGCACATTGTAGCTGTCCGAGGTGCTGACAAGGTGTAGCGTCAGTTCATGCTCGAATAAGAGCCGGTGACGCAGGGCTGACCGTAGAAGTCAGAGTCCACAACACAATTAACCCGTCAATGAAACTGTTGTGGGATCAATATTTGAATGCATAAAGGGAATGTATACATGTATGCTTAGGATTTTTGCTTTAGGCATTAATTTAACTTATGTTACTGTAATCTTTATGTTAAAGGTGGGTAAAGCAGGGATAGTCAATTTGTGTCAAAATAAGATAAAATAAAATTAACAGTAACTTATTAGTAGGTATATTATTTTATTTTATTATTTTATTGTATAGTTTATGAAGTCCATCAAATTAGAGGTTAATCTGGTTTAATATTGTAAAGTAACAAGACATTTTGAGAACAGATATGGACAGCTCTAGCCACCTGAAGACGCAACTTTTAAACTACAATTGACTGAATGAATGACAAACTTTACAGAGTTTTCTTCTTCGTTGCATCATTAAACCTAGTCCAGACCAGACAACTTCAAGGGTCATTTCAAAAGTGGAATAATGGCAAAGGACCAATTAAAAGGTCTATTATTAAGGCTATATTCTTACTTTTATTCTTATAAAATGTATTATCTACTTAATTTAGACTAAATTTAAAATGTGAACATAATTTACAGTTAACAGACACCAACAACAATAAAAGTGTAGAAACATTTATCTCTTAAAGGTGCAGTGTGTGGCCCTTTAGCAGCCCTTAATGGGCAACAGTTGAGGAGTAGGAAGTAATGAAACTTCCAATGTGTTACATGAAACTTGTATAATCAGCTTTATGCCAAATATGTAAATTTTTATATGTTTTATTTTGAGACATCGGAAAACAAACTGTAGTTCTGCCTGAGGTGTTTGTTTGGGTTTAACTATTTTCTTCAAATGTTACACAATGCACCTTTAAAGTGGTTTTATGTGCGACTTATCTAAACCAGCAACCCAATAATGAAAACACAGGCAACATATAACTGTAAAGACAGTTTTTATGGACGAATGCACTCTAATAGTTACTCTAAGTGCTTTTTGCGCTTAATGGCAATGGTCAGGCCATCGCCCACAGTGAGCATGCTCAGATCAATCCTCTCATCCTTGTGCAGCTTCTTATTGAGGGCATCCAGAGCCTTAGACTTAACATCATCATCAGCAGGATTCAGAACCCTCCCACTCCACAGCACCTGCAACAGTCCACACAGAGCTTCATGTTATTATGGCGATCAACACAGCATCTATAATGCCACTGCGAGGTCTGCTTACATTGTCGATAGCAATGATGCCTCTTTCCCTGATCAGCTCAAGCGATTTCTCATAATATGTATTGTAGTTTATTTTATCAGCGTCTATAAACACAAAGTCATATGTTCCAGCCTCACCGGCCTGTATCAACTCATCTGGAAAGAGTTTTTCATAAAATTAAAAAGAAAATAAGCTATTAATGTAGTTCAGAAACAACAAAAAAGATCTCACCAAGTGTTTTATTTGCCTCTTGATGTCGTACATCTATCTTATTTTCAACACCAGCCTAGAGAAAATGTACATTTCAATTAGGGCCAAAGAGAGTATTTGTTTAAATGATTGGACAAGATTGTATTTTGTATTTTACTGCTTAACTTTGTGTTCTCACAGTTTCCTGAGCAAACAGCTTTTACTGTCCAGTCTACAGCATTTAGTGACGACACCTTGACAGGGTCTAGATAAACACTGTGCTGTAGCCTGCACAAATGTGCTCTGACAGACAAATCAATATATATTTAACCTCCCTCTGTATTATAAAGGTTTATCAAGAACCAAATGAGGGTTTGATTACTAAGAGTCTAAATAATATAACTGATAGGAGACAAAGATGGAGGGCTTGATATTCCAACGTTTGTGCAGATCTGCCCCTATTATACTTCATCATCCTTTTAGTGCCCATCACTGAGTAAAAGGGATTACTCTCGTGTGAAGGGAGAGGGGGGGCACATGAAAGAGACTTTGATTGTGTGAGGATGAATTCATGAATAAAAAATAAACATTTAAAAAAAGCACATTGCAACCATTTGGCGGTATCTGTTGTTGGAGATAAAACAGATTGCACTTTGGCGCCTAACACCCCTCCCTTCTTGAGAGTAGAAACACTTACAGTAACCCAGCAGGGACAGAAGGAGGAAGTGATGCAACTTTCACTAGGTCAAAAGTTTATTTAAAAAAGATATGCTGACTAGAAGAGACATATTACCTCTTTAAAAAATGGCTTAGCAATATCAATGTAAGTGTCCTCTATTTCACAGGCAACCACACGTCCGTTCTCTGGCAGCGCCAAGGCCATACTCAGTGCATTATACCCCGTGTACATTCCTGCAAAATGAAAGCAGTATGAGGCAAATATTTTGTAAGTTATGTTTATGTAAATTCTGATGTCACACATTCTCACCTATTTCAATAGCCTTGGTTCCATTAATCAGTCGGATAAGGTTTGCCATAAACTGGGCTTGTTCACCGGCAACCATCATGATGCTCCATTCATCTTCAAGGGTTTTCTGAAGAACACTATCAGGTAAGACCGCAAACTAGCTTCTTTTTTAAACAAAAATTAGCTTTTTAAACATATTTAGTTTAGTTGCTTTGTATAGGATGATAATTAAGTAGTTCAAAGTCAAGACAAGACATTTATTTTTGTATAGCCCAATATCACAACAACAGCTGCTTCAAAGGGCTTAACAGACTGCACAAGACAACATCCCCTGTCCTTAGACCCTCCATCAGGGTGAGGAAAAACTCCAAAAAAAACCCTGCCGGGAAAAAAAGTAATTTATCTAAAATTAAAAAAATATATATAAATCTATATACTTGTATTTGGTTTGTATTATAAATAGAAGAAGTCAAATCCCATTGTTGTCTGAAATAAACTATTGTTCATTCATTATGTTGCAACTCTGCACTTGTCACTGCCAAACTTGTATCATCTCAGTAGCTACACTATGTTATGCTGCTCTCTAGTGGTCAATAGGGGAGATTGAAAGTAAGGGCACTTTCACACATGCACTGTTTGGTCCAGACTTTCCTGTTTGGTTGAAACAAATCTTCAGGTGTAAAACCTCCAGCGAATCATGGTTCGGACCAAACAGCTGCTCTTTGGTCCGGATCATTCTGAACAAAGGTCCGGTGTGCTGATGGTTGGGACCTTCAGACCCAAGCCTCTCCCATGCAACCCCTTAAAAAGGTCCTTGAGTAAGGGCGCCACCATACAGCAATATACTGCTGTCCACCAGAGGGCAGGCTCCATAAGCGTAAATATAAGGAGAAAGTCAATGGCGACTTTGCAAGTGTAAAAATAATGTTTACAGCCTGGTACAAAAGTCCAGTCTCTAGAGCTAAAGCCAAAAAGCGCAAATGTTACTGCCATTTTATTGCACTGTTGCAACAACAATATCGGCAAATAGGGGACTAATGGGCGGAAGTTGTTCATAGTATATAATGTCATTGAGTTAAACCTAATGTTCCTGAACCTAACAAATACTGTGTAACAATTTGTAAGTTCTTAGACACTTTTTGTTGAGCATCTGTAACTTGGATGTTATTAATGTTAGAGCAATTAGCCACAATTGTCAGCTACAAAAAGGACCTACCAGCTCTATAACGTATTTACATTATCTCTGAGTCAAATACAAAGAGTTTCCCTTCCGTGTTACAAGCAACCCCATGCTTAGTGCATAACGCTGCACAAACACACCATGTGTTTATTTGCACAAGTGAGTAGTCGATTTGTACAATATGATGTAATAATTTACTTTTTGTGTTGGAATATCTATTGGTGATATAAAGCATACAATTGTTTAATTATCTGTATCTACTAAATAACTTTTATTTATTTATTTTTTTACAAAACTCTTACTTCACATTACAAACCTTCTACTTGAGTTAAATCTAAGATAAAGAGTTCTCTCTGAAGATTGTCCGCTGTACAGTCACATACACAAAGCTGTTCATGTCTGTCACCTCTACAACAATTTTGAAAATACCTGTCAATCTCAGAAAACACTGTATTTTCCATTGGGGTTGATCGTTACAGCTGACCCCGCCGCCTGCAACCCCATGTGCGAGGGGAGTTGTGTGAGCAAAATATCAAATTAAACTATAAAAACAGCTGCTTCGGGTAAAACAAGTTACGGCTGTATCTAAGAATCTGGCTCTAAAATTTACAATGTTGCTCAAAGAGAAATTAAAGGTCTCCTGTGAGCCCATAATTCATCGATGGGTGTTCTGTATCAATGGCTTAACTGTATTGCTTTTTTAAGATGTAAAATGTTAATGTTAAAACCTAGCCTGTTTTACAACACTACCTGGTCTCTCTAATTAGTCTGCTCTACCAACATCTTGAATTATGTTTCTATACAGAGAAAAACAAAGAGCACAAAGAGTATTTTCTTTAATATGCAAAATATGCACATGCTAAAATTTGTTTAAAAAAAAAAAAATAGGTTGTGCTTTAGGCTACCTAACAATTACAAATTGCACTCAGGTCACAAATGCTATCTTACCAGTTTGAGTTTGGTGAGGACTGGATGTTCTCTCAAGGAGTTGTTGACCACATACTGAAGTACAGGATCGTTCTTCCCTCCACTGTGGCTTTTCCCGATAAAAGCAGATTTTCCCACACCTGTCCAACATAAAAAAATAAACAACAACTAAAAAAACAAAGTTTTACTCTTGAAAAAAAAAAACAGCCCAAATCCAAACAAACTAGAGCACCATGCAGAGCCTAGCTTACCTGAAAACAGAACGAAACCAATACAAAATAATATTTTCATATCTGTGGACAATTATGCTCTAGGTTTCGAGCTTTAAACACCTGTTGTAACTGTTGTTAGTGAATGTGCGAATAGCTGCAACATCGTTTGTTTGTTCTAGTTAACCTTTGAAAGTAGGCCTAGGCTATGTCTCAATAGCCTATATTTATTCAGTCATTAGGATAAAAGTTTCTGTCCAAGGTCTAAACTATTTTGGCCCCACTTCAAATGTATCCTCTCTAAATACAACTTAGCAGTTAATATTTAGCATAATTCTGACACCATAGGGGAACAAAATAGCAGAATAGGCTCAAGGGGAAAAAAGGTGACTGGAGTTAAAAATAGAGACCAAATCAAAGCTCAACTCAAAAAATCAACTCCTTCTTTGGTGTAGAATACTGGGTCACATTAATTGTAATTAAAAGAAAGGCGTTGGAATTATAAAACTAGAAACGTAAACGTTCATTTCGTAGATAAAAAAGTTGTTTTTAGTAATATAAAACTACGCTTCCTTTCCTTTTACAATCCAAAAGTTACAATTAAGAATAATACTCATTAATTTTTCTTGAGGGGGTGTAGGCTCACCGCCTGTTGGCTGAGCCATGTTAGAGGAACAGGAAGTTACATTAAAACCCAGATAAAGGGGGAAATTGAAAAAGGATTCTTCGACTTGTCACTACATTACAGCTAAATGAATGTTAACTGCTTATCGGAAGTAAGTATATTAATATTTTTCACAATAAACAAACATCCAATTGCCACTGTCCGAAACAGGGGTTAGGGCAAGAGACATGATTAATTCCCTTTAACATGGTTCAGCCAATAGAAAGTAAGATCACACCCCCTCAACACAGGCTCATGAATAATTAATGAGTATATTTCTTATCATAACTTTTGGGTTATGATTAAGAACGTAATTTTATTTTACAAAAAAAGCCTTTTTCATTTACAAAAATATTTATTTATGCTTTCAAGGCTATGATTACAACTCTTATTTTTATTTACGTTTCTTTGCTTACATTTATGCTTCTAGGTTTACGATTCCAAATCCTTTTTGTGTTTACAATTAATGTGATCCCATATTGACGCCATATCTTCAAATGACTTTACCGGAAAACAAGTCACATTCACAATGATAATTTTGATCATTGTGAATTTGACGTGCAAGCAGATTAAAACACTCTGTGTGCCTGGTTTGACAGCAAACCACTGAAAACGTGGTTTGCTGTAACTTGAAAAGTTTTTCTTTATTTTTTTCAACAAAACAATCTAACAACCCAAAAAAATCTTTATGGGCCCCTGTCAGTCATGGACCCTTAGACTCATCCTACCATACGGTGCTGCTTTACTCGTCTCAGAGCAGAGAGAGCAGCACAACGTGTGACACACTCAATAAATACCAGAAGCATTTGAAAACCTAACCTCTGATCTGCTGGGTGAATTAAAATTTATTGTTTAGAGTTACTGGGGGCTTATAGTTCTCTTCAGGTCATGTCAAATTCATGTCATGTCCTTCGTGCTAATCCAAGCATGAAGTAGACATAACTATACTGAGACATGGCTTGTCACGGGACTCTTGCACCTGGACCATTGTGAACGCCTCTCACCAAGGACGTCACTGTGTTGTATATAATCTCATGTTATGTTTACATCTTTAAGCAAACCTCCAGGTGTAATATTGTACTGCTGCTTTGCTTCTCCTTGCAAGGATTTAAACCTGGCCATCGCTTGATAAAATATCATCTCCGTGTCTCTCTGATATTAATAAAAGGATATAACAAATTCCAATAACACTAAGCACTATGTTTGTCATCTTTGTTCAAAAATACATCTCCATCCATCCATCCATCTTCTACCGCTTATCCGGGGCCGGGTCGCGGGGGCAGCAGTCTAAGCAGAGAAGCCCAGACTTCCCTCTCCCCAGACACTTCCTCCAGCTCTTCCGGGGGGATACCGAGGCGTTCCCAGGTCAGCCGAGAGACATAGTCCCTCCAGCGTGTCCTAGGTCTTCCCCGAGGTCTCCTCCCGGTGGGACATGCCCGGAACACCTCCCTAGGGAGGCGTCCGGGAGGCATCCGAAACAGATGCCCGAGCCACCTCAGCTGGCTCCTCTCGATGTGAAGGAGCAGCGGCTCTACTTTGAGCTCCTCCCGAGTGACGGAGCTCCTCACCCTATCTCTAAGGGAGCGCCCCGCCACTCTGCGGAGAAAGCTCATTTCGGCCGCCTGTATCCGGGATCTTGTTCTTTCGGTCATGACCCAAAGCTCATGACCATAGGTGAGAGTAGGAACGTAGATCGACTGGTAAATCGAGAGCTTTGCCTTACAGCTCAGCTCCTTCTTCACCACGACAGACCGGTACATCGACCGCATTACTGCAGAAGCTGCACCGATCCGCCTGTCGATCTCACGCTCCTTCCTTCCCTCACTCGTGAACAAGACCCCGAGATACTTAAACTCCTCCACTTGAGGCAGGAGCTCTCCACCAACCTGGATGGGGCAAGCCACCCTTTTCCGACTGAGAACCATGGTCTCAGACTTGGAGGTGCTGATCCTCATCCCAGCCGCTTCACACTCGGCTGCAAACCGCCCCAGTGAACATTGAAGGTCCTGGCTTGATGGAGCCAACAGGACAACATCATCTGCAAAAAGCAGAGATGAAATCCTGTGGTCCCCAAACCCGACTCCCTCCGGCCCCTGGCTGCGCCTAGAAATCCTGTCCATAAAGATAATGAACAGGACCGGTGACAAAGGGCAGCCCTGCCGGAGTCCAACATTCACCGGGAACAGGTCTGACTTACTGCCGGCAATGCGAACCAAGCTCTTGCTCCGGTCGTACAGGGACCGGATAGCCCTTAGCAAAGGGCTATCCGTGGAACACTGGTCCAGTGTTCCACGACCGTGATGGACGAGTCCACCTCTGAGCCCTCGGCCTCTGCTTCCTCATTGGAAGACGTGTCGGTGGGGTTGAGGAGATCCTCGAAGTATTCCTTCCACCGTCCAACAATATCCCCAGTTGAGGTCAGCAGATTTCCACCTCCACTGTAAACAGTGTTGGCAGGGCACTGCTTCCCCCTCCTGAGGCGTCGGACGGTTTGCCAGAATTTCTTCGAGGCCGACCGATAGTCTTTTTCCATGGCCTCACCGAACTCCTCCCAGACCCGAGTTTTTGCCTCCACAACCACCCGTGCTGCAGCCCGCTTGGCCTGCCGGTACCTATCAGCTGCCTCAGGAGTCCCACAAGCCAACCAGGCTCGATAGGTCTCCTTCTTCAGCTTGACGGCATCCCTTACTTCCTGTGTCCACCACCGGGTTCGGGGATTGCCGCCACGACAGGCACCGGAGACTTTGCGGCCACAGCTTCGAGCGGCTGCGTCGACAATGGAGGTGGAGAACATGGTCCACTCGGACTCAATGTCTCCAGTCTCCCTCGGGATCTGGTCGAAGCTCTGTCGGAGGTGGGAGTTGAAGATCTCTCTGACAGGGGACTCGGCCAAACGTTCCCAACAGACCCTCACAGTACGTTTGGGTCTGCCAAGTCTGTCCCGCCTTCTCCCCGCCATCGATCCAACTCACCACCAGGTGGTGATCAGTTGACAGCTCCGCCCCTCTCTTCACCCGAGTGTCCAAGACATACGGTCGGAGGTCAGATGAAACAACTACAAAGTCGATCATCAACCTCCGGCCTAGGGTGTCCTGGTGCCACGTGCACTGATGGACACCCTTATGCTTGAACATGGTGTTCGTTATGGACAAACTGTTGCTAGCACAGAAGTCCAATAACAGAACACCACTGGTTCAGATCAGGGGCCGTTCCTCCCAATCACGCCTCCAGGTGTCACTGTCGCTACCCACGTGAGCATTGAAGTCCCCAGTAGAACGATGGAGTCCCGGTTGGAGCACTTTCCAGCACCCCTCCCAGAGACTCCAAGAAGGCCGGGTACTCTACACTACCATTTGGCCCGTAAGCACAAACAACAGTGAGAGACCTATCCCCAACCCGAAGGCGCAGGGAAGCGACCCTCTCGTTCACCGGGTGAACTCCAACACATGGCGGCTGAGCCGGGGGCAATGAGCAAACCCACACCGGCCCGCCGCCTCTCACCGCAGGCAACTCCAGAATAGTGGAGAGTCCAGCCTCTCTCGAGGATTTGGGTTCCAGAGCCCAAGCTGTGCGTGGAGGTGAGCCCGACTATCTCTAGTCGGTATCTCTCAACCTCCCGCACAAGCTCAGGCTCCTTACCCGCCAGCGAGGTGACATTCCATGTCCCTAGAGCTAGATTCTGTGTCCGGGATTGGGTCGCCGAGGCTCCCGCCGACTGCCACCCAATCCACATTGCACCGGCCCCTTACGGTTCCTCCTGCAGGTGGTGGGCCCACGGGAGGTCGGTCCCACGTCGCTCTTCGGGCTGAGCCCGGCCGGGCCCCGTGGGGAAGACCCGGCCACCAGGCGCTCGCATTTGAGCCCCAACCCCGGGCCTGGCTCCAGGGTGGGGCCCCGGTTGCGCCATACCGGGCGACGTAACGGTCCTTGTTTTTAAAACGTCCATAAAGGGTTTTGAACCGCTCTTGGTCTGGCCCGTCACCTAGGACCTGTTTGCCTTGGGAGACCCTACCAGGGGCATAAAGCCCCCGACAACATAGCTCCTAGGATCATCCGGGCACTCAAAACCCTCCACCACGATAAGGTGGCGGTTCAAGGAGGAGAAAAAATACATCTACAGCTAGTAATAGTACTAAACTGTTTATCATTAGATAGCCTCGTAATTATAAACTGTACGTTGTAAAATATATATAGTTGATCATTTAGAATTATAGTTTCTGTTTGATATCCATCTTAGCATCTGTGGTTAATAAGTTTTCTTCAACTTAAAATAGACATGTTGCATACTTCAAAAAAAAAAAAATGGTTATTTAGAAATTATAGACAAAGATGCTGTATTTTTGAGATGGAGTAAATATGTGTTAAACCAGCTTTGATTTTTGTTTTTCAGTTTCCTTATCTGTGCAGCTGCAGGTCAAAGACCTCAGGAGCAACCTCAAAGTTCAAGAAACCCTTCCATCGTTGCAGCACTACTTTATCTATACAATTTAATAATACACAAAACAATATGTTTTATGATTTCTGATTTATGCTAAAATACCACAATAGTGATAAATGATTTAAAGTTTTGTCTGTTTGCTTTCATCTACTTTCATGTTATTCAAATTTCTTTAAAAATGAATAAAAAGCCTTTTTACAAGTTATTAACTCTGTGCACTTAAAAACAAAGTGTATAAATTATGTCAGATTCAAGATCTTGAAAAACAGTTAATATATGCCTTCAAACCTAGAAACACATAAATGAATGGAGATTCTATTTTGTTTAAGTTTATTTAAAAAACGCTGAAGTTGTAGATGGACCAGGATGTGGTGTCAGATGAAGCTGAGGAAGACAAGGACGGGCTATGTCAAGGAGCAAAGAAGAACAGAGCAGCAGACCGATGACTGGACCTGACTGGACTGGACCTGATTGGACCTGACTTGACTGGACCTGACTTGACTGGACCTGACTGGACCTGACAGTACTGGACCTGACTGGACTGGACCTGACTGGACTGGACAGTACTGGACCTGACTGGACTGGACAGTACTGGACAGTACTGGACCTGACTGGACTGGACCTGACTGGACTGGACAGTACTGGACCTGACTGGGCCGACAGAAAAGCAGCAGCAGACAGGTAACTGTAGAGAAGCTCTGCAAAAACAGAGAACAAAGTAAAAAGTTATGTTTAAAACAAGTCTTGCTGTTGGGCCCGGTCACCTCTGAACATGAGATGTACTGTTAATCACAGAAAAAAACACTTATCTTAGTTTTTATTCCCAGCTCACTGTGTGTTACTGTGTGTGTAAGAACTGTTTTTCAGAAAATAGTGGACTTTGATTTGAACTTACATTTGCCTAAATATAATACTTTAGTTCATGTGAACTGTACTGGGTCAGAGGTCATGTCTGGCATGTTTAAAACCTGGCATAAACATTTACCTGTGACTGTTGTCATGATTTACAGATGATAAATGTACAAATATAAAACTCACATATGCACTTTAGCTACAGTAATGTTTAAGAGATGTATGACTGCAGAGTAAGGAAAGTGTTTTCTAGAGTAAAAATTCTCAGAGGTTGGTGGCCACTGCAGATGTAATGTTTAATGTAATGTATAGTGTAGTGTAACACCCACCTTTGTCTGAATATCCTCTTCAGAGTGCTCACACCACAACCAAGAGCCTTTCTTCTGATCAGCCTCAGCCTGACAGCACCACCTTTAGGAAATCTGTGGAGAGAGAACAATATCTTCATATTTTCATAAAACAGGCATGTGTCAAATGTATTTACCAAAATGACCAAACCCAGATCTTTGTAAAAGAGTACATTAAGCCCACTTCTAATTTTTGCTTTTATTATTATTATAATTATATTATGGCATTTACTGTGTTTGCAAACTACACAGTAATTATTCACTCATAGACATTTATTTTTAACTTACTAAAAACTATAAGAGCATTATGCTTTATTCCTTCCAAATTGAAGATTAGATATGACTGTATATCATATTATTACCAAGTTTGGTCCAGTGTATCATATTAAGCTATTGTTAAAACGGTGGAGCAGTAAATTAGGCCTTTAACAGCCACCTTCGGGTCAGCAAACAAAAGTATAACAAATGTATATATTCTGAGCAGTATTTTAAGACATGCAAAAATGTACTCGCCTAGAAACTGGAGCGTGGTTCATTTAGTACAGTTTTACGATGAAAAAGTGATTTAAATCAGCTGAGTTAAATCAAACACAGCTAGCGTCAGCCAGGCAATGAGGCCTGGTATGTTGTGTAAATTGTTGAGTTGGCCCTTGAGCCAAATTGCGCTTCTTGGAACATTTCATGATAATGATGGAATTTTTTTCAATAGTGGCATTAAACTGCTCCGCCTCAGTCTGAACCACCATCTTCATCATCTTATACCAACATTAGACAAACAAAAGCAAAATATATGTCAGACCCATGAATATCATTCCATTGTGATGTCCAAAAAATATCTGGCATAATATTCCTACAAACAATAACATAAAAACTGTATTAAGTTTCTTTAAATGTAACCATAATAAACAACTAAAAGCAGCGCTTTGTATCCTTTTTACCTCAAAATATTAAATAGAAAATAAAAGCCTCAGATAAATCAGAAAAACCTCTTAAATCTTATTTGACAGAATCTCCACTGTGTGACTCCGAGTAACAATCTTGTAAGACATTTAAGGGGGCTTTCACTGCACTGTTTGGTCAGAACTTTTCCATTTATTGGACTATGATGGTCCAGACGAAACTGAATTGAGGGTTGGTTTGTTTGTGAAAAAGAATTCAACAATAGTTTGGATTTTGGACAAAATGCAGGACTTGACATTAAAATTAAACACACAATTAAGAGCAAACAGAGAATGAAAACGAAGAAAACAGAATCAGTTGGGTTTAAAAATACATAGACACACAGATTATGTTGTTTTCTGTTTTATATGGCTCCACTTTTATCTCTACACTACAGCAGATGGCTCCAGTGCAGCCGACTGTTTACTAATGAATCTGCTGTTTGTATTAATTCTTTATTAATCATGTCAAGATGCAAAACTATTTTCTGCGTTTCTGGGGACCACATGAATGTCGCTCCGAGCTCAGTTAGCAGAGCACTCACAAATGGAATTATAACCAAAAGAGGTAAATACAGCTGACACCTTTAGATATGATCGTTTTGAAAAAGTGCACTCAAAGAATGCATCTTGTTTGTTGTTTATAAGTGACATTATTCTGTATTGTAAAACACACACATTGTATAACCACAGACTGTTATTTAAGATGTTTGTTTGTAATATAGCACACTTGTTTGTTGCTGCACTTCAACTTGTGAGGCCTTAGAAACCATTTCCTCATCATCACCCTCCACATAGAAGTCCAAAACAGTTATAGTAAGTCCCTCTGTTAACAGTACGGTTGTATGTAGTGAGGACTTTACTCACCAGTGGGGAAGAGCTGTCTCCTGGACAGATGACTGCAAACAGCAGGTTCTCCAGGTGGAGGACAGTGTGGGACTGTGAAGGAGACAGATGTTTTTCTCGGACCAAAAAGGCTTTCACGGTAGCAGTTAGGTGCAGACCAGTCTGAGCAGTAGCAGGTGGAGCCACAGACAGAGTGGCTGCAGGTGGAGGCCGTGTTGTCCCTCTCCTCCTCCTTGGAGATGTTGAATGCCAAATATACAGCATGCCCCAGTGAGTTCTAAGGAAGCCTTCGAAAATGCTGGCCCTAGAATTTACTAAACCGGAGCTTGCAGTGTGCAAGCATTAAGAAGTTGGAACTGGGATCCCTTCCATTTTCAGCGACATATTTAGTGGCCTCAACCAGCACCTCCTCCTTACTTCTGGCCCTTCTAGACACTACATTCTCACAACTCTTTAAGTTACCATAACTTGTATCAGTGGAGTAGTAATATAGTAGTAGCCAGTAACTGCACTAGCCTGGTTCTACCAGACTCTCGTACATTTCATTTGTACAGAGAGTCTGGCCTCGCTCCATTGACAAGCGTTTACTTCCTTGTATGCGGGAACTCTGTTGAAGTTTAAAACTATTGGATCTGCCCAGAGTCACTCAGGATCTGCCATAGCCAATCGCTAACGTGTGGTCGTGACGTATGTCATGCGCCGAAACCGACTGGAAACAACAAGTCACTCCCTCTGTTCGCTGATTGGTCCTACAAAAAATTGATTTCTGGAAACCTAAGAATATACAGCGATCCCAGACTAAGTACTAAAGCGAAATGAAATTGAGCGGAAGTACGTAGGAGGGCGAAGCCAGGCTATAACTGCACCGCCCAAAACATAAACCTTTTTTTTCACGTGGGGCAGGTCCTTATTATTAAAAATATGATCATAACGCTGTTATTGTTAAGTTATCACGTTGTACAAAAACCTTAAACTGCATTATTGTGGATCAGTAGATGGTATGACCAACACAAACTGTCCTAATTTAGGCTAAGTAGCTAACTTTGACCAAAAAGACAATTAGCTGCACAGTTATCGCTAGAGATGGAGCTTATCACCGGATAGAAGTCAGTATTATGTACCCCCGACAGTTCACAATTTAATATTACCTTAATGTAGCAGATGTTTTCATGAAAAGCTTGAGTGACACTATACGGTCGTGTTTACTGTTAACGAGGAATGATGAGTTGTGGACACTGCGTAGTAGCATTGTGCTAACTACATTTTTAAACAGCACACGAATTTACCATTTCAAACAGTTAAAAGAACACCTTTCTGTGCCAAGAAGCCTCTTTTAATTATATTTTTGAGGTAGCAGCTGCTGCGTGTCACCATTGTACTAACAAATTAAAATAACCTGAAAGCTAATACATAAGGACGACGTTAAAGCTTACCACAACGTACGTGCGTCACTGCCATAGCAATAGAACGCTCAGGTGGGCTATATAAGGCCGTGCACGCTCAGAATATCCCACATTTCGTTTGGACACTCGTCTGCGAAACTGGTGCGTGGCACGGTACGTCTAGTGACTTTCACTAGACGATTTCTTCTTCTGTTACCGTCATTATTGAGTGGAAATTGATTGTGAAATTGACGGTTCTAAACTTTAATATTATCAGAGATTATCATGGAAAATATTGTAATTTTGGCTTCTGGGCGTCGAATTTCACAAATGTCTGACTAGCATTTTGGGGAAAAGATGGCGCCAAAGCTGACATTCTAAATTTGAATCCATGAAAAAATAGAATTGTATTTCCATGGAGACCAACTGTTGAGGTATAACTGAGGTATAATTGAGATGTGGTGTGAGGCAGGTTAATGCAGGAGGAGTCAGACTGAACACAGCTCATTCTGTCTTAAACAGTAATAACAGCTTCAGAGTAGAGTTCAATCAATTTATTACAGAGACATAGTTAGAAATAGATGTAGCCTTTTTATAACACAGCTGCCTACTGCAGCCTACACAAGTACAAATATAATCCAATAATAATCGATTTAAAATCAGGTTTCAATTCCCACTTTTGTACTTGTGGTTAGCCAAACAAATAATTGTTCCAGTTAAATAAAAAATATACATTTGATACAAATTAGGTGTGTTATGGGCCTTTCCATTATAATATGCAAATGAGCTAAGATGTTACCTTTTAAAACATAGAAAAGGTTCTTCACCAATGCATAAAATGAAACTATTGATTTATTTAATATTATACTGACTAGTTTATCATTATGTTCTCCACAGATGACTACCCTCAGCCGATGGATGTCAGTCCCCCTGACGGTGTCACTCTCAACCCCAGCTCGTCTGATGAGGACATGGGTAAGTCCATGTCCTCTGAATCTTCAGCCTCTTCAGACTCTTCTAAATCTTCAGACTCTTCTGAATCTTCCGACTCTTCTGAATCTTCAGACGATTCAGACTCTTGTAAATCTTTAAAATTTTCTGACTCTTCTGAATCTTCAGACGATTCAGACTCTTGTAAATCTTTAAAATTTTCTGACTCTTCTGAATCTTCAGACGATTCAGACTCTTGTAAATCTTTAAAATTTTCTGACTCTTCTGAATCTTCAGA
Source organism: Neodontobutis hainanensis (assembly GCA_024349245.1). Taxonomy (NCBI): domain Eukaryota; kingdom Metazoa; phylum Chordata; class Actinopteri; order Gobiiformes; family Odontobutidae; genus Neodontobutis; species Neodontobutis hainanensis. The sequence continues at coordinate 1,310,808 of JALDNG010000016.1, read as the reverse complement.
CGATTCAGACTCTTCTAATGATTCTGAAAATGAGGATAAAGACATGTAGCCTGGCTCCGCCCTCCTACGTACTTCCGCTCAATTTCATTTCGCTTTAGTACTTAGTCTGGGATCGCTGTATATTCTTAGGTTTCCAGAAATCAATTTTTTGTAGGACCAATCAGCGAACAGAGGGAGTGACTTGTTGTTTCCAGTCGGTTTTGGCGCATGATATACGTCACGACCACACGTTAGCGATTGGCTATGGCAGATCCTGAGTGACTCTGGGCAGATCCAATTGTTTTAAACTTCAACAGAGTTCCCGCATACAAGGAAGTAAACGCTTGTCAATGGAGCGAGGCCAGACTCTCTGTACAAATGAAATGTACGAGAGTCTGGTAGAACCAGGCTAAAAGACATGGGCTTTGAGGACTCTAAAGAAGACTCTAATTATGAGAGCATTTCTAAAAATGACGATGTAGATGCCAAGCAGATTTCTAGTCTGAAGTTTTGCAGTAGCTGGTGCCTGAGGGGGCCACCTGCTGAAGCTGCAGAACTGGTGATGCGTCCCCCTGCTCCCGTTCTTCAGCAAACAGCAGGAGCTCCTTCTCTCGTGGTCAGCTGTCTCCAGAAGAGCTTTGTCCTGGCTCCTGCTCCTTCCTCCCCAGCCCTCACTAGATCCACCAAACTGTCCATTGACAGAGACAATAGTGAGGAGCCTTGCGCCAAAAGGCAGCATTTAGCCAAGCCTGAAGAAAGCATTGGCCAGCCATCTCCATCAACTTCTGCTGGGACGTTCAGGGGCTTTACCACCAAACGGTCCCATGACACGGACGACAGTGAAGAGCCTTGCGCCAAGAGGCTGCGTTTGTCCCAGCCTGAAGACAGTCCTGCTGGGACGTTCAGGGGCGACAGTGAGGAGCCTTGCGCCAAGAGACTACATTTGTTTCAACCTGAAGACAGCCCTGCTGGGACGTTCAGGGGCGACAGTGAAGAGCCTTGCGCCAAGAGGTTGCGTTTGTCCCAGCCTAACGACAGCCCTGCTGGGACGTTCAGGGGCTTTACCACCAAACGGTCCCATGACAAGGACGACATTGAGGAGCCTTGTGCCAAGAGGCTGCGTTTGTCCCAGCCTAACGACAGACCTGCTGGGACGTTCAGGGGCTTTACCACCAAACGGCCCCATGACAAGGACGACAGTGAGGAGCCTTGTGCCAAGAAGCTGCGTTTGTCCCAGCCTAACAACAGCCCTGCTGGGACGTTCAGGGGCTTTACCACCAAACGGCCCCATGACAAAGATGACAGTGAGGAGCCTTGTGCCAAGAAGCTGCGTTTGTCCAAGCCTGAAGACAGCACCTGTTAGTTCTACCACCAACTCCGGCACTGCTGTTGATGCTTTTCTTAGGCTCTATGTTAAGCATCATTGAACCGCAACCAGAGCCTATTCCATCACATCTGTTATTTTGTTTTTGCTTTCTTTCTTTCGTATGGGTCGGTGGTGCAATCCCCCCTACATACTTTATTTGTTTTTCTTATAGTAGTATACGCATATGTTAGTTAAGTTAAGTTAATTCCTTTATTTCTTTCTACACTAGGCTAGGTGTGTGTGTGTGTGTATACATAAACAGGTCCCAAAAAAAAAAATATATATATATATATATATATAACTATAAAGGCAAGGTATAATATGTAGGATTTACATTGTATTAACACTAAAATAACATGAAAACAAATACAGGAAATCTAAAAATCTATACAACTGAATAAATCTTGTGAAAAATTAGTTAATCTGAGTAACAAAACTAGACACTTCTGTTACTACTCTATCAAGGATTTCCTCCATACTACGCCTTGCCTTTAAGTTATACTTTATTCCTCCCACATTGGGAGACTGTACATAGTTGTAATGGAGGTTTGGGGTTGTCCACCAGCCGGAGGGTTGATGGTGCAACTTCCTCATCTATTGCTTTATTTGATTTCTTTTTTCTATTCATAGTACTTTAATTATAAGTTAAGTTACATTAATATGCTCCTTTTCACACTAGGCAAATGTAAATAATATAGCTGTATAAGTTTTAAGTTATGAGGGTGTAACTGGTCTGGAGGTAGAGGGAGTCGTCCACTAACTGGAGGGTCAGTGGTGCAATCCCCCCTACATGCTTCATTTTTTTATGTTGACAAAGGTAAGTTGTAAGTTATAAAGTAAGCAGTGTAGAGTGAGGAGGTACAGTAGATCACCCACTAACTGGAGAGCTGGTGGTGTGATCAGAAGACCACTTTTATAGAGCTATAGGTAAGAAAAGTCCTTAGATTTTCTGTTATTTCTTGTTGCCTGAACTTTTTAAGGTGAATCTAAATTTCTCATGGTAATTGAAGGTGGGCTTCAATTACCATGAGAAATTAAAAAAGTATTGTATTTTTTGCACTTGTAAAGTATTTCTTTGATTTCAGTATTTCTCCAGAGACGTGGCTGAGAACAACACGGATGTATCCTGCCCCAGAAGGTATTTTATCTGTAAATATATATTGTTTTCAAAGCAGTTTATTTCATTAGGAACATTTGTGCTTTTTGCAGCCAGGAAGAAAAAAAGAAGTCAAATCCTGCCCGAGTACAATCTGTCAATGGCGCCGTTCAGTTTGGCTGAAGAGTATAAAACCTTGGGAACATAAAAACACCTTTCCTGATGAACCCCAGATGAACCCTGATCCCTGGAACTATGGTCCTACCAACAGTAAGAAAAAAGCTTAGTTTATTAATGTACAAATATTTTTATGAATAGATTTGTATTTTCTAATGTGGTCTTTGTGCACCTGTCTTTGTTGTAGTTCCAAATCAAATGGTCCAGTGCATCCAGTGGAGAAAACATGCTCTGCTTCACATTAAAGGTGACCTACTCAGAATGACACAAGAGTAAACACATGCACGTAACGGAGGAAAGAAGAAATGAAGAAGAAAGCATAGAGAGAAGAAAAGAGGACCAGAAGACTACACAAAAGATTTAAACATTTGATTTGTTTTTAAATAAATAACATGAACTTAAGAACTCAACCATTCTGTTTTTAATCATATTGTAGCGGAACACCTTTGTAATCCGCTTGGTTGGAGAACAGTTCCTGGTCACGTGACTTTAAACTTGACTTCTCACTCTTGTGACTTTGTCCTTCTAAATACGTCACATAGGTGTCAGAAGTGGGATTTCTGTCAAACCGAAAAGCATCATGAACAGAGCACTTCAATCCCAGTCAAAGACGGACAGCGGTGGAGCCGAAGTCGCCTGCAAAACTACCCAAGTACAACGGGGCAACGCTATTGGAACCTTTCCTCACCCAAGTCAGGTTGGCAGAGGTGCACAATGACTGGAGTGACGAGGAAACCGCCACCCACCTGGTGCTGCCGCTGGAAGGAAAGGCTCTACAGGTTCTCCTGAGCTCGCTCCGGGTGATCAACAAAACCTCCACGCCCTGATGATGCCCCTCGAGAGACGGTTTGGCAAGAGAGTCCTCGCCGATGAAAGTAAGGAACAATTAACCAACCGTGGCCGACGGGACGGTGAAACACTGGGCACGTTTGTCGCGGATGTCCAACTATATGCTCAGCACAGTTTTTCTCAGTTTCCAGCAGCCGCTCAAAATGAACTGGCACTCCAAGCCTTTCTACAGGGACTTACACCAGAGCGGCTGCGACAGCAAGTCCGCCTCGTCAGACCTCGCTCACTCGAAGAAACGCTACGAGAGGCGGAGTGGGCTGAGGTGATACTCTCAGCATCTCCAAGCCAGCATAGAACCCCCATCGCACCGCGTCATGTCCGCCTAGTTGACCAAGACGAAGAAGAGTTAGAGAGAGTCTACCAGACCCGGCCTACAACTCCCAGCCAAAGCCGCCGTTCTACTGCACGCTGCACGCTGCACTGCAACAAGGACACAGGTTCACTTACTGATAAAGAAGACAAGATTTCAGTTTTTACAAAATAAGATTTATGTTGAGTGGCAGAAAAAAAAACTTTATGAAGTAAATAACTTGTTTAAAAAAGGATTAAAATAATCTTTAAAAGAGCTACATAAATTCGCGGACACAAAACCAAAGAAAAATACACAACTGGAGCACCACCACCAGGGGTCACCACTACCACCACATGGGACCTCAGCAACTGAAAAAGACATGATGAACAAAGAGATCATAAAACAGTCCACTGGAAGATGCCAAAGAACAAATACACCGCAGCAAACAGAAACAGACAGCACAAAACAAAACAGCAGCTAAGACTAAACAGTAGGTAAACAAAACAAAGACAAAACAGCAGCGAAAACTAAACAGCATATAAACAAAACAGAGACAAAACAGCAGCTAATCCAAAAAGGGGTAAGCAGCAATGGAGTACACGATTATGCGCTGGTCATTTAACGTGTAACACGGCACTGTACCCGCCCAGAAAGAATGCAGACAGTGGGAGCCTAAAAGGCTACGAAATAAAGACAATCAGGACGGCTTACAACATACTGGCTATGGTGAAACACAATAACGTCCTTACTTACATGCCCAGTTAGACCAGAACACTCCCAATGGAGCGATCTGAACAACGGAAGCAAAAGAAGGCCTACGTGGCTGTAAGGGAGTCATTACGGTTATATCCACAAAAAGGACACCGAAATCAACGTAGCCGTGGCCAGCTCCTACACACCGTCTACCTGACACAGGAAGCGTAGTAAAGGGGAGTGGCATGACAAAGGCAGAGAACGAACTACGTGAATGGTAGTGCTTTTATAGGGGACATGGCTAAGTGCCTCTTAAAGCCACAGTTTGACTGGTGCTGCCACATTCTACCCCTGTAGTTTAAGAGGAATCAGCAACAATAATCTGATTTAAAACAGTAAAAAGTCTATTATACATTGAAGATGCTGTAAGAAATGTGTCTAAAACTTGATAGAGAAAAGCAGTTTTAACAGCTTTGTCAAGCATTTTTATCTGATGCACCAAGAAAAGTAATGTGTTCTGACACTCAAAGTCATCTGTTGACTTTGAGATCTTCTTAATGTCTGACCAGAACGTCAGAATGTGTTTATAATGGCTTACAACCGTTTGTTGAAACTCCCTACGAGAAGAGTTTGCCACAGCCATACAATAAAAAACAAGATCTCTGATCATACTGTCAAAACGACTGTCTCGGTCTGAAACATCTGGGCAATTAGACAATAACTGCAGTAGGCTGTACCTTCTCCAAGTGTAAAACCCACCACCCCCCAGTGTAACAACACTGTCATTCACTGTGATCTGCACTTTGTCTAAAATGTACATTTTTGCTGCTTGTGCATGCTCACTAGAAGGGTGCTTGATGGTTGTGCACATAGCAGTGTGAAGCATTGAGATACACCTCTTCAGGGTCTCCAAAGAGTCAAGGAGCTGCTGTTTCTGCCTGGGATCCTGTACGGAGTTAGCTCTATCTACAATGAGACTGTTGAGGACAAGCAGAGACTCAGAAAACCCCTGGAAGGATCTGAGCAGAGTGTTGATGTCCGGAGATGATCCCACTTCACAAAGGCTCTCTAAAACCTGGTCAGCTGCAGCCAACACTTTCCTCACACAGGCGTAATCGCTCACTAAGAGGACCTAAAGCACAGAAACATGAGTTATTCATACAGTTATTAAACACAAAGATAAAATACAACGATGCATATACTGTAGATACAACTGTTTACACAATGCATAACAAGTAGTAAAATTTATATGATGCATCATTCATTTGTATTTTCAGCCCAGACTGTACAGAAAAGCTTTACAAATATACACTACTCACGTCTAATTTGAAGCTTTGAGGACACATACACTTGTCTCTTATTAACATAACACAATCAACTGATGGTACTATTATCATGTATCATGTATTAAGTGAAAGTCTGTGTTCTCAGTTTTTGATTACAAATGCGTAAATGAATGTGTTTTGTTACGACTATGCCCTTTGTTAAGATTATGCCCTTTTTCTCACAAAAAGCCATGTAATGTGAGGCATTTCTTTTTCTGTATTGTTTGCTCTACAAGACTAGATTAAAATAAGCTGTAATGTACTTTGACCACTCCCAGGAAGACATTTTGTGTGGCTGTGATGAGTTCTTTATGCTCGGTCAGACTGGGTTGGATGTTGAGTTTCTGAGCAGCCAGCAGCACGTGTTGTCCAGACACATTGAGCGACTCCAACAGGGATGACATCTCCATTTGTAAAACTTCATCCTGTGTCTCTTCTGCTTGCCTAGTAACAAAAAAACGTCAAACATGCCCTTCATAAACTACCCGAGGTCAAACTTAGGAATGTAATGGTGACTGTTATAGACTCCTGCACTGTACAGTACACATGTAAGCTTCAATAAAAGTCAATGGTTTTACCTGAAGCCCACTGCTGCCAAGTTGTGTGTCGCTTTAGCCACACACACGAGGACATTGTTACAGCTCCTGTCAGAGGGAAACATCCAGCTACTATGGTATTCTCAGTGTGGAACAAAGCATTCATTATTAATAATAGTGCTTTACAAAAGAACTTGGACTCAGTGTCATAGCAACTGCTGTCACATGACACATTGACAAAATTTACCTTTGGACTTTGCAATCTTTCCATGCTTATCTGTGGTCCATGCACAGAAGATGAGTAGTACTTCATTCAGCACAGAACTAAACATTTAAAAAGAGTCAAAAGTAGTGTTGGAGCTATTTTGCACTTTGTTTATTTTAGACTTAAGTTACAATCTAATTTATTTTATTTTATTGCTAAAAGTTAACTTGCTTTATTTTGCATTTATGCTTATTTTTTTGTTTATTCGTATTGTCCTTAATTGGTCAAGTGGTGCTAGGTTAATTTACATAAATAGGTCAAGGTGGGAGGAACCAGAAAGGCGGCGAGGGCATATGTTTTTTTTACCACAGCGTGAGAGAGGCTGTTTGGAAATATTAATGATGTTTCCCCAGCCAGCCACACAAAGTTATCTACTCAAGTTAAACAGAAAAAGAAAAGTGGTACCTTTGCCACCAGCATCAGTGCAATAAAGGATGGACATAAAAAAAAGGAAAACTTAACAGCGCACAGTATCCAGCTCAAATGTCTGTTCTGCCATTTCACCAATCACACAATGGAAAAATGCTTTCAGTTTAAAAGAAAGACACAACAGGACAAGATTCACTTTCTAAAGGAGAAAGGCGTTTGTTTTGGGTGCTTGAAATATGGACACACAAGCAAAGACTGTAGGAGTCGTTTGGATTGTGAAGGGTGTTTCCTGTGACACACTTCACAATCCAATCTGTCCTGCATATGGAGAAGGAGGATACTTCAAGGATAACCTCCAAAGAAACTGTGAGCATTGAACCCAACCAGCAGCAGACGTGTGGTCATATTGGGGCTGGTGAAGAGGATACTGCTGTTTTCTCCATTGTGGCTGTGCAGGTGAAAAAATTCAGAAAAGTAATAAAGTTGTGCACACTTATGCTTTCTTGGACCCTGGGAGCTCTGGTACCTTCTGCACTGCAAGTCTGGCTGAAAGGCTGGGAGTATCAGGTAAAAACTGTAACATACTATTAAGGACAATGGGACAGACCAAAACCATTAATACCAATGTAATAATTGGTCTGGAGGAGTCTGGGGCCTCTTCGTGTTGGAGACTCTGGAGGTGCTGGTGTCAAATTAGGATGCACCGTTGTAACTGCTAATCATATATCCATGGAACACTTGGAAAATATGTTGATGCAGCAGTACAGTCATGGCTTTGCTTAAAGAACATACAATGAACAATTTGAGATGTCAAGAGAAGACATTAAATTCATGAAACTTGTGAAGGATACAACAGTGCTTAACAATGAACATTATATTGACTTACCTTTCAGAGTTGAGATCCTGTTTTGACAAATAATCGCTGAATTGCATTACAAAGACTCCAAAGCCTGAAGAGGAGATTTAACAAAGATATTTCATTCAAAGCTCAATACATACTCTCCAAGCTGACCAAACTATGCACTGAGAAGAACTGCTGAGGATAATGCACTACAATACTCACCCGACGTCCTCAGCACTGTCAAAACAAATTTCTATGTGGATGACTGTCTCAAGTCCACTGTGACAGAGGAAGATGCAGTGAAGCTCATACATGGACTAACATCTCTCTGTAAAAAAGGCGGCTTCCATCTCCAAAGGTGGGTCACAAATAGCCAAAATGTGTTTGCACTTATTCCCATCAATATCAGAGCAGTGGGTTTGGAAAACATGGATTTGGACAGGGACCAACTCCCTGTGGAAAAGGCTCTGGGGATGCAATGGTGTGTTCAAGGAGGACACGTTCAGCTTCAGGACTGCAGTACCAGGAACGTCCACACACCAGGAGGGGCATCCTTTCTGTAGTGAGCTCTCTCTATGATCCACTGCGTTTTCTGTTTCCTTTCATAATCCCTGCCCAAGTTACTGTTACAAGAGCTGTGTAGAATGAACTTCAAATGGGATGAGCCAGTCCCCAGTGCCGTCTCCAGACATTGGTCTGAGTGGCTCTCTGAACTTCAGCATATGAGTGAATTAAATGTGGAACGGTGCATCAAACCCAAGTACTTTGTAACCCAAGTGAAAGCAGAACTGCATCATTTTTCAGATGCCAGTCAATCAGGATATGGCACTGTTTCATACTTGGATTGGAGAACACTGACAATGTGCATGTTTCATTCATCACAGGCAAGGCTTGTGTTGCTCCTCTAAAGCAACTAACCATCCCATGCCTTGAGCTTGCTGCAGCTGTGCTTGCGGTTCGAGTTAATAGCACTACTGTTCTCAAGTACATCTTCAATGAAACAAAGCGCTTTCACACATATGTTGCCAACTGTGTCAGCACCATAAGAGAAGCCACGGACAAAGATCAGAGGAGGTATGTAAACACCAACCTGCTGATGAAGCAATACTTGAAGACCGGCCAATAACTAAGGTCTCAGAAGATCCCAATGACTTGGAAGCGCTCATTTCAAATCACATTCTCCTGCTGAAAGGCAAGTCCATTCTGCCACCAGGTCTGTTGGAAAAATCTGACCTGTACATTAAGAGGAAATGGAGGCAAGTGCAGGACGTTGCGGAGCTTTTCTGGAAAAGGTGGACATCAGAGTATTTACTTGTAATGCAAGAAAGACAAAAAAGGACAAAGCAAAAAAGAAATTTTATTCCAGGAGATATTGTTGTAATCACTGATGCTACAGCTCCAAGAGGTTCATGGATGATGGGCAGAATTCTGAGTACAACAGCTGACTCAAGAGGACTAGTCCGCTCTGTGAAGGTCCAAATGAAGACCAGCATCCTGGACAGACCAATAACCAAGCTCTGTCTTCTCTTGGAGGCTAACAATTGACTATGCATCTCATTTTGTCTTCTTTCTCTGTTTTCTATCTATTTGTTTTTGCAGGTATGTAAAATCTTAAGACGCAAGATTTAAGCTTAGTGCTTAGATTATAACCAGAAAATAGCTCCTTTGTGCTAAAAGCTAAGGTTAATTGTGGGTAAATTATCGTCACAATTAGGGGCTGGGTTGTGGGAGCTATTTTGCACTTTGTTTATTTTATGCTTAAGTTACAGTCTAATTTATTTTATTTTATTGCTAAAAGTTCACTTGCTTTATTTTGCATTTATGCTTATTTTTTTGTTTATTTATATTGTCGTTTATTGGTCACGTGGTGCTTGGTTAATTTACATAAATAGGTCAAGGTGGGAGGAACCAGAAATGCGGTGAAGGCATATGGTTTTTTACCACAGCGTGAGAGAGGCAGCAGAAAATGTCTGTGAGCTTGCTTATATGTGAAAATAAACCTCATCAAACTCATCTTTTGATATGGACATTAGTTTATTTTGGAACCTCTAACCATGTGTAAAGCCTAACCCATGATGTCGCCTCAGTGGCCATTTGAGAAGTTTGTTATTAGTTTTGTTTAAGTTTATGGACAAATAGCCACTACAAGTAGTGAATAAGAAATTGTGCCCTCACAGGTTAGGCTTCAGTGATCTGAAGAATAGATGAATACAAAAAGAAGTGTAAATGAATCTATTAACATATAGGCTACAGCTGCACACAAAAAAGATTAGACAAAAATATATAAAAATTTATTAAACAAGATTTCATTTAATTTGATACTTTATTAATCCCCAAGGCGAAATTCATTTCAAGGGTATATTATTATAATGTTAAATGTATTTAGAGAATGACAGGCTCTACTTCAGAATTTTAGAAAACCACAATAGTTTTGAGCTTTATAGGCCTATTTTTGTCATCACAGGAAACATTTGACCTGCTTGGTGACGTGTCCGCCCTGCTCACAGGAACTCTGTTTACTCAAGTCAAACAGTACAGACCTGGGGAAGATTTCAGCCGACTCTGCCAGATAGAACTGCTTTACAGAATATAGTCTGGGTCCACAGTACCATCTGGGAGGGCTTCTGTTGAAAGTGTTTCTAAAAAAGCAGGACCTCTAAATGAATACCTGGTCAGTGATTTAGCAACCATTGTTTTATCCCATCAAAGTAGCGCTATGTTGTTTATGTTTGTAACAGTAAAACATTGGCTACATCTTCAAACCTAAAACACACCCAGACCCGTCTGTGCTGCTACATCATTGGACACAATGAGCCGGTAAGGCCAGGGTTTAGACTGTGAATAGTTTGCTTGGAGCAGTTTAAGATGGGTTTGCATGAGTTTGTAAACTCAAACTCATGCATTGTAAACTCACTCATTGAGTGCCAAATTTCCCTAACCCTGCACAAATGTGGCTTTTTAAAACTACCATTTGAGGACATTTTCTTGAAGAAAAGAGATAAATGGATCTGTGGACCTTTAAAACTGAATTAGCAGCAGCCCCGTAAAGGGAAGGCTGTAAAAGCAACCAGTTTAGTTCCCTGGTGCACAAATTTGAAACAAAACCAGTTGTCAGTGTGCAATCTGCAAAAGGAAAGGATTTATGCTAGTCTATTGAGTGTAGCGCCCTCCTTATTTTTTTGTTACCAGCCACCACTGTCTTGATAATAGTATATAGTATATACAGGGTCGCGTCTAGCCTAGGATAAGATAAAAAAGAAAAAGAAGTGCTAAATACTACTGCAACAATAGGCGGGTGTAATAATCATATGAGAGTTTGAGCATGTACCTACAGATACAACCAGTGTGAGTGTGTACCTACAGCCAATACAGGTGTGAACATGCACCCTACAGGTTTGGATTGCTCTTTGGGGAGCGGGATAGGTCTTCCTCATACAGAACTGGTTCTGTAATGTCCTCAGTGTCCTCCTCCACAAAGCCCTCATCCAGCACATCCCAATCACGCAGCTTACCACCAGGCTGTCCTCCTCAACTGGGTTCTCCAGCACAGGGGTCAGTGTCCAGCCTCTCTGACCATAAAGCTACTCAATACCAAGCAGTTCTCCTGAGAAAGAACAGGAAATTTGAATAACAAAAGTGTATTATTATAATGACACTAAATATTTTATATAGGTATAAGTTATGAATTTATTATTTTCAATTAATTTAAGATAAATATTGAGTGAATAACCATTTCTTGCCTGTGTAAACCGCAGTAGGGGAGATCATCCCATGGCTTCCCCAGGACCCTTCGGCTGAGCTGCTCCACAGCCTCTTTCAGAGCACTGCTGTATGTCCTGAGAGCGGACTCTCCTTTAACAGTTCTCTCCATCCTGTCCTCATTCCAGCGCATCAGGCCTTCCAGAAGATACGCCTGGAAGTGAGTGTCACTGGCACTGGTTCCTATGGAATAAACAAAATTATTTTCTACAATAACAATTTGATTTATTATTTGTTTTTAAAGAATAACAATACTCTTGGCTTCATTATTAATACACAGTGTGGAATTTAATTTCTTTAAAATAAAGTAACTTAAATTGGTACTTCTTTATATTTTAACAGAAAAACAAATAAATTGTGAATTTCCTGGGATAAAGCGGTTTAGGTAATTAGAAAGTAATCTATGCCCCTCTAATAGCTACTGCATTAAATAATCACGCTTGTTCCAGGTGGAGCGAGGAGTCAGTGAGTTATTTATCAATGAGTGTATATGCAAAAACATGGGAGACCTGGTTTGTATCTCAGACAGGTCATTTGCCCAATGTCATCTCTCTTAACCTGTTTCTCGTCAACTAAAGGCAAAAACAAAAATAGTGATATAGTGTTGCTTAAAAGCAGCAGTGAGACGTCTGTGTAGAAACCATACTTTTTAACCAAAACAGTCCCAAACAGCTCACAGTTGTGAAAAAAAAGTCCACAGGTCCAGTCCAGTCCTGGTACCAGCAGTATAACCACACAGGCTCCTACATCACATAACACCAAAAAATATGCATCAAACACTAACCCTACCAGAAATACTTGATGTGATGGTCTTTCCTGCAGCCAACAACAGAGTGCTGATGACAGTGTACACCATCTGCACACCAGCTTTCCTTGTGATGGAGGGACTATATTATTACGCCACACAGTCTCAGCTGGATTCAGATAAGTTATTAAACATTTTATCCTTCCACAGTAGATACAGCACTTTACTTTTTGGAGTGACCCCCAGATAAAGGAGAAGACAACCACATGTCACTGACAAGGTGGCATGGCTTAGTTATTTCCCATTCCAGGGAAATCCAATCCAAAATAATCATGAATGATGACCTGAAAAACTAATAGAAAGGGCTGGTTCAACAATTAGTTTGGGAACTGGTTGAAGCAGTGTCAGAGGAGTGGTATACATCTGACCGAATTGTCTGGTTCTGGTGTTATTTAATGAAATGCACAGACCAAAAATATAACTGACATTAACTAAGGATTAATTAAGGACAAAAGCAGAAGTTTGATCTGATGCATCACGTTAGCATTTCAGAACAGCAAACATCAATAATGATGAATAAATGTGGAACTAAGGCAGAAGTGGCACATTGTGTTGAAATTGGAGAAATGTTAGAAGTGAGGAGCTATTAAAATTGATCCTTTATGGTTTGTTTCTTTTTGTGGATTTAACAAACAAACATCTTTGTTAAGGGGTAAATTATTACAAGATTTGCATCTTTGACTTACCTCTTAACACAGTGGTCACAATAGAGGACTCACAGACACAGTGAAGAGTTCACACAAGCATTGCTCAGGGAAAATACACATAGTGGGCTAATATGAGAATACATCCTCAGGATTAACCCCAGAGCAATGCCTGCAGCACAACAACACAGGGTTAGTGTTTCAGCAAACAAATGGCTTCCTACATACGCAGGAATGGGTTGTACAATAAAAAGCCCCTGAGGGGCCCTAGCCCAAAACAATTTACAATGCCTATCAACAATATATTTTCATCTGTCTATTGCGTTATTGTGTGACAGAGGGACTTCTTGCTCTAGGATCCTCTGAGTACCAGGGCCCCTGACCCTGTTATAGAGCCTCTGATGAAAACAGGGAGGGAGGAGGGCCCCCTGCGAACGGTTTGCCCAGGGGCTCACTCAACCCTTAACCGTCCTTGTACATAGGCGTGCTAATATATGTCTGGAGCATTAGCCTCTCATTTATTTATCCTAATATGCAAACATATTTTGGTAAAATATGTCTGTCACAAGCTTAATATCATTATATATCAATATCAATATATTGGAGCTCAGAATTCTAAAATCCTAATAAAAACATTTATCACTTACCCAGGGCATTGGCAGTAACATTTGCAACAGGTACGTCTCAGGGGCAATGGAGAAGAGTCACATTATGACGTCATGTAAATGTAGGGAATATTCTCCCCAAGTGCACGTTAGGTAAATAGACAACCATGGTGTAGTCATCTTGGTGTTCAAATAGCTACCTTGTTTTAATTAGTTGGCCCTAATATGATAATTGCATCCTTTAAATCACTGCCTATTGATTTATTTTGCAAATTGTAAAATTTTAAAAGCTAAGTGCAGAGTTTGAACTAATTCTTGAACAAATGAGGTCATCAGTCCACTTTGAAAGGAGCCTTTTCTGCATGCACCCTTGAACTCAAGAAACACTAGTTTTCATTTCATGGATTCTGTATTGATTAAATCCATGTCTTCAATCTTTGCTGCAAATGTAAGACTTTAATAATATGCTGGCTTAAAAAAATAATTTGAACTTGACCATCTATTTCATCAAAATGAAGCAGAGAGGATTACTTCCAAATGATAGTAACACAAAACCTTGTGATTAAAAACATGACCTTATAGGCTAAGAATAACCTCTTTAAAAGTGATTACAGAGCAAAAGACCAAAATATTGAATAATAACCTTTTAATAGTTCAAACCGTGAAAATGGTAAAGGCGGTCAAATGAAGACTCAACAACAGAGAGTTGAAATAGGCTACAGAGTTATGAAAGACTGGCATAGTGTTAGCTTTCAGAACAGCCTAGTACAGTAGCTACAGGCTGAGGGCTGAAACACCAAAAATTCCACCAAAAGGATGAATGTCAACAAAACAAAAAACAGTAAAATACAGTCAGAGTATGTGCTTTGACATATAATTACAAACAATAGGCTCATAGAGAAGGAAAGATTTCCTGCTGTTTAAGTAGCCTATTACTGCCCTCTGGTGGCCACCTCTGAGTAGTCAACATTTGTTCCTGTTGTATTGGCACTTGTAGTAGACTGAACTTGCATATTTTGCATATTTTGCATATTGCATATGCATATTTTGCAGGCTAGATTAACAACTGTGTGTATTCTGCAACACTGAAGTGTTTATTAAGATATGTTTGGTCTCTCTCCCACATGTCGTTACATGGGTTCAGATTGTTATCTCACCTTTTAGGCTTTAAAAGTACTCAGGACAACATTTCACACATCATTTGTCAGTATGCCATGAGTGAAGGAACACACAACAGAGAGAGGTGTCCCTCTAGCTGTTCTGATGTGAGTAGAGAATAAGAGCAGGACAGTGAGGTCTGCTATTTGTCACACACTCAACAGATTTATAAGAAAGAAGGTCCAGGTCAGCAGATAAAGGCAGGCTTCTTTTTTATATATTGTATTTATTTATTTTTTATTCTGTTTTTTATCAGAGAGTGTCATGTATGACACTTGCTTGTGCAGAAAATGCTATAGGGAATAGGTATGGTTGTTTGTGTTAAAGGCTATTTTATTTACAATGACCTACCTGAATGCATGGTTGGGTAAAACAATTTAAAATCACACTAGTGAATCACACTAGTCTTGCTTATGCTCATGTAACCTATTTCTCCCTTGTCTTTGAGAAGAATACATTTTTGCAGACACAATGGCTTGCTTTCTTTTCCATCCCACTGCTCTCATAAGCTGCAGTCATTGGATTGTGTTTACAGTCCTCTAAAATGGGCTGTGAACTCTTTCTGTGAGGACACTTGAGAATCACACTTGCACTATTAGGTGCACTGGCATTTGACAATTGAGGGGTCATTCACAATGTTGAATTTGCACCATCTTTGGTGACGGGCCATGCTCCTCCACAGCTCAGCCACTGTCATCTATACAGTGCGTACCAGTGCCTCTAAAATGGAGCTATTTAAAAGTGAAACCCAATGACCCCACCCAAAAACAAGACCAAGACAAGTTCCAAAAGGAAAAAGAAAACAACAGACTGCAATTTTTTACAGAGGAGAAAAAAAATTCAGACAATAAAACTGACTCAGAGAAAGAAGAAGATCCCAGGATTGTTTGGAAAGTTACTCATAAGAAAAGTTCGGATAGGCTACAGTGCTGTCAATGCAAGGCATACCACTGAAGGGGGAGACATTTACTTGCTGAAAATGTGAGCATGATGTGGACCAATTTTCTCCTCTTTTTGTCACACACTTAAAAGTGCGGGATATTGTTTTTTTCCTTTTTTCCTTTAATCATAGGGCAAAAGTGCAGATTTAAATTTTATACACACTCCTCCTTTTTCAAACATGAACAACTACGGCAGGCTCATGCTGATGTTCATTAACTAACGTAATTGTAACAGATCTGATTCTCTTAAAATTATTATTATTATTTTTGTGTGTGTGTGTGTGTGTGTGTGTGTGTGTGTGTGTGTGTGTGTGTGTGTGTGTGTGTGTGTGTGTGTGTGTGTGTGTGTGTGTGTGTTTTCTAGTTTTTCTAGGGGAAGGAAAAATGAAATGGCGCAAATGTACCTGAGCTGGAATCAAATGCTTTATCAGGTGAGCCACTTAGGTGAGTGTTTGTTTGTACTCTCATGTGCTCTGTTCTTTGGAGCTTTATATTAATATTTTCATTCCAAGATAAACAAATGCACACAGTATTATTTAGTTTGATTATACACTATTTAAATGATACTTTGCCTGAAGTGTTCCATTTTACTTAGCTAACATTTTGCACAATGCACCTTTAGCCAGCACACGCACATACTGTACAAACACACATTTCTGGAAGTTTTCACAGAAGTCCACAGGTATATATATTTTTATAAAGAACAAATAAAATAAAATAAAATAAAATAAAATGTGTTGTTAAAATAACATTAAACGTGGTTGCTGTCCCCTCTCTGGGGGCAACTGCAACATGTGAAATATATTTAACTAAAAAAAACAATAATAAAACAGAGCCCTAAATTTTTTTTTTTATAATTTTAGGTAAAACTAAAACGTGTGTTTATTGCATTTTTAGTTATCATGTGTTATGGTATTATTGTCAACATAACCTGTAGACTAAGTATTTTATGATGAAATAAAACTCATATGAATAATGAATGGTTTGTAAAACACAGTTTCCATACAGGTTTAAATTCTTAAATTATTTAGGCTTGTGACATGTAGCCTTTTCTTTTTGGCTGTCATTTATGAAATAATAATGTCTAAGAAAATGTTTGGAAACTTCAGAACAGTATCGGTACGGTATCCAGGAAAGTTCAAAAAGGATGTATGGGGTTGTGAGTGGGATACAAGGTTTCTCCAAGGACGCAGAGCTTCCTCGTTCTATTCCCTAATTAACAAAGGCGCGGATAGAAACAAAAACATGCCACAGACAGAAGCATATCAAATAAATGAGCCATGACATAAACTACATCTAAAATGTTTGTGTTGAGACAAGAAAAGGAAGGGTATGTCTCAAAGTGTGCGCGCCGCTCTTAGTGAAAACGAGACGCTGTGTTTTCTACCATCCCCACTCTCTCGCTGCTTCGGGCCTTTGCTTATGTGACGCTAATTGTTTCTGCTACTTGTGCCAAGTACCTACTCTTCCCTAGCACATTCTACAGACAGGCCCTGGTCCCTCAGCTGCTTTTTGTGTCTGTTTAAGGAATAAAAAATGTGTGCTGCCATCTGCAACGAGCACACCACTGTTCTTCCTCGCGGCCGTGACTGTCACAGTGCCACAATGATACACATTCATACACTCTCCGAGGTGAAGGCAAACGAGACAAGAAAGAAAACTGACACATAGAACTGTTTATATGAAACAAAATTATTCAGGAGCATCCTGCACATTTTATGTATGCTGGGGAACACATACTACTTTTCAAACGAGTGCAGAGAAGAATCATTGGGGAACTGTTTGTAGCCTAGCTAACAATGCTAACGCTACAAATCTCATTCGGTTAATTGTAAACAAAAGTTCAAGCTGTGGTTAAGATTCTGATTTAGAGGCCTGGGGAAATACATAGACTATTGTAGCATACTGTAGTTTATAATTCCTACACCTTCCCCAACACATTCAGTACCTAAACTTGACCAGGAAGTGGCAGTGTTGTTTAGCTAATCGTTATCCCAAAAGACAACATGGGGCCTTGTTGACCAATGGTAAATGGTACCACTCTTTTCCCTTGTTGAGTTAACCTGTGACACCACGACACTGCACATGCTTGTAATTACACATGATTGTTAGCTTAGCTACATCATTTGGGTGTTTATCACAGGCTTATGAGGCAGATTAAACACCAGCCACTCAGCCGTCAGACATGCGCGCATGAATACCGAGTGACGCTAATCACAATGGAGAGACCAACGTCAAGACGATTGACAGACATTTCTCAGCATTCAATTGACACCCTCTGATTCACCCTCCATCTGACAGCAGCGTCTCCTCACTTGACAAGTCTGTTTAAGGCACCCAGGAAAGGTTTGTACGCACGCATACACGATTAGAGATGCACTGTAGCCTACCGAGCCATTGTATCGCTGTGTGGAAGTCCAATTTTTTTTCACAAAGAGAATAATTTTAAGTATGCCACTTCAGGAGCTGTGTAAACAAGACGAGGATGTGACAAACATAACAAAAACTTATTTTTCAGGTGACGTATTAACTATAAACTTGGCAATATGGCCATTATTTCATTGTAGGTTCAACCTTTGCTTAACATTAACAAGGGACTTGGCAGCTGCTGTTGAAAAGAAAAAGAAAGGAAAAAAAGGGGTTAATGGCAGGTGTGGTTGTTTGACTTTCAAATAATCCCTACATCTATTAACCTACTGTGTAAATAATACTGAATTCAGATTCTATGCAATAAGTTGACAGTCCTCAAAAAGATAAAATAGGCTGCTCCAGAAATCCAGCCACAGTTTAAAAGAATCTTGGTAGAATAAAAAGTGGTGACACCTTAGGTAAACTACTAAAAAGTGTCTCTGAAACAATTACAGCAGGTGACCGACTGATATTTAATTATTTAAGTGACTGGGGGCTTCCTCTTTATATTTACTGAAAACTATTATTTAATGCTACCACAATGCAACTTTTTCTTTGATGTCTCTTATGTTTTTTAAGGGTATTTTTGCAATTCAGGGAGATTTTTTTACACTATGGATACAAAATAATAACAGTAAATGTGTGGCATATTGTGTAGTCCTACTCCCCTCTAACACATGTACTCAAAACTACTGTGTCCCATTGTGAGTGCACTTGAGGCACTAATGATAATGTTATACCCCAGACCAATTTGCCATGGCAATCAGGCTTACTTAATTGAGTTGATTAAGCTCTCCATCCAAGATGACCCCTCCGGAGTTGGGGGAAAATAAAAGAGAAAGGCACTGAAGGAGCGGATGGAGGGTTTCTTCAGGCATTCCATCACTTGTGCAGAGACACATGGGATATGACTGCTTGGAAGTGTGAGTAGAGGCATGTGTGTGTGTGTGTGTGTGTGTGTGTGTGTGTGTGTGTGTGTGTGTGAGACAATGTTGCATGGGGCGCTAAGAGATTGCGTGTAGAAAGCGCAGGCCTTCAGGGAGGTGTAAAGGGTGGGACAGTGGCTGCAGAAGGGGAGGGCTCAGGCTCTAGGTTCAGTATCACAACACAGACTGTGTA
This sequence comes from Neodontobutis hainanensis, assembly GCA_024349245.1. Lineage (NCBI taxonomy): Eukaryota > Metazoa > Chordata > Actinopteri > Gobiiformes > Odontobutidae > Neodontobutis > Neodontobutis hainanensis. The sequence continues at coordinate 1,291,580 of JALDNG010000016.1, read as the reverse complement.
ATAGAGCCAGACACACACCACATCTGAAGTTAATCCAATCAGGGAGACGCATCGTGCTCCCATCCGCTCAAGACACACAAACATAAGGTCAAGAGCAGCTTGTATTAGCGGGATGATGTCAGAGAGAAGTGGTGTAGATAATTGACTTTCAACATGTTTAAAAGCATAAGAGAGATGAAGGGAAGCAGAGGTTTTGCAGCAGGTCCAGCCAAGCACATGTGAAGTGATGACTAAACAAATCAATGTTGTATTAGCTGTTTGTAATTTCAATATTTTAGAGGACAGCTTCCCTATTTCAATGCTTGAGATAATTTAAAACATTGATTGTACACTGCAAGAAATCATAATTTTGTCACAGACTGCGTCCCTGTGGTTGAAACAAAGCTTGACTTTCTGTTCTCCATTAGGATATTTTTGTGCAGTTTATTTGTATTAGAGATATGACAGAGCTAAAACAATAAGGCAAGCAAATGTCAAACCTTTAAAACGCATAAACTAAAAATCCTCAGTTGTGAACATGGACGATAAAAAGGGTAAAGTGATAAAAAAATAAATAAGGGTGAAGGTGCAATAAAAACAACAATAAAATAATGTATGTGTCCTTGTATGTTTTTTTTTTTATTTCATTGTCTTTAAATTAATCTTGTTGTTTACCACACCATAAAGTTTCTCTTTGCTTTTGTATTTAATTTTATTTTAAAAGACATGTCAGAACATAAAGCTAAAAGAGATATTACATTTAATTAATTTATTCATTTAGTTATAATTCACAGATGTTATTTGATGATTGTATATGTTGGATTGTACTCATCAATGGCAACTCCCTAATAAAACATACTCCTTTGGCACTAAAGCCTCTATGAAAAAGGCCCCATTTTTAGGCTGTAGGAGCGTGTTTAGATTACAACAATACGGGACGATCGTTGCAAGGGTGCACTAAAATGGTAGTGTTTCATTCCAGTGAAGAGGGGACACACTAATAAGGAACAAAGCACAGTGCCGTAATATCTGGGGATTGGAAGCAAATGTGCTTTTGAGAGCCAAATATACTGGTTTCTTTCATAGGCGACTTGGTTCCACCCATGATTGAATGTAACATTCTAAAAGGACTATTTACTCTTTTCATTTCCTCTTGTGTATTACAGACAGAGGAACGTGTGGCTTGCTGTATGAAAACAGGGTCTGGCCTAATGTTGCATGAAGACCATGGTGAATTCATATTGATGGGAATGCAGCCTCTGAAGCCCAACAGCCATGATTTTTTCATAAGCCACCGGGAACAAGAAGTCAGTCAGCTGACAGGTGCTAACGCCGCCAATTGTGCCGTGGATAAGAGATGGGACATGGAGAAAAGAGGGAGAGAAAAGCAAAGGCAACAACTGGCTCTTCTTTTCGAAGCACTTTTGTGTGCAGAATGTGTACGTGCTGCGTTGTGTGTGCTCCCTGCGCCCTGTTCCCTTCTATAGCTGGAGAGGATTTTACGGAGGAGACTGTGTAAACACCAGAATGCATGTCAAATATGATGAGTCTTGATAGCTGTAAAACATACCCAAGGACTGCTCCTCACTTATTATCTACAACCAGAGCCCTGGAGCTATGTCTGCATCCTTCTGCCTTCCCTCCACGCATGTCGCGCCACAAGTCCCTCTCTGGAAAGCATTGATTATTTTGGCATGAGCCAGGGAGGAAGAGAGGTGTGATTTCTTTTGTGTTCCTGCAAGAAAAATCAGCAAAATAAATATTTTTGTAAGCACAGTGCAGCCACAAGAAAAATATAAGTGCATTGGGGAAGAAATAAAGATGATGGATTTGCTAGTTGACATGTGTTTGTGCGTGCAGTTGTGTTTGCGTGCTCTGCAGATTTTATTTTTTGTTCTTCTACAAATGCTGCATTGTTTTTGTGTCATTTTGTGAACTGTACATCTAGAATGGTATTATCTGTATGTAATTGTGCACCTCTGTTTCCGTGTGTATGTCTCTGGCTGTGAAATGTGTATGTGGAACAGGCAAAAGAGCACATGCAGGAGAGAGCGACCGGAGCTGCAGGCAGTGTGAGGCTCAAGGGAACCACTTGAGATTGCAGGCAGAGGGACTGATAAGACGGCTAGCCATTCATCAGACCAAATGAAGGCAGTAAAGTTGACTGGAGGAACCCAGGCATTGCCCCAGGATGGCAGTCAGCCTCACAGTGGAGACCTGTGACTAACGCAGGCAAGCATGCAAGCACACATACATACACAAAGAGACTACGAATGGGAAAGGACAGTGGATGAATGGACTGGGACGAGGTATAGGATTCAGGTGGAGGGGTAGACTGTAGGGGCATAATGGACCTCCAGGAGCAGAGTCCCATCTCCTCAGAGATACTACAAGCGACCAGGCTTCCTGACTAGGGTACATGTGGCCCACTCCACTCAGAAAACATCCATCAGACTGATATTACTGCAATCCAGAGGTGATACATTAGCTCAGGTGCCATGGGGACAGTGTGTGCTTGTGATGGATTCCTCAAGAGCTACTGGCTGTTGTCGCTGGGGCCTCTCAGTGAGAGAACTGCTGCTGCTGGACTCACAGCAGCTAACACGTCCCCTGCTTTCTGTCGCTGTTTGAATTTATTCCATCCTAATGCTCTTTGTATTTTATTCTTAATCACACTACCCAGAGGAAGGAGGCATATTTTCACCAAAGAAAGTGCTGCGAAGTTCCACACTTATGAAAGCAATACATTACTTAAGCACTTAGGCCAGCCGAAGAGGAGAGATGATGCTACTTAAGTGTGTTGCTAGTGTTTTTATAAGACTATATTAGTGTCTCAATGGTGCTTTGATAGAACTACTACCATCAATTTGCTCAAAGACTCTATCTTTGCTTACATAAATCCCACCTCAGGGTTTCTATGAATCTGATTTATTTGCTCCTCTTATGTTTATTATTATGTTTTATGGTTTATTTTCTGTGTTAAACGGCATCAATAGGACTGTGGAGCATGTGTGTCTCATTCTGGAAGGGATGAAACTGGTTTATGGAGCTGTGAGTGCCAATAAACAGGCAGCATCCGCCTTTTGGATGTACATCTTTAATGTTTTATGCATGATGAACTCAATAGTTTAGCACTGGTTCAAGGCCAAGGAGTAAGCGCTGACAGGACTTCCCAAAGGAAGCACTATAGACAGGGGTGAACTGCGATTGAGTTGTGTGTCAAAGCACAGTATTCCTGCCAAACAGACAATAGGAACTAACTTAATGTCAGGACAGTTCAGTGCTTTGGTTCTGTCCCATGGCCTTTTGGTCATCTGGTCACAGTCACTCCCATGATGTGATGTGATGTCTTGGACCAGAGCAGATGTGTGTTAAGTGATCTCTCGTGAACAACATGGAGAAACAGACAGTTCACCAAGGACATACTGATGTTATCAACAAAGTGGTGTACAGTGACACTTACTGCTCAGAATGTTATATAGCAGGCAATAAGATCCATGTAGAAGTTTCTGGAAAGACACGTACTTGCAAACAGATTTGCTTTCTTGTGACATTACTGATAAGGAAAAGGAAATAACTATATGTATAAATTATGAATATTAGCAGGTGTTAAAAGATGACCCTAGCTTTTAATGAAACATTACCAACAATTAAAATGCACATAAGTAGTGAGAAACACCCATATACTATTCTGCTTTATAAAATTGCTCGCAGTGAAGATAAATTGTGTAAAATTCCTAATGGGAATACTCAATCTTTATGGAATGTTTAACCTCTGAATATGTAATAATATGCAATATTTTCTCATCAATAATCAAAAACCTACAGTCCAGGAATCATACCCTTTAGATGTTTCAACCCTTTAGATATTCAGAGAATAATTTCAAGCTATTTAAAAGTAAAAGGATTTCTATGGTGCTGTATTCTCCAAGTCAGGAGTTGTAAAATGACTAATTGATGAACAGGACGGGATAGTGACTATAGAAAAACAATACAACATAAAACTTTGTTAGACAAATACAATTTTATTGAAATGGTATTTTATTTTTTGTAAGAATTCACTTAGAGCCCTCCAGTGGCTGAAGGGGAATAGTGGAGGTTCAGGTTTCTACCATGGTCTGCACTGATATTGTCCATCATTTAGAAACTCCCAGAAAAATTCTACCACCAATCACAGTCAAAGAAAAATACTTTTCAGCACTTCTACCACCTCTATTTAGGTAAACGTTTTAGACATTTGTAAAATTTGATTTTTTTTTGTGTTTCTCTGATTAAAAAGGCAAGACTTTCAAAATATGTGTCCATGTTTACACTTTGACGGCCAGGTGAGAATGAACTAAACCAATCTGGCAGACCCAGATCTCTCAGTTTTTATGCCAGGTGTAAATGAGAGAACGTGTAGATTTCCTCGTGTTTTCACCCTAGCGCCTGTCTTTGCTGCGAGTGAGTCTTTGATAGCTGTTACACTGTGAGACAGACAGGCCTGTGCCAAGACGATGGCATCAAAAAACTGACGATTGACAGCTACTGACAGCCGTCTTCCTCCTAAACACACTTCAGGTCCCCCGCGTGCTGCAGCCCTCTTTCTCTCCTACTCGCCTTTTTCTTTTTCCTCCTTTCTCTCCCTCTCTTCTCTCCCTGTTTCCCGTTGTCAGGGGGAACTGAGAAGACTCAAAGATAAAGAGAGGGATGTCGTAAACTGGCACCTGTCATCTTGTTTTGTTTTGGTCAGGGTACAAAGAACATTCGTAAAGTTTTTAAAAAGACATTTTGAAGGATTTAGTTCTTTTTCAGATACATTTAAATCTCCAGGTGGGGCTCAGTCCCTCCTATTAGTTCACAGAGCTTAAAAAATGTTTGGGTTTTGAGAAGTATAAGTTGAAGTATTTGCCTGGCCAGCCTTACCCATTCATTTTGGGAATATTTGCTCTTCTTCATGGAATGGGTTTGGAATTCCTTCCCTTCACAGCGACTTCAGCAGGGTGGAAATCCTGAGGGAACAATTATAACTGTTCATTTAAAATGGGGCAGGCTTTGTGTGATGATCCATTATTCACAGTGGTTGTTCAATTGTGTCCAGAAGAAGTTTATTATGTGTTCCTTGGTACGGGATATCCTACTGGAGTCCAAATAGACTCTAGTTAAGAAAAATGATTACAATACCAGGGCAGGCTATTATTGCTTTTATTGCATGGTACAAAATCTGGTCAAGATCAAAAAGATCTCAAAAAGTGGCCATATTCTGTGCCATTAGCTACGTTCAGCAGTCTCCTGAACAGTCTATTAGTATATAACCTAAGGTCTCACCACGATGGCTGACATTTTTGAAAAACGAAGATACCGAGCTGTAAACAGGTGCATGGATTCAAATTTCAATCTCATCACAGCAAACATAAAACAATGCAGGGAAAAACAGACCCACACCTGGATTTCTGAGGTTGTTGCTAGGTTTCATCAGCTTCACTTGGGACGCCAACGTTTCTCTGTCGTGTTCAACCTGTGGAGTCATTATCTCCTGACACACTTATCTGCTCCCTAAATGATTTCTCTTCATCTCACGCAAGTTACCTAATCAAAGTTGAAAGAAGAGAAGAGCCCATTGCCTTACAGAAATCCCAGTGCTTTCAACCACGTTCACTGTCATTCCGGAAATGAGCGGAGGCAGCTGAGAACTCAGATGTTCTTTCACATCGTGACAGGGTGTCTCTTAATGTGCTTTATGATCTTTACCGTTGGCTTTAACTGAAAGCTTTGGTCGGGGACTTGACTAATCACATTACACAAATTATACATTACATTCTGTTTCTATATCTGCCCTGTGCCCTTTGCTCCGTCTCACTGCAGCATGTGTTGCTCATCGAGATCATTAGTATGTGTTGAAAAGAGCACAGGCAGGAGGCAAATCTAAAGTTTCACTCAACTTGAAGCTGCTGGACGTTTCATGTAATGACAGAGCGTTGGCTCCAGGAAGTCTAATAAGATGGGAATTGTCAAGTTCTTTATTGGGGGGGTAGGACTTGAGTGTCGCTTTGTGAAAGGCTGACACAGGATTCCACAAGTGTAGCTGTATTGTTACATGTCAGAACTGGGAAAACAACAACTGTAAGGAAATAAAGAAATGAGGACTTATTTCAAGAATTATAGTCTGTTTTGGGTGTTTTGGTTTTGCTGTATGTTAAACTGAAGTGAGTAAAATTTTCCCAATAAGAGCACGATGTGACATGTAATTAGTTCTGGTGGCTGTCATGTTTTTGTTGAGCAGAGGTGTTGACATTTCTCAGCGCTGCTCATGGAGTTTGTCTTAAGGCTGTCAGAGCTGCAGAAGAAGTTACTTTAAATTTTTTTTGGGGGAGGGGTGGGCATTATTATTGAAAGAAACTAGCACCAGTTATTATCCAGATGTGCCATTGTGAGGATGAGCTGACATCTCCATCTCACCCCTAATCCACATCCGTCTGCTGAGCGTGTTTGTTTTAGTTTTACACGAGAATGTAATTACCCCGGTTAGACATGCAGCTGTTAGAAAAACTGATTTTATGGATCACGGCCATTGCCAAAAAATGTAAACTCCTTGGGCTTAATTTGTCAATTATTAAATCATAATTCCATTTTCTTTTGAAAAGCTTTTAACTGCAGGGCTTTACCAATCATCTTCTTTTAGAACATTAACTTTTTCTGCAATTTTAATCTCAATAGTGTGTCTAGATTTTTTCTCCCAAATTAGCTAACAAAGTGCAGGGATGATTCATGGCAGAAGAGGGCATAATTTATAATTAGATTACAGTCTGACAGAGTAGAATTTATTAATTATGAAGACGCACACACAGCCTTTGATACACTTTGCTGTGTCCCCTTTGACTTCATTGGCACATTGCTCACTCATCTGTAGTCAGCTGCTAGGTCGAGTTACAGAGTCGAGCTAACACATTGTTACAACGAATTATGCACAATCACGGACAGGGCAGCCTCTAAGTGATGGCCACAATATGCATTTGCCTTTAGAGCTTAAAAGGGAGTTTAATTTATTGAGGGTGTCACATGGCGGGAGTGAGTAATTATTTCCAACACCCATAGACCACAGCGGCTAATGTATTCCAGGGCCCTAGGGGGAGCTGTCAGGAAGAGGACACCCTTACTGCAACACTGCTCCCAGACAATGTTTGTGCTTTTCAAACGCACCCATTAATACTTCTATGATGCTTTGTAATTGTTGAAGTTCTTGTAAATCCTGTGGCGCCGAGGGCTATGCTGATGAAGAGACGTCCAGGAAATTGAGTGACATACACCTGCGTTTTCACAAAAGAGAGATGAAGTACATATTTCTGCTGTGTGTTTTGAAGTCAAAAGCATCAAACATTTGTGTTTATCACATGAAAGCACTATTGTTTAGTTGGCTTCCTGTCTGCCGTTGTAGTGAAGTGTAAAGTTGTGGCGAGTCATTTCTTGTCTGAGCAGCTGTTTGCAATAAGTTATCAAGCAGCAGAATCCAGGCTCTCTTTGATCGTGGTATTGTTTAGGGAGACGGTCAGTAACTGGGTCAAAGTAACAAATAGGTGTGCTTTTCTCGTAACCCACTTATCGTGACAAACTTGCAGGGGAGAGAGCACAACATTCACAATGACAAGCTTGGTAGACCATAACTCAGTAAATGTATTACCATCTGTACAGGCCTATGTTATCGTTTTAGCATCACTGGAATTTCAGTTCTGATCATAAATAAAATAAAAACTAATGACTTTCCTGATGCATTTGCAGTATGAGATAGCCTTTTTTATTTTTAAACTGCCTTCTATTGTGTTTGCTGTTTTCACAATAGCTCTCATTTACAAAATGGGTATAGACCAGAGCAAGCGTGGGATTTATGAAACTGTGCACCACACCAATGCCAGCATATGCTCAACTGCTCAGCTGTTGATAAATCTGGCGGCTGAAATGTATAGTGTGATTTGAAATAACACTTCTAAATATTCTATGTTGTGATGGCAGTGGAAATGGGCACAAGCTTAGTTTACTGTTGTACTCACACTGGATAAATGAGAGGAAATATTTGGACTGTTTATTGCAGAAGAGTTGTAATGACCTCTTCCTATACTGCCCTAGAAGAGTTTTTGTTCTCCCTTTTCTCTAGAGCTATTTGGGCATATTGTACTGTCAATGAAGATGATAAAAGCAGAGCAAATTGCACCTGATGCTCTGTTAAAGTCAAGAGCCTTAAACTATCTTTGAAAAATATGCCACTTATGAAACATCTGAATAATCCACATAGCACAAAAATCTCTATATGGTCCATTAGGTACTTATAAGTATTCTGTAAGTCTAGGGGTAGTATAGTAGTGTCACTTCTTTAGTTAAAATGAATCATTACATAAATAATATTTTAGTATCCTGTCGACATTTTTTATTAAACAATTGATCCAAAAAGAAAGTAATTGAGAAGCTAAATACAAACAGAGATTTACCAATACTGGCCTTTTGCTTTTTGCCATTGGCACAGTGTCAGAGTGTTCTTCATTAAATCGTGTACAGTCAATTTGTCATGAGCTGACACACTTTAGAACGTAGTGTCTGGGGCATGTGTCTGGAAACATTGTAAAACCACTTTTACAGGGTTCAAGCAAAGTGTAACTTTTATTTCAAGCCATCACACTGGCCGGGAGAGTTGCTCCAAGACAAATCAGGGGCCTTGCTCTTTTAAACAGCACTGATAATAACCCTTCCTTTTGCATCTGTGAAAAATCTCCCATTATCTATTGATTCGCTCTCACCCTGTGTCTCTGTGACTTACGCCTCTCTCTAATTCCCATTACCGGGAACACTGTAGCCTTATCAAGGGAAACAATAAGCCACTTGTCAGCGCCGCAAGAAAATATGAGGAAGTATCTGCCCGGTCTAAAGGAACTCATGACTCTTGTGGTAAAAAGCACTCAGCCTTTCTGCTTTAGAGTGAACCTCTCTCGTGGCCCTGCCCCCTTTGCCAGTCCTCCCTGTGACCTCTACCGCAGGCTGGTGCTAGGGTGGGGAAGCATCCGAACATCTCACTTAATCTGATCATCAGGGGATAAGTCACAAATTGAATTTTTCTCCCTCCTATAGGAGGCAGGGTATTTATTTATTTATTTTCCCTTCACAATTTACCAGGTGGGGTTGAGTGGATTGGGACACCCACGCTTTCCTTGACTCCCATCCTCAAATAGAAGCCCCTGCTCCTAGGCCGTAAACCTGTCACAAAGATATGTCTCTCTTGATGATGGCATCCCACTTTTTTTTTTTGTCCCAGCTGCTCCTGTGGTGTGCTGCGCTGGCTGTTATCTCCTTCCTGCCTGCGATGTCTCCCTGCTCTTTAAGACAAAGGGTAATAAAGCTATAAATTGTGTGGTCTGCGGAAGGTATGGACATTCTGTCTGGGAGAAGCTGTAAGAAGTGCCATAAAGCACCCTCAAAGTCATAGCTAAAGATTTACAGTTATTTAACATCCTCCTCTTCCTCTAAATCACAGTGATAAGAGAATTAAGTGATGGCTATAGGTTCTTTGTCCTTAGTCTATTGATTTTCCTGGGCCCTCAGAAGGATCCTGAACATTATAATTATTGAGCCCTGGAGTTGGATGCAGGTTTACAGAGTAGGAGCAGCGCCCTCGGTTCGATTCTAACACAGTTAAAACAAAAGACACCCGTTTTTCAATTTGGTAATGGGCTTCCAATTATGCTTCATTTACCTTGTTTGGCCAGAAAATGGTTTATTCTAGGCCCCTGTGCTATAAACAGCTCTTTTGTGCGGTGACAAAACCCCACTAACGGCTCTATTTATCTTGAATTGTGGCTCTGCTTCTTCAGCAATTATTCAACTGTGTGAATAGGAGGATTTTTTACAATCACAGTTTATCATTAAGGACGTGTTAGGAGTCTCTGTGTTTATCTGAAGCTAATGTGAGTAGGTGAGCGGCAGACTCACAATGCTTTATATTTATGTTAACTCCAAAGGCAAAGGACATAGGCAAGACTAATAAGTTTCCTCTCTATCACATTACCAAATCACCAGAGTAAAAAATGCAGTTTATTTTTGTGTGACTCATGTTTGACCTTCTGCCTTCTCCGGTACATTCCTGCTCTGACCTATGGGTTCTCAGGCACTACACTCCAGTGACGTCAAGATCTTTTGAGTAATGTTTAGAGAATTCTTCACCAGGAAAAAATAGATACAGAATAGCATATCATTTTGGATCTTGTATGTGCATCTACAGACTTTGGTGTATGAAGAAACTAATGTTTCAATATGTAAAATATAAAGGGTCACCTACTATTACAAAAGCACTATAGCAAAGCACAAAAAGGTGTGACGTTTGCATAAACAGATTGCAAATTATTTTACAGCACAAACAAGAAACAGTTGGTGTATAATGTGTAGTGTATACTGTATTAAGTAGTACAAGTAGTTTTTATTCACAGTCACTTTTTCCACAGGTATTTGAAGCAGGAGCAACTGAAATGTGATATTAATGATAAGCTTTATTGTGATAGTTTATAAAGAATAACTTCTTTACTTTTGGCTCTTTGTGTGTCTTCACAGAACGCTTCGTCAGCAACTACAGTCACTTTCACCTTCACTAGTCTAAACCCTGGGCTTTGAAGGTAAGGGGATTCTTTTGACACTAAAGAAGATCATCTATAAACAGTATGACACCACTGCTCTTTATGATGCTACCACTGCTAGTACTCAGTGCTTGTCAGTATCAGAGCCTTTTGTTCTCGTATTATTCCAACCCTTTTGCATGTATATAGGGTCAAGCATTTAGAACTGAAAATAATTACTGTGTCTTCTCCAGTAAGCATCATTAATAGCTCTCATTTATTTAATGGTAAGTGATTGTTAATTAACCATCAAGATGTCAAACCAAATTAATAAGGGGTTACTTTTGCAAATATAACTAGTTTTATATGTTTGTTCAATATATACTAAGCAACTGCTGAGATTAACGTAAGTACTGCAACATGTTTTGACCTTGCTGATGAACAGCTAACTATAATATTAGTTTGACCCATTGTGTGTTATATTAAAAACATGTATAATTCATAATATAAAGCTATTCTTCACAGTAGTAATCTTTGTGACTCTATTGAAAAGACTATTTGCTATACCTCTGTGACTCTAAACAACTGTTAAGGTCAGGGAAAGTTTGTGTTTTGGTTGAGAATATAGCATTGACGTCTGTACACAGGGCGCTCAGTGTAGTATCTAAAGTAGCTCTGCTGGTGCAAACAGCCCGAGGAAAAGGTTTTGTGGCACTATAAAAACGTCACACTGATTCAGCCTTTGAAAGGGGACAGTCATCGCCCTCTTGACCACATAAACATCCTATAGGTCGCTCTGAGCAGCGGTAGATGTGAGAAGAATCTTTGTAAGGAGGCCAATACTGCGAGAAATATAGACAAACATAGTCTATTTCTTTGTTCAATTCTTTCTTATATGAAAGACACACACATACAATACACACACAGCACTCATGCCTCAGGCGCCACAGAGGGCCGCAGCCCCACTTACCGCCGCCTGACAGTTGGCTTCTTAACAAAGACGCCAGGAATATAATTAAATCATTTACCTTTGATACCAAGCCAGCTTTGTAATTAATTAATTCACCCAGGGTGTGCAGGAATTACATTTACTGAGAGACAAGGCTGGAATAAGGAAAGGAAAGAAAAAAGAAAAAATAGTCTTTCTGCTGCATACTTTGGGGACAAAACCCAACAAAGCGCCTCCTCCCTCTGCGTTCTATGTTGCCACAGCAGTATCCACCGGGAGTAGAGAAGTTAAGTGCCTCTCTAGTCGAAATAATGACCACGCGCTGATGTTTAGGCCTCATCAGCCGGAGCACCCCAGGGCCAGTGGAGGATGTGGCGAGCGGACAGGCCTTGCTTTACACATCCCTCTCATTTGGCTTGACCTTTTGCGGCAGGCTGTCAACATCATCAGTGAATATATGTCACCAGAAATAGCCTCGGCAGAGAGCGTAATGAACACATGGACAGATACAGGTTAGGATGTTAAAGGCAACTATCAAAGCTTCCCTTGAACCTCTGATATGGATGATGAATCTTGAAAAGTATTGTTTAAGTGATGCTTGTGTAAATAGCCTTGTATATGTTGTTTCTTGTATTATTCTTTGTGCTGTCTGTTAGTTGTTTGCCTTAGGTATGTTTTTCCGCTAAAAGTGATGATCACATTTCCCTTTTTTGTATCTCAGTCAAGATACCTCTGTAGCATTTTGTAAGATGCTTAGAAGGCAGCCCCCGAGCTAAATCTTCACTGTCATCCTTTTTTTGCTTTTCCGAAAACATCAAGCATTTGAATCAATGAGCCTTCATCAGCTATCTAATTTTTTCCCCGTCCGTATCGCGTAGCTCTGACACTGCCAGTCAAGCAGGAAAAAATACAGTGTTGTTTTTCTTTTTTCCTACCTTGGTGTGTAATTTACTGCCGCAGCAAAGTTAAAAGCATCTGAAAACCACTTCTGTAAATGATTGCTGATAAATTGTAATGAATCATATAGAGCTGCAAGATGTCTGATTTATAATTTGGGGCTGAGGCAGGATATATTGCCTTGAGAGCTTTAGGGAAGAGTTGGTGAGCGCAATAGGCACATTTATCACTCCATAGTCAAGCCATTTTTAATTCCTACCACTATTAAGTCTTGTACTGTTCCTTACAAGACGTTACCACTGACTGAATATCAACCTGTCCATGGTGGTATGTAATTGTAGACAGTATGGGGTGGTATTCTCTGTGGTTTCAGGCCAGGAATGTATACCAGTTTTCATGATGGAAGACCAATGCAAATCTCTACACTTGATTTATTTATATACTATATGTGGCAAATATTTTTACCAGATAAAGTCTGATGCCGCTGTCTTAAAAGCAACAGTACCATAACTGCATGTTTTCATTTTGTGCAATGTGGTTTTGTTTATGTTCTGACTCAATTATGTTTAATGTTAGAGAAAACAAGGTCAACTGAAAGTCATTTTACTGATGAGATTAACAAATTGCAACACAAACAGTGGGTACTGTGGGTGTCACTGCATACCTAGTAACAGCCGCTTGGCTCAGTAGGGGAAGAACCTGAGTTAGCTATTAGCATCTGTATTAGCATTCTGCCAAACGATTCTTAAAAGCATTAAGTACAGTATGAGTTAGGTATGTCAACATTCAGAATCACTTCTAAACATAGTTAAGTGTTATTTGCAAATTAGGGTTGGTAGTGTTTTAAGTTTAAATATCTCTCAGCTTAAGCCCCACAGTTTAGAAATTATAGATTATCCTTATTCTAAACTGACAAACATGGACTTATATAATATAATTTTAACTTGAAATTGAAATTTTGCATTCACTTCCTGTGATAAAATAAAAAGACATGCCATTTTAGTTGTTGCTGTTAAATAAAAAAAACTATAGAGCTAACATAAGCTTAATCTTTTGTCTATGAAATAAAGTCTAAACAAGACTAAGCCCCCTAATAGCATGGGGCTAATATACAGAATAATGCTTTTCTACCCTGTGGCCACAGTCATATGGTGAGAGTATTTACATCCCTCTAAGACGATAAAGAGCATTTACCCGAACCATATGCTGCAGCTTTCATAATGGTTAGTGATATTTGTATCACGGACCTAACAATTAACAATGAGAAAAGACGCTGGCGTTAACCTGCGGGTGTTCCCTGTAGGGATGACACCCTTCTTATTCTGAACATTTTGTGTTGCCACCCCCATCCAAACTCCAAATGTCCATTCTCTCATCCCCCACTTTCCTTGGTCCCTCTGCTCGGGGTCCAGTAGAAGTGATTTATCTTAGCGTGAAAAGACTTGTGATGACGCTGAGACAGGGGGCCCCAGGCCCTTGGCATTGAATGCTTCAATGGCGTTTGCATGAAGTTCATGGCCCCGGAGCCACGATAAATGTCAAGTGCAACAAACGTCCTGTAAATAAGACAGACCGCTGCCAAGCCCACAGACTGCTTATTGACTGGCATAAGGTACTCTTATGTGTGTGAGTGCACGGGTAAAGCCAACCTTATCTTCCAGAATAAAAGGCAACAAATCTTATATTTCATAGTTGCTGTCTGTCTGTGAGAGCAGTTATGAACAGTCCCTGGCATGGCTTTTATGTGACATCTACAGTATATGTGAGAAAATGTTGAAGGTGAAAGCTCTCAAAATGATTCTGGGTTTTCTTCATGTAGTTCAAAGTAAATTTATTGGTTGGCATTATACCCAGATTTTTTCCTTTTTTTTCTGGGCAGTTTCTTATGGCTGCGACTCTATGACCTAAGAAGTGTATAAAAATCTATAAAAATCAAGATGTGGATGTTGAACAATAAGCATTTTGTTCAGGACACAATGTTTACAGCAGAAGTATTGTAAGATGTGCTTTTTCACATGCCTAGTTATAATACAAACTGTTATGGCCAAATGCCAAGAGATGCATGTTATAGATTAAATGACACATTTCTATTAAAACAATAACTTATTTTATTGGTGATTAGTTGCCATGGTGGTTGTATACGTTTTATACAACTAAGACATAAAAAGCTTCTTCAACACCTTCCCAAACACCTTCCTGATATAGAAACTACATTCCACCTTCTTGCTGAGATGACAAGGTGCCTTTATTTAATCCTAAAATGTCATTTGAGGACTTTAGGAAAGTCTTCCCAGACACATACTTCAAAGTACCATTTCATTTGATCAACCTCTCCTGCTCTAGAAATTTCCCTTTTGCTTCAAAACGAGTAAGAGAGCAAGAACAGGGGCGCTGTGCTATTAGAATTATCTGGGGAAGTACGGCCCCGCATATATCACCTCCGCCGGTGTCAGCCCCACATGATAAACTGCATTTCCTGTCAGCGGAGGACACTGAAGGTTATGGCTGAGATTAAAAAGAACAAAACAAGCGGCCCAGAATGGTGACACATTCTACCTGCCCAAGTGCTCTGAATAATTCTGACTGTTGTGATGAGCCCTAAGAATACTTCAGTAGTGTCTAAATACAGATGCACTGACAGCTTTTAACATACATGTGTTTGCACGCTTGACTGAGAAGATCTATTTTACAAGGACAAGTTTCCACAGGCTTAGATCTAACATAAAACATGCCGCAATATGCAAACATTTGCCTACATGCACTCAGCTGATTAAATAGCTGCATAAATTATTGTTCCTTGTCATCTTTTGATATAAAGGCAGTGACTCTTTCCTCCCTCTATTGAATTGACTCACAAACATGAGCAGCACTATTCCGAGTTGGTCCTGCCCAGGGAGCATGGCCTGCTGTATATCCAACTCTCAGCAGTGACCATAAGCTGCATTTGCTTGCTGCCTCCAGACGCACTGAGGCAATTTATGGGCCTCTGGCTGCAGGCTGATTAGAGCAGCGCTTGTAAAATGTATTTTGGCATGTATGCAGGGTTTTACTGGCGCTCCCATACCATACATCACCCGCACATCAGTGCTGAGGAAGAAGGAGGTGAAACAAGAACAGCAGAGGGAGGGCGGCGTGTCAGTGTCAAGAGAGGGCATTGTTTAAGCCTCAAGCGGCCTTCACATTGGAAATGGTTTCACTCAATCTGTCAGCACCTCATTTTTCCATTTTTAGGACATCACAGAAAAGAACATTGAGTAATAAAGTAATAATTACAGAATAATCTTCCTTCAACCCTTTCCCTGCAGTGGTATTTACTGACCTTTTGTCAAATACAAATATTTATTTTCTGTTAATGAAGAGTCATAACTGCATGTGCATCCAACCTTGGCCTTTTTCCAAACTCCGTCCCAGCTCCATGGGCTCTGTCACCTAACTTTCAGCATGATTTGTGACAGCACTGTCTGACCAGAACAATTGCATTAACAAGCGCCGGAAGGCCCTGGCTGTCGGGCCCTGATGATACCATGTGAGATCTTTATTAAATTACAATTATGAGACGACAAATCCACTCATTGTTCCACCTTATGGACCATGCTTGGACACGTGCCACTGTCACATGAACAGCGAGTCATTTCTGTAGGATGGGTCTTTACCCTTCAGGCATCTTGTCCTCCATAGCAACTAAACTGTTAGATACATAAAGTGAGCACATACACTGTCTGAGACAATTACATTTGCTGCAGGCCAATACATTTTAGATAAACCCACCTCCAACAGCCACCACTGTAATTAGCAATGTTTTTTTATTTTATTTTTTTGCATGCAGGGAAAACCAAGCAATCACACAAAAATAAATCACATATTACTGACGATCATATCTACTTCTCAACAATAGACAGTTGAACTGGGTTGAAGGATGTCACAGGGGTTTTCCCTCATAGTCTTTGTTTGAACACGTTCCTGGTAATTACTGTTTGTAGACAAATATAACAGGCCAGTGAATAGGAAACAGTTGACAGACATGATTGTCAGTTTGACCAACTATCGCACACTCTGAAGACCTACTTAACATTTCTTTTGCATAAATAACGTGATTTCCAAAGATAGTAATCACTTGTAGCTCCAAGCCATTAGCAGGTTATATGGGTAACAGCACAGACTGTTTCTCCCTCCATAAACCGGGCGTGCACTTTGCTTTAACAAGTATCGCTTGCTGATGTTTATGGACTTTCGTCTGAGGTTATAGTAGCTAGTTTTGTTGTTGTGAATGAAAGGAGGTACCGTGAGCTGTGCCTGCTAATCTAATAAAGCAGCTTAGCCAGCAATGCATCCACAGTCCATTCCATGACTACATCATTAAAAAAGATACACACCAATGTAACAGACAGAAGGTGGATGTTAAAAAGCTATAGCCGTCACTTATTTTTCATTGCCTTGAAGCATTACTTTTGTGTTACGTTTTATGGATTAGTGTCATGTATGTGGCGATGATGTGCGCTTTACCTTCATGTAGGTTTTGTCGTTTTGGCAATTTATATTCTAATCTTTTCAGCCAGATCTCAGTTTTACCATCTTTAATGAAAAAGCAGGGGTAATCACTCCGAGTCCTCCGTGCCCAGCAAATCATAAGCATTCAGTGACTTTTAGCCTTTAGCAGGTGTAGCCTTAATGCTTGTGTAAATAAAGCAGTTGAATATTAAGAAAATCTTTAATATTCTCTACCCTCTCACTGGTACATATATGTATGTAGTCTTTAGGTTGCTATTTGCTAAGATCATCTTGTTTATGCAGAATCTACAGGTTTTAATGACCAAAAACCCCTTTGTACCTTGTTTAGTGGTAGTATCCAGATTGTACAGACAATATAATTCTCTGTTGCTTGTCTGCATTTTGAAATATAACCCTGTTGTCTACTTGATGATTAACAAAAAATTAATATTTTAGAAATACATACCACAGTAGACTACTCAAAGCTAAATCAATTCTTAAGCCTCAGATCTGATCTACAGTTTGCTGTGATTAAAAAAAATACTAAAAATATATAAATAAATGTCTGATTTACAACATGCAGTAACCTTAAATAGGGCACAGAGAAATTTTCACTCATGTACTGCATGTAACACACTCCCACTGATGCAATTTCAAACCGACATGTGAGTGTTCATTAGCAATATTGTCAAGTAAGTCCACTAGGAAACAAATAAACAATTACTCTGACCAAAGCGCCTTGGTGCATTAGTGTTATTTATGACCCTCACATAAATATAAATTGAGGTGAATAGGAAATGAAGTCCTCTCTAGGGTGTCATTCAATTGGCGACAGAAAGCAGTAATTCACAGATGCAGAAAACAATGCCGTCTGCATATGATGATGTGCTGGGTGGATAAAATATGCCCGCTACTTGGCATGTGTGGCAATCGCATATGCAGCAAAGCATCAAGTGCTCCTGAAGGATCAATAAAGTGCATAGGATTAAGGATTTATGATGACGTCCTATCGATCAATTAGGATAGCTGACTGTTCAAAGCACTCAGAGATGCCGATGGGTAACTAAATCAGAGGTTAGACAGAATTACTGTATAAGACAAGATCAACAATGGCATCTCACTCTGATAATTACTGTCACACTTTTTTAGAAGCTAATAGGAGAAGACAAAGTGACTGATGTGGAAGTGCTGATGGACAAAAGTTGGATTGGGCGTCTTGCTGTTATTGAAAAGTTATATGTACCATCATTAACTACACATGCCCCAAAATTGCGTCTAATGAAGCCTAATTTGAATACAGTGCATACAGTAGTGTGAGTACTATCATGACTAAAGTTCATTTAATGTGTTAGTAGCAACCATCCTAAAACAAAAGAAGACAAAATGAAATTGACAAAGATGAAAATCCTCCTCCTGTGACTTCTGAGGGAGAATGGAGTCATTTAGTAAATTTCTTTCCTTGCGCCTATCACTCAAACTGAGCTGCTTTCACTACACAGCTGATAATCATACATATTCTATGTGCCGGGGTGCCATAAATCTCTGTCGCTGTTTCATCCCCGAGTCATTCATCAATCACGAGCGGGAGCAGGATGAAACACCGCCCGCTTGGAAATATATCATATTAGTACCTGGGATGTTTACCAAGATAATGGGAGACAACAGCACGGGGTGAAATATAGCACCGCTGCATTCTCTAAATTAAAACCACTCCTTTTTCCACATTCAGACCACCCTGTACTCTGGGAGGCTGTTGTCAGTAGCAACTGCCCTTCCTTCACCTTCATACACACTTCAAAGTCACATAACGGTTTGCACAAATGCTGATACATATTTTTAAGAAAAACTATTTAATTACACAGTAGGTGAAGTGGCCTCAAATCATAGCCTTTCAAGTAAAGAGATTTATGGGAAAAGTTTTAAAAAGATATATAACCTAGAAGGAAAGTTTTAACTTTGAGAAGTCAATCTTTTTGATCAGGTTTGAACAATAGGCTTTCAACACATTAGTCATCTCCCACTGAACGGACCTATAATACCACACCTCAATAAATCACTCCCACTTCATTGTCTTCTATTTTCTATATTGTCCCAATGACAGCTTTGATTCATTCGTAATTAAAATAACCTTCACTAGATTGAAGAAATTTGAAGTCATTGTTACGTCATTTATAAAGAATGCTGTCAATCAAACTGAAGAATGACACCTGTCTCACCTAGACAACCAAGTGACATTACACGTGTCATTAACTCAAGTGGTACTGAGAGAGTTAAATCTGATGTGGAAGAGGGTACTGACCAGCACACAACAATAGTGTCAAACAGACAGCTAAGGGACTTTTTTATCTTATATTTTTACATAAAATCTATTTAGGGTATCATTAATTAGACAATGTCTTCATACAATGTCTCAAACATTAACTTTATCAACAAAAGTTGAAAGGAAGTTCCCTTTACCAGAGGGGCTGTGATTTGTCTTTATGTAAGGCGACAGTGGTTATATGTGTTGGGTTGGGCATACATTCTCACGCAGTATTTCAGGTTGTCATATTGTGCGTTACAGTACTTCAGACTCTGGTGGTACAAAGTTACTACAGGCAGGGAAATTTTATCAGTTGAAAATATCGGGAATGCAGTGCAACAGTGTCAATGGCCCAACAGTAAAATCCAACGTCATGACTACATTTTAATAATTTTATAGTTGCTGAAGATGTGTAGTCTCATTTTCTGAAGCCCAGTCAGGACATAATGTGGAGCTCACTGATGGTGCTTTGCCTCTCCAGTTTTTAGATTAGAAATGTAATTTGGAGAGATGAATGTATTCTATTCCAGTTTGCTGTGATCAGAGGTACTGCTGTGCAGAAAACAGCATTGCCTCCCGATTATTGAATTTTTATGGTCAGGTAATTAATTGCAGATTCCATGTTTTGTTCTATTTCTTCCTCTGTGACATTTTAATTTCGACAAAAAGCCACAGTCTCTATGCAGCCCTTCTCTGGAGATCCTAATGGCCTATAAAACATGATGACTTATAGATATGGCAGAGACTTCACTTTGCCAATGATTGTTTGAAACCTTGCTGATCACACAGAATTTAGTCCCCCTCTTGCTTCCTCCTTCCTACACCCGCCATCTCATCCCTTCTTTCCCTCTTCAAGCTCCGGAATTCATTTCTTGTCAATTAAACTGCAGCTACAGTGTCCCATCTGAACAATGGGAATCTATCAATGTGTCATTGACTAGGAATTCATTATTGGATGCGGCCTAGTAACTTTTCAAAAGCAGCGTTCAAGCCATTATTCCTTAAAGACGATTGTCATTACTTGACCAGGCAGGCGCTGTCCTTGGCTTGCATTGCAAGCACTGCATTTAAGGGCAAGGGGGAATCAATCGTAGTGGAGGGTGACACACGCCATATCTCAAAGCAGACAGGTTTGAATGCTTATATCAAATCAGAATCCTTTGCTGGCACAGGGAACATTAGTTACCTTGGTGTCACGAGCACATGTAGGCCACAGCCAGCCATCCAGAAGAGGAAAAGGGAAGGCGCTTGTTATTTTATGCAGCTCTGCTGAAATGTCCTGAGATATTGATGAGCTACTATAAAAATATCATTCTACTTTTTTTGTAATAAAAAAATGTATACCTTGATTTGTGACTTTGTGCTTTATATTATTTTATAACTCAGGCGATCTGGTTTTATTTTCACAGTATGCATAGTAGCTAGAACTGCATGGCAAATGAGAGTTTGCTTTTTACATTTTTTTTTTTTTATAATAAATTGGTAAAATAGTTCATGTTGAACTGCAAATTCAGCAAAATTAGTATGAGTATGGCTCATTAGGTTAGGCAGTGAGAAGACCATTTTAGCATTTACCAACAGACTCTTTATTAGGAAGCTAAAGCTCAAATGAATAAATCCGGCTCTGGGTGTGAACACTAATCTGTCTTGCTTCTTTAATATATGTTTTGGGGCTATCTATCCAGGAGTGTTTATTTATCATCCCCTGTGCTTCTTGCTTCGTTCTGCTGTCCCCTCATCATGGTGCTCTTTTCTGCTGTGTAAGCACAAGTCCGCACAACATATCACTTCCTAACACGTACCCCCTCCTAACCTTCAAGACTTCGCCCTGCGCGGTCTCGGCGGCTTCGTAATGGCTGATGCAGTTACCATATTTCAGCCCTAATTGGGTCGAAGCTACGCAGCCAATTTGGGAGGGTAGTTTGGAAGAGAGTTCCTCTGCGACATTGTTAGGCGCTGGGATGTCTTCTGTGTTGCCAGGTGTGGATTGTAATTGCCATTGAATGAAAAGAGCACCTCAGAAGTGAAGGGCCGTTGTGGTTTGTTGGGGTGCTTTATCCACAACTGTGTTTTCCTCTCTTTCTGCTCAATAAGTCAATACAGACAAGATGAGATTGGGTGACTTGTCTTGTTTACATCTCTTAGGTGGGTTTTTGGGGAGATCTGTTGCCCTGAGACAATAGTGTTTGTTCTATGCAAGCAAGTTGCGCTCTCATCAAAATGACAAATGATTTTACCGAGCAACCACTGTATACTATTTCCTACCTCCATATTTACTTGTGTAGAAATGCAGTATCTCGTGCATGAAGCATCACTCCCCACCAAAGATGCGTCTTACTGTCTGACCTTCTGTGCTGCACTTCAGAGCCACGATCTATGGTAGCCATTTTCTCTCTAGCCAGTCATGAAGAAGCAAGAGATGTAAATGTCAGTCTGTGTCTCCTTAACACTCAATAAAGGGCTGGGATTGGGCCCTCCGCTCCGACAGTCGATTGGCCATCTAATGAGGAGAGGCCTTACCATAACTCTACAAGATTCACTACTGTTTGGGTTTCACCAGAGGCCCTAGCACAGTAATAATTCCAAGTAGATAAATGTTTTCCCGATAACAAGCTGAAATAACCTGTCAAGCTGAAGTTGATGAAGACAAGAAGAATCGCACAATTAGCGATCGGGTAGGATTTATCCTGGTGGTAAGAGACACAAGGCAGCAGGAACTTCTTTTCTCTTTTTAGCAAAGATCACTGCTTACCTCTCAGGTCTGCTCCTTCTTACTTTTGTATCTCTTTCAACAATCTGTGCGTCATCTTTTAGAGCCGTTACTTTCATAGCAGTCCTAGTTCTAAATGCCTTCCCTCGCTAGCATTTAGCTTGTTAATGTAATTGAACTCTCTGTGAGGAAAGGTGTTATAAATGATGCTGTTGCAATGAGACAATGCTCTCTAATCTCCGTTTATCTCGAGGCATTCCTTGAAAAACTGTGGCAGTGCCGCAGCTAATTTAGATTTGCTGCAAAGATAATAAAAGGGAGATTTAGAACGGCACACATTTGTTAATGCGACTTATGTTAACGACTGCATTGATTCTGTTGCTCTTTCTCATGAGCTTATCACGCCGAGGTCTTGATTTAGTTTGTATATTGGCACCTGGTCATAATTTTCAAATAAAGGACTTTCTTAAGTGTCCTGCAAAGCCTGAGATTACATTGTGTCAGTCCATTACGCCGCCCCATAGCATGCAATGTTAAAAGGAGCTTCTAAAGTTGATTAATAACAACCAATTTTGTAATAAAGAGGTAGGACTACAGTAGCTATTGTAATTAACCTTTAAGTGTGATGGACTTTAGCGTATATTGCCCATTTCTATTACTGACCCACATATATCACAGCAGAATATGTAGCCATTCCTTAAATCCAAAGCCTCCAGGGAAACCAAGCTTGTGATGACATCATATCCCCGCGGGAGTGTGAATTATCTTGTTTTCACCAGATTTCTCATATGTATTTTCTCTGCTGTTCTTGCACAAATGAATCATTTAAACCATTAGCAGCTGCTAGCTCTTTCATTAGAATGAACTATATCATCCGCTCCCCAGAGGCACCCCCGAGCCACCGGACTGTGAGAATACATTTCAGTGAGGGAGAATATTGAAGGCAGCAACATGCCTAGGTAAAGTATTACTTAATTTATACTGCTAATGTATAACATTGATTCTCTGTGGGGAAAATAAAGGACAACATATTTTCAGAGCCCACATCATTAAGGTTTAATAATTTAGGCCCAGTTAGTGTTATAATAAATACACTGAGGGAACTTAAGTGAGGCTTTTGGTGATGAATGCAATTAGAAAACGTTGCACTTACATAGAAGAGTAATATGAATGGGGTGTAGAAATTAATTGGAGCTGGAGCAATGGTATGGCCCGCGGTGTTTCATGGGAGGTATAAAAAACAGCCTTTTGCTCCAAGAGCCCATTCCAGAATACTAACTATCCTCTGCACAATGAGGCTCCTTATCAATATCTACATAATGAACAAATGGCTGCCTTAAAAAATGACCTGCTTCCTATTCTTTTTTATCCAAAGCTGAATTACGCTCTAAAATTAACAGGCGGTGATAATGTGCATTTGAAAATCCTCCGAAGCATTTCATTTTATTGCTGTTGGGAGGCTTGGCTCTGTACATTACCGACCCTGGTGCACATTGTTGGAATAATGGGATAAAGACATATTTGCATATGCGGTCCCTTTAATTCATTTCCTTCACATATTTCAGGCCTGGGATAGCCACACACAGGTACCACACAGTGGTGGAAAAAAGTTGTGTGGCTTTGTACTTGGCTTTATTTCGATAGGGCATGTGGAAATGAAAGGTGTCATGTGCATCAACAGAATTACTTAATAGTCTGTTCTCTTTCCCAAGACATAATATAGTGATCTTTGTACAGTGGCCCATCTCATCCTTGACATTTTTCCCATAATGAGTTTTTTTTCACCCTGAATGGTTTCCTATCTGGAAAATACCGGTGAGAAACTTTGTCTCAAACATCCCGAATTGTAGGGTGTGATTACTTTGCCATTGTATGTCTTTGAAAATTATACAAAAATATAAAATTTCATTAATTTTTTTCCATTCTTTTTATCTACAAGGTCTTATTCAAGGTAAAGACTTTTCATTTTTCCCTGAGATAGCACTTTTTACACACCACAAAAATATTACAAATGTGCTGCCCTTGAAAAATGAAAATCAAAGGTATGAAAAAGCTCCTATAGGGATCAGAGCCAAGTTCAGAGTCTGATATCAAGCCCAGTTTACTCTTTATGATGTCATTTTCTTTTTTATGAACGAAGCAGGAGGTTTAAAGCTCAAGGCAGATTTGAGATCCAGGTTTGGCAGTAATCTCCTTCATACTGCAGTGTGTATATTTGCTCTGTTGATCTCCAGAACTACACTCCTATTGACACAGGCAAGTCCCTTTTTTTTTGGTTTGAAAAGCTTCACAGGGCAGACCCACTAAACATTTATGGATGTCATTTCTGTTCAGTCCCAGGGACTTGCTCTCTAATAGCTTTTAGTGTCATGTAACACTTCTACGTGTGAGTGAATGCACAAATGTGTCTGAGACCCTGCTGAGTAAGTTTACGCTAGCCGTTAATCACTGCGTGGGCCAGCTGGCTGCGGCCACGGGGCAGGTGGGC
Organism: Neodontobutis hainanensis; assembly: GCA_024349245.1. NCBI lineage: Eukaryota > Metazoa > Chordata > Actinopteri > Gobiiformes > Odontobutidae > Neodontobutis > Neodontobutis hainanensis. Next base: position 1,267,199 of record JALDNG010000016.1, on the reverse strand, counting down.
CTGTCAGGTTGGCAGCCTCAATCATATGGCCCATGAGGGGAAACTTGAGCCGCGAGGAGAGGACTATCTCTGCACTGTCTCTCAAGGCCCATGTCAACTGGTGCTTACGAAGTGCTATTTTGACTGATACCTTAGATAACAGACCAATGTGTTGAACTTGTCCATGAGTGGTAATGTAATGCCTATAAACATGCACATAAAACTCAAAAGGAAGATATGGCGTTTTTACTTTGTCTCCAGTTTCGTGAGCGTGTAACTTTAATTTGACATAACCCATGCGTTTAAGTGCCTTCCCATAAAAGTTAAATGTAGCACTTGACTTTTAATAAACTTGACCGCAGATGAATATATCATCATGTTAAGACCTCATGTATGTGTGAATAACGGTCACCACGGCGACGCGGTCAAACACAACAGTCGAGCCTCTCTAAACTCCTTATCCCTCCACCAATGCGAGATTCTCCATCTTAAACCTCTCCAACATTCACATTAACTAGCTCAGTGATGGACACGGACGGGGTCATGGGATGTGTTTAGGATTTTCCACTGTAAGTTAACACGGAAGATGGACGCGGCACCGCTAAGCCTGTTTCGTCCATCCATTCTGTCACCTTGAAGTGGCACTGACAGGAAAGCATCTGTTCCCCAGAGGAGCTGACAAGTGTCCTGTGAACTAGGCAGGAATGCTGGGACCCCGGATTAGCACCCGTAGCCCAGGAAGAGGACACTCATTTAGCAGTTAAGAGCAAAGTGGAAAGATGGGACTGTTGGCTACATTAGTAAGAGTTTGCGCTGGTCAGATTCACTCACAGCCAAATGTTCCTTTGAAGCTCCCAAGAAAAAGCATCCTGCCAAATGTTCAAAATCCACCACAGCAAACACGCTTTTTTTGTCGGTAGCAGTATTCATCACTCTTGTCTTTTAAAATGTTACTCAAGAATCAAAACACTTAGCACATAGTTAATCCGGTGGAAAAAGGGTAAATTCCAATATTTGGATTGTGGTAACTAGCTAGGCCCCATTTGTTGTTTTAAATGGTTGTCTGTGTTTTGTTGAATCAGCCACATATGGTTTACACTATATATTTCTCTGACTTGAATGATTATTTTTTCTTCTTGGAGATTTATTAAAAATGGCAGTACTATTTTTGACAAAAAAAACAAGCATTTAGTTGTAGTATCTTCATCTTTTCACCCACTGCTCCCAACCATCTCTATAGCTTTTACTGCATTTTTTACATGTGCGCTGAAGGAAGAACCATGCTAAGATCTCTCTGTATGTTGGAAGTGGTTGCTCCAATTGTAAAATGGGGAGGGCCTTATGCAATGACTCATACAGGAGCTCATGTTGAATGTATCTTGTTGGTACTTGTGGCTATGTGGTCTAGTTGTCCCACTGCATTTGTAGCATGCATATTTTGTAGAGTTATTCTGTCTGTTAGTACTGCCCCATGAAAACCCAACTCAAATTTGTAGAAACAAGACAAATCTTTTGTAATTGTAAAAAAGTTGTCTGACACAACAGAGGAGCAATGACTAACACATCACAAATAAAATATATAAATAAATATATGAATGTTATAATTATACACAAAGTCAAGCACAAATATTCTGTATAGTATGTAGTGCATGTTATGTATGAAAACCACGTTCTGGACACATCAGAGTGACTGTATCTGGAGTTAGCAGCAGTATTAAGATGAGTGATTAAAGTCAGCAGTGAATTAGCAGCTCCAGTGTGATAGGAGCATGTTGGTTCACTTTATAAACAGATTGAAAACAAACCAGCTTGGCCTTTCTAGAGTTTCACACGGCCATCAAACTGTCAGGTCTGGGAACAGGCACCTACCCTTTAATGTCTCCTCATCCCTTGCTGGGCCAGTAAATTCTCTAAAGAGCAAAGACTTCTTTACTACTGCATGGCTATCACAGCCCCCACTCCTCCTCTCAGCTTAGATGTATATAATAGCTGCCCTTATAAATTTTTAAGAGGCCTGTTAATTAAAAGATGATGTGACACTTTTACTTTTAGAACTTGGTGTAATTTTGGTTTGGAATAAAATAGCTGTGGATGAATGTTTTTATAGCAACCACAAGATTTGGACTTGTACAATTCTTATTCTTGTGCTCATTTGAGTTGAATCCATTGATTTACAGCAGAGATAACTCAGCCTTGTCCTGATATTATCTCCCGAGCCTAGTTTTGTTGCAAAAGTTACAGTGAAATTTGTGATCCGCTGTAATGAGAGTTGAGGGTGCCACCAGGAGTCACAGTCATAAAGTTAGATACCATAGATTATCCTGACGGCAGACGCACATGTCCATTGCACACATAGACACATCACTCACAGCTCTGTTTCCAGTCTTCTGTTTAGTGCTGCATTCCTGTGGGCAAGATTTATAAAACGCCAGTGACAACATGTCCTCCTTGGCCTTTAAGACCTACATAAGTGGCACAGTGCTGAGGCCAGCTGGGTATTAATAGTTGGCAATGGGAAAACATAAATTATTGCTCTCTTACCAAAAATGTCATTCAATCCCTACCTCTACTTGTCAAGCTTGTCCTCTTGAACTGCTCAGTAAATCAAATCATATGTTAGCCCTGGACATTTTCAAAGTCCGCCTAGGCTCAACAATTGCCTAATCAATATATCATTTAAGCTGTGTGCCTATCAATTTGACTGGAAGAGTAACAGTTCCTCTAAAAGGGTCTGTGTCCTTTACAGTGTCCCGGGGGAGTCTTTTTTTTTTTTACAAAATTTGAATAAAGACACTTTTGAACTTGGGGCATTTATTAGCTGCCACGTCTTGTTGTGCGGCCTGTCACAACAGCGGTGTAAAAAAGAGATACCAAGGCCCTATTTAGAGCTGTGGTGACCTAAGGGCAAGTTGAAGATGAGGGCAAAGTGTGAAGGAAAGGACTGTGTGAACACGAGATCACCATGCGACTCTCACAGCTCCAGCTGCAGTTCACACCTCTTAGGCTTGGGTCGTCATCTCCACTTACAGCAATGACTGGGTGAGGCCACAACTGATGTTATTATTAACCAAAAAAACAGATAAAATGCATTACATAGATTTTTGGAGTGCCATGGAGTATATTGTTCATTATTATTTTTACTTTTATCTCCTAGGTATTCTCTAAGGTATTCTCAGTTACTCCTCTAACATCTTGTGGGCATTTCTTTTAGTTCTTGGGGGTTCAGAACATTATAAAGCCACCCTGTGTAACTTTTTGTCAGCAGAGGGCACAAATCCCTTTCTGTGCAACCCATGGATAGCTGTCGCCATCTTTTAAGAATCAATTAAACTTTAAAGACGGCAAGTTTGGAAGAATGTTTATGTCTTCTGAAACAGTAGGCTAATTGTAGTGGATTTAGTACAAATACAACTCTGCTAGGGTCTGGTGTATTGGCCTATTTTCTTTATTAAATGTATAGTGTGGTAGAGCGCATCACTCGCTAATCTCTCGCCGAATGCCACTGTTGTGGTGGCAAGAAAGTTTTTTGAAAGTTTGTGTCCAGCTGAGGGTACTGAGTCAGTAAGTTATAAGTAAATTATTAAGACATAAAGTATTCAGTGAAATATAATAACCCACTTCAAAGGAATAAATGTATTTTTAGTTGAAGTTCCAACCTCTTCCATAGTAATAACAACATAGTTCTCTGAACCTTTATCATTCAAGTTTTTGCCATTATGTCAACTTATCGGCTTGATTGACATTTCTAAAACTACATCAACACCTACACCACTACAACAAACTAAATTTAAAACAGTTGTAACGTGCAGTTCATATGACACTCGCAAAAAAGGTTATTATTGGCCTCACCTCGATGATTAATATTTGCTTCCTACAAAGGAAAGACAACTTTCCTTTGATGCAGAAGAGCCAGGTCTAGTCATGTTCCATGGGAAAAGAGGGGTTGTTTTAGTTGCATTTAGCACTAATGACGCCCAGAGGAATTGTTTACCAAAATATGATTTACTGACAAATTAACTCAAATGTGTCGCAGTCCTGTGCTCACCGTGTACATGGCTGCCCGAAGCATACGTGGGGATAGCGCGGATTCCCCTGCCGGCCCGTGAACATCTGCTGGGCCGTTTAGCCAGCTAATAGATCAGGCTGGAAAGAGCGACAGCAGCAGAGGTGCAGGTGTTTGTGGCCAGAGCCAGAAGACATCAAAACCAAAGCCTGGGCCAAATCTGCCAGAACACTACCCAATGACTCACAGGTTCTCACAGATAATAAAACAGGCGTAAAGTTTGCTTAAGGTACAGGTGGGGGTATTTTGCACCATACTCGAGAGAAACCATGCACAGAGCCATTGCTGGGAGAGCGGTAATTGGATGCATATGGGAAGAGGTAAATGAAAGAATTTTGAAAATATCTCTGTGGAATACCTAATGGGGACGGGACAGAAAAGGAAATTAAAAATTATTCGAAGCAGATGGACTGTTCTTTGAGTTTTTCAGGGAAATTTATTAGTGTCGTGTAAGAAATGTGTCTGTTTATTTTGCACTGCCATGAAATGAATAGCCTGCTGAGTTGTGCTTGTGTTAGTTTATGAGCGTCGAGCCATTATTCATAATTTAGAATGCATTTGTTATCGATTGGTGATTTAGTGTGATTTATTGGTGCTTGTCAGGTTTCATTCAAAACTCCACCAGTTTTGTTTCAGCAGCAGGCCCAGAGTTTATGAAAAAAATAAACAAAGTTGGACGATATGTGGATACAGTTTCATTTGTAGCTGATTACATAACAGGCTTGGCTGGATTGGAGGTAGTGCCTGAGTGTAATTCATTTGTTCCTTTTCTTTCTTCATTTCCAGCAACATTAAAATGAAATGTTGTAAAAAAAAATTCAAATGTCAGAAAACCCTTTTTAATCAAAATGTTGAAGAATGGACTCCAACTTTGGACACAACAAAGTTCACTTTGGCCTTAGTTGTAGCCCTATATTAACATCTGATCAGGAACAGCAGCTGTATTAGGAGGCTAACCCTAGAGGATTTGTTAGGAAGCTGTTTTGTTTCCATAGCAAACTTCTCTGGACCTCTTGACTCTGCCTGTCTGAGAACATAAAGATTGAACTGATATGAAACAGTGTAACTGAAACAGTTTCATATTTACAGGCAGTGCTCCTTGATTCAAGGCTATATAGTATACAATTGTTAGTTGTTAAAAATATAAGTAGCATTTATTATTTATAAGATCATTTCTTTATGAGAATAAGTGGGATATTTTGAGTCCACAAAAAGGGTATGGCTGCATTTGTTCAGTTCCTAAATATTTGAATTAGACTGTACATACAGAATAATTTTGTTCATTTTTAAAATAAGCATTTATTTTTATTTAATGCTACGACTAAACAACACTGTAATATACTGTGTTATTTTATCCTAAACTATTTTATTGTAATATACTGTACTCTACAGCTATACTATACTATGCCATGATATGCTATCACAGCAAGAAGTTCCTGGGTTTGATCCCCGACCAGCGCAGGGAGAGTGCATTCCCTCTCTGTAATTTAACTTGAGTGGTGATATTTAAATAAAAAAATGTTTTTACTATACTATACTGTACTGTACTATGCTTTTACTATACTATACTATACTCAATGTTCTTACCATGGAAAAAAAGTAAAAATAATTACCACTGTGTATTCTCTTTTTTATTCCAGCCTAATACATCAGTTGATAAGTTTATTTAGATTGGTGCATGAAAGAATCTAGAAGACTGCATTAGGAGTGTATCAAATATGCTCATGGTTTTGCATGCTTATATTTGCTTGTATTGTCACAGTTTTGTTTTTTTCATCAACAAATTTAAGAATGAACAGAAAAAACTGACACACCGATTGATGCACTGATGGGTCAACTCAAACTTGCATCTTTTATGTGCTATATATATATATATATATATATATATATATATATATATATATATATATGTTTATGTGTTATCTGATAAAAATGAACACACAAAATAAAGGTTGAGAAAAAGTCAAGGATATCAGAGACTGAATCATTCTCCTCTGCTTCATGCTCACCCCCTAGAGCTGCAGGCCAGTGAGGGAGAGCTGTTGTGAGAATTGTGAGAACAAAAACAATTCTCACCTTGAGATAAACAAGGTGAGGCCTGCTCCCTTCCTGCTGCGCTTAGCCAACGTTTCCATCCGGGACGAGCAGGAATTAAACTAACACACAGAGTTCATCGGCTGTCAGGATAAATAAAACACAAGATCCAATGAGTTCTAACCAAGCGAAGGAGAATGGGAATTGAAGTTGGAATCAATAGAAGAAAGAAAAGTTAAGGTGAAAATACAAATGCCCTTAGGTGCAATTAGTATTTTGCTTCACTTCAGAACAAACCTATTTTTGGTAAAGTGCAGGTAAATGCGAGATAGTAGTTGTTTTACCAGTAGCCACGTCCTCACATAACCGCACCATGTCTGTTTTATGTGGATCCAAACCTTGCCCCTACGTTTTCAAGTCTCAGATCAGCACAACTGACGGAAACAAACAAAAGCTTCTCCTGACAGCTCAAAAGCCTTTCTGTGTCTCTCTGAGGTTAGTGACGCTCTGCAAAACTGACGCACAGCGAGGGAAACAATCGCTTCATTAGTTGGAGGTGGAATAGTTTCAAAAAGAGCTCATTCGTTGCACTGAGTGGGGGATTAATGGCTCTAGATCATAGCTTCGACTAAAGTAAATTAAGTTCACGGCTGACAAAATCATTTGGTAATAGAGCTGCTGCAGAGTATTTTATAGGTCTTTGGCATTGGCAAAGAAAAGGGCAGGGGCTGTTATGTGCACATTGACCCTCTAAGAGAGATGTAAATGATCGTAATTAGGTTGATTGAGGGTAAAGTGCATGGAATGAATCAGACCACAATGAATAAATGTGATTATATAGATTGCTAAAAATATGACACAAGAAAATGTTTTGATATTTTGGAGTAGGATGTTTCAGTTTAGAGTTTAAGGGATTTTTTTTAGTTAGTGAATATCTTTCAGATGTGATGGTTTGACTTCGTTATTATACTAAATAGGCCTGAGTGGCTGGGATCAGGGATAGACTGTGGGCTATGATATGTTATGTTTGCTTGGTCACTATAAAGAAGAGAAACACAACTTGTAATTTCAAACAAGATGATCGCTCCTATAAAATTTTTTTACTTCTTGTGTGCTGGTCTGGCGGCTGAGTGGAGCATGCACAGAGCCCCTACTCCAACTCTGTCTCAGCTAAGGCAGTCAGACTAATAATGATTATGCACTTTACAGAGTCTATTATTCATTCACTCCACAGTCACACACTGGTGGTGGAGACCCGGCAGCCATTTTGCATCTACGGACTCGCCGACCTCCAAACATACTCACACTTTTATAAACCAGAGCCACCGACACTGGAGCCAAGGTGGGTAAAGTGTCTTGCCCAAGGACACAACGACAGTATAAACTGGAAGGAGTGGGACTCAAACCGACAAGCCTTCTGGTTATAGGACAATCGCTCTACAACTGAGCCACTGCGCCCCAAGACCAAGGCAATTAATTGAATTTCTTTTCTGCCAGACAATGTTAATGTAAAGATTTTGAGAAAAGTCCTGCGTTTTATTCCATCTACTACTATTTCTTTCGGCTGCCTCCTTCAGGAGTCGCCACAGTAAAGCATCTAGTGGTTAGCATTTCATAGGTTATAGGTTCTTATGTTGCAACCCTCTCCATTTATCTAGGCATGAGACTTGCACAAAGGTACATTGAGAGATTGAGAGATTGGGTTTTCAATTGCAACAATTTTTCAAGCCACATGCTACAATATCCTTTTGTCATTTTTAGAGAGCCTCCTATAGTGTCCACAATTAACCTTGTATAAAAAGTGTAGGTGATCATAGATGTATAGTGATAGTGGCAGATGCAATGACAAACTGTTTCCTGGCGACTTGGCTGAATAGGGATTTAGTTTCATCACAAAGGTTGTAATCAGTTCCACTATGTGCCACCTCCAATCCCCCCACGTACACTCTCATCTCCAGTAGACTCCGTTACGTTCCTATAATGAACAGGACCCTGGATGGAGCTGGCAGCAGGAGAGTGCAGCTTCGGTGTTGTAATGGATGCCAACATACTTAACCCCACCATTTTAGACATTAGCTTCCACCTCTGGAACTCTTGAGGGGGCCGCCTCTGGAAACACTTTTGGCCCACTTATAGCCTGTCCTTCTATCCCCCCACACTTACACCCCCAGATTGCTTGGCACAGATGCACATCTTATGATTATACCGGCTTTTTGTTTTGGACTCAGCACGCCTCAATGGCTTTCTAAGAAGTTCAATATGTGGCAGGCAGACGGAAAGATAGAGAGACGTAGTGAAGGTGAAGGGGGATGAAAAAGTAGGGTGTACAAGAGTATTTGAGTCGAGTGTAATGTAGTCAGGATGGAACCTGTCACTCAGCTTATTGCATGTTGATGACTCAGGGTAGTTTGGGCTGTAAGCAGCTCCTGATTTATGGACAGCCAGTGAACTCTTGCGGGCAGCGAAGTAGACAGAAGAGGGAGATCACAGCCCCACAACCGCAACAGGGCCTCTTTTTTCACCATAACAAAGGACATGGAGGAGGAATGAGAGAGAGAGAGAGGCAGGGCCTGCATTTTTCCCTATCATGGCAGACTGCGTTGCACGGCAATTAACTGTGTCCTCATTTAGTTTGCCCCGTCCCAAAGGGTAATGAAAGTCATACATCATCTTCAGGGCCTGCTAATTATCCAGCTCAGTTGCAGGTAAGCTTTGTAACCATGAGAAGGCCCTGTCGCCCAGATATTTATTGCTCTTCCAATAAGCGGGTAAAAAATACTCTCTTGAAAGGTTGCCTGTACCGTGCAGCTCACATCCTTGACATACCTTTTGCGCGAATGTGCTAGTCAAAGGGGAAATGTCTTCATTCCACATAAATCATCTCTTCTGGTGCAGCAACAAAATGTTCAACCAGAACTGTGCACAAGTGCTGGAAACTGGAGACTATAAACATTTTGAGAGTCAGCCTGTCTGTGTTGATTTACATGCTGATGGCTAATGGAGGAAACATAAGTGAAATACTGTACTCCACTCTGGTATAGCCAAGGGACTTAGCATTCTCCTGAGTCAGTGCCTAATATTGAGAGACATGCATGTTTGGATTCATGTCAGCCACAAAGTGCATTAGAAATAGTTTTACATTTGTTCAGTTGTATGGCAATACAAATTAAAGGCTGTTTGTTTTTAATAATACAGTGATGCTTACCCCAAAAAGTCACACCAGTACCTATAAAGTTAATAGCTGTTCCTTGTCGACCTTTATTATATGCAAAGGCATTTAATGTAATATTTTAGGAAATTATTCACCAACTTATATTTAGAAATAGCCATGCTGCCAAATGTGTATACAAGAGATGAACAAAAGGGTTGACTAATATCATGTGGTATTGGAGTGCTTTGTTGTGCACCACTCTGTACTGGGCTATATGAAAATGTTTAAAAACTAATTTAAAACCATAGTCAAATGAATTTGTGGGGAAATGTAAATGCTAACAATATTCATAGTAGACTGTATTTACAGTAATTTTATTTGATGGTATCGATATAAATACACTTGAACAGATGGCATAAGTCTCCCATCCTGCTTAAATGACACTATAAATCTTGCAGTGTCCTGACACAGTCACCCTGTCACAAGATGTTTGGACCAACAACTCATGTCACATACTGTACATATGTGTCCCGGTCCACTGATTTCAGGCCTCATTCCTGTCTGCCTCCCTGTTGTCTTCCTCACTCTGCCATGTGCCTGGAGCCTGGCAGCGAGTGCAGTCTGGGTATTGGAGTCTAGAGAGCAAGGGGTGAGAGCTAGAGGCAGAGAGGAGACTAATTGTCAAGGTTATGCCTCGGAAGATGATTGATGCCAGGCTGGGCTTTCCTGTCAGCCTGTCAGGAGGCAGGAATGTTTAATGTTCTCATTATTGGTTACGCTGTTGTGTATATTTCTCTGTCAGCGCCGCCGAGCCATCTGAACTGCCAAAGCACTTCAAAGGCCTGCAGGTCATTTATCTTCCCCTGACGCTCCCAATGCTCAGCCTCAGCTGAGTGCCAGTGATTTGTTATGACTTGAGAGCTGGCTGACAGACAGGTCCTCTGTAAGAAGGGGGAAAAAAGGAATCCTTTTTGTCACACTGTGAAAACATCAATGTTCCCGTAATGGGCTACAACTGTCAGAGGAGGCCAGCACCTGACAGTTGTGTGGCCTCACTAATTTGCAATCCCGGTGACTTGCACTCTTCTTGGTTTAGATTTGGTTTTGGTGTCACATACAAACAGGCCGCCATCTGTTGTTGACCGCCGCAGGGAGGACACAGGCAAAAAGAGAAGCCTATGCTAATTGAAGATGCAGATGTGTCATTCTGTATTAATCATCAACCCTGTGTAGTCTCTCTTTTAAAGTCGGTGTTGAAAGATGAGGAATGAAATTACACTTTTTCACATGAAGGCAGATAGAAAGTCATGGCTCAGAAATGCTGTCCGCATCAAGGTCGAAAATATAGCAAGCAGAATGGATAGAGATAGAGGAAGGAGGTAGGAGAGGGGAGGTCTTACAGTGTGGATGTGGGAGAAAGGTGAGGAGAGGGGTGGGGCATGATGCACAGAGCAAGAGAGTGAGGGAAGAGAGGAAAATCAGATCTTTGTTTCCTTTCCCAGGCCATGACATGATTAATCGTTTTCTTCTGATCTAATTTTGGAACATGAAAAACAGCACATTTGTCTTGAAGAAAAATGATGTGCCGCGCTGTGCAGATGGAAATTTCAAGCCCTGAAAAAGATTAAAGTGAAATTCCACTCCTTAGACCTAATCATGAGTTGTAGATTATACTGTCGTCTTAACCAGATGGTGGGTTTGATTCCCCAGACCCTTCCTCATATTAATGAATGTTAGACTGTTGTATTTGACTTTGGTAAGTGAAATGTCTATCAGGTCTAATGGACTGCCAGCCAAACTAACACACACGGCACCTCTTTCTGCTCTTCCTGCATTTTTCATTTCTCCGACTGGTTGCTTTATGTGAACATTGTGCTTCCCTGTTCATTCCTCACAGTGTTGTCGCCCGCCCAGCCTGCTAAATTTTTTTACCCTGAGAGTGGAAAGCAAGAACAAACTTGTGTCCACAGCTAATTTCCTCCCATAGGTTATGGCCATAACTCTGGACTTATAAGTGTCACCTGGGGCGAGCCGAGACGGGAACTCGATTGTAATGTGATTAAGCTTCTAGTCAATATGACTGCATACACGGTGGTATGTTAACCAACCTAATTATGAGAGGGGTGATAAAAGGCGAGGAGTGGGTGGCCAGGCATTTCATCTCACCATGTACTGTTGCCCTGTGGCACTGTCCTTCTTCGTACAACAGAGCCCCTCACACAAACACTCCCCGTATTTCATTTCAGCCCATTTTTCACTCGCCACAGACAAATTAGGTTGTACAATTAGTGAGTGCAAAGTGTTTATTGCAAAGCTTCCAGTAGTTCCCAATGCTTGTCTTACACTTTTATAAGAGACTATGATGCTTTTTCTCTGTGACGTCTTGTTAAATGATCAATTTGTTATAATTACTTATGATACAAATATCATTCTAATTATAACCAGCAGGGGTGTAAAGTTGCTTAACGTTTATGACGCCACGGGAGTTAGTAACAAGAGGATAACAAGAGCGAGGCGGCTTACGCATAAATGGGAAAGCTCAGCGTTATGGAAACTAAATGATTAATTAAGTGCACATGTACCAGTATATAAACAAAAACAAAATGCCAACTTTTAAAAAGTTTTTTTTATTTGTATTCATTTATGATAATTAGCTAGTTATGGTTATGTGTAGACTACAATCTTGTGGTACAATGTGATTACAGGGTTGACTCTTTCATACAAAAAAAAATAATACTTCTTTGGCATAAGGCCATGTTAAAATAATAGCCCCTTTTAAGGTGGGTTGTTTTAAATACTGTAGTATATGGTTGAACACAATGTAATGCAAAACTCTCTTCAATTCTGTTCGCACATAGAAGTAAAAATTTTTTTTTTTCTTTATCTTGAAAAAATAGACATGTAAAGCTCCATACAAAGAAGTCATCCTTTCCAATTGCCCAGTGCAGACAAACTGAGCACTGCTAGAAAAGAAGCACACTAGGTTAATAAAGGTTTTGGGTATTTATGAACTGATCAGATTTTTTATTTGTTAAATTGCCATCAAACAAATCTACAAATGTGTGTTGTCAAAGCTGCACACATAAAGAAGGAGGATGGTGAAGTATGGATTTGCAATTTATACTTTTGCCACCAGATGTCACCGTAAAGCCCCAAAACTACCACCCCACCTTTAAAGTTTTCCTGAAGTACACAGTATTTCTTAAGTAACGCTTTCTCAACTTTTCAACAGGGACTAACTGTAAAACAACTGACATCAGCTTTATTATTGTTACCATACATTATTATTTTTCTCCATCCGTTTACCTCAGAGGAAAGTCCCAATCTGATGAAACTACACAGACGAAGCCAGTGTGGATTGTTTTGGCTGCGTTTGGAGCAAGTGGAACTTGGAGGCCTTTTCTGTTCGTTTTATGCCTAAGTTAACTCTGCATGTTGTCTCATAAAGTAAATCCAGTAATGCTCTCTGCTCTCCTGTCGCTCAGCTGGACAACCAGAACTACAAAATTTTGTACTTGATGAATACTCTTGGCAGGCCGCTGTTCTACTTGTTGGCTAATATAGAAAGTGCAAATGTTTGTAAGAAAATGTATAAAAAGGGTAAAGACCAGAGGAGCAAAAAGGAGGGGGGAGCCCAGCACAAAACTTTATTCATGAATATACCAGGCACCGACTCAAAACAAAACGGCCCCCTGAAACTTGGACAGCATCGCAGACCGCGAACATGAACAGAGGGAGACAGAGAGAGCACAATGCCAATATGTCACACGCTAAATAGTTTTAAATTAGAGCCTGTATACGCCTGTTGGAGACTACATTCATCATACTCAACATTGGTCTGTTTCTTGCAACCCTGGCAGTAAGAGCTTCCACATGCCAGTGTCAGCGCTGGGGAGAAACCGAATCGGGTTATCAGCAGAAGTTTACTTGTCTTTAATCAGCCTGTAGCTAATTACCAGGCTTCCACACAGCGTGGCCATAAGTCATTAATCATACAGGGCGTCTGGGAGCTCTCAGCTTTGTCCTGGACCACTGCAGCAGACAGGAGCTCCCTTTTCCATGATGGAGCGCTCTCCCTCCATTCCTATACTGTCTCCCTCATAGCTGCCTCTAGCGGCACTGGCGTCGCCTATTATGCTGGAAATTACAGGCCTTGTTGGAGAGACCCACACTAAGGGCATCTGTTATGTTTCCTGTTTCCCATCCCATGCATGACTTCAGTATTACTTCAAATGTGTGTATCTTGTTGCATATCGTTAGTCGACATCTGCATTGGCTGATGATGTCTGTTTTTTTTACAAGTGGTTGCTTGTTGGCTTGACTGACTCAATCTAAAGTTGACATGGAGAACAGTGGGCTTGTGAAACTAGAGGTGAAGAATAAAATTGTTATTTCGCTGGACCAGGTGATATATCATTCTGTCCACGCTGCAACGCCCATGCTTGCTGATGACTAAATGGCCGTGGCTGTTTTCAAATTACTACACACAGAGGTTGTAAGGTCTCCACAAGGATCTATCTATGCTACTGTGACAGCAACATTTTTAATCTGCTGTCCATACTAATAAAGGTTTATCAGTGTGACAGTCAGAGATGGATTGTGCTGCTACAGATGTTTCTAGTGGACAAATTCCAGCAGCTATGTATAAAAAAAAAAAATAGCAGGCCGGCATAAATGAGCGAGAACCAGGGGATGAAAGATATGGACAAAGAAGGCAAGACCAAAGAGGATGTCTTGTTCCATCACTCTAATCCCTTGGACAGCTCCATTCACTGTCCTCCATCACTCAGTGACAGCGGATATTTCCTGAGACCCAACTCCTGTTTCCGCGCTTCTGAAATTCCATGGACAAATGTACACTTCCAAGCATCAATCTCAAGAAATGAAAAAAAAAGCCTTGAAAGCAGCTGGCAACTGTAAAGTGGGGCTTTCAGCTGCTTTTCATGCTACTGCATGGCAAAAGCCTATGGTTGGCTGAACCTCCCCATCCACCAGGTTGAACAAAACATCCCTTTGTGCGCTTTGGAGGTCAACCTGTTTCCCATCACAAATGACACATATGTGTATTGAAGAAATGTAGCATTAAGTGAATTTCTTTTGTGTCCAATGTAAAGATTCTTGTCAGCTATAAGAGGTACTTTTTGCTTTTGCTGCACAATGTTGAAAAGCGGCCGACTTCAGCTGTTTGAGCACAAGGTTGTGAAGACAGACAATGCGTCATGCAAAAGTAAAAGACTGGCATCCAATGAAAGATTGTTTAAAGTCACAACTGCCAACGCTTTATGCCCATCATTTATCTTGTTACCAATAGATCAAATTCACTTCATGGCAGAGTCATAAAAATGTATGAGAATGTAAATGGCTGAGTGACCCATTCATCTTGTTTAAAGAGGCAAATGTAACATGCTTCTCATCCTGGGTGATAAACTCATACTTCACTCTTTTATGAAGGATTCATTGTTGATGGTGAAACATCCTGAATTTCATTACAGCAGCAGGTAGAGTGCCTCAGCCAAGGTACTCCCGCAGCAGTACACTGAGGTGTAAATCATACCAACTGTCTTTTGTGTGGACAGACTAGGATGCTGCCTTTTTTGCCGCAGCATGCCCTAATATGACCTCAACATTTGCTTTGCCATTTTTGCAATAGCCAGCGTTGTTTTACCCAGAAGTCAAAGATGAACGCTGTTTTTTTTTTAAATCGGCTAGGAAAAAAAAATACAGTGTGACATTTTAACTTCATGTTTTCTTCCCTGGATGCTGTTTCCTGAAAAATAACATCAATCATTTTGATTTCCTCTGTAGATTAAAAGTGACTGACTACCATTTGGCTTCCCTTGGTCCGAACAGTTGGATATAAAAAACTTCTGCTGATAAAATAGTGCAATTATGCTACTAAAATCCGACATTTGTGCTGGACACAGTGGTGAGTAAATTTAAAGTTATATTTTTTACTTCACATAAACTCAGTCAGCATACACACTAACACACACACACACTGCTCGGACATCTAGACAGAAATACACACACATTAGTCGACGAGGCAGTACAGTGAGGTGGTTTATGCTTCTTGTCAGTTGCAGGGCGTGATGAAGTAATGATTAATATGGGGGATGTTTGGAAATGTAAATCTGTGCTGCAGCACAAATAAACCAGGGGGGTTTCTGGGGATGATTAAATGGACATTTCACAGTTGATTGAGCATGCAAAAAGTCATCCATTTCCCCCCTAACTCAGTAAACAGTGCTGGCTACCCCCTTTTTCTGTGAAGTATACGATGGTAGTTGTGGTTTTATATGCACACACAGGCCATTGAAGACGAATGAGTGGCTCAATTTATATAACCACTGGGATCTCCTGATTAGGTAATTTATATGGAGGACAGGTTTATAACTGCTAACTCACCGTCATGTCCCGCAACAATTAGTTCTGAAATCCGGCTGTAAAAGCAGACAGTAAATTCTGCATTTTTCTTTGGCTGTCATCAGGGCCCATAATGTGAGATCTGATTTTCAATAAATCTCTTTTTATGAAATGGAAGGCAATTACATCAGAGGAGAGACTTTCCAAATTGATCCAAGTAGGGGAAAGTGCCGTGTATAGAGTCAATCTTAGGTTTACCCTCAAAGGCCTGGATGAATCCTAAGAGCTTCCAACACACAGGGAAGGTCTGCCCCAGATAAATAGAGCAGCATCTGGGGGAAGTACTTTAGACGAGGTGAAGGCCAAAAGCCTCTGTAATTCCAACAATCTATCACAAACCTGGTGACAGAGTGACACAGTTTTAAACAGCGTTTGTAAGGAAATCAAAACTAAATTGCTTACAGCTCTCTGTTCTATTAATTATAAACATTCATTACATCTGTGAGGAAAAACTCCGAATGTGATCAATAAAAAGTCCACTTGACCGACAGGCGGTTTATTTTGCTCTGCAGTGACAGATTACACAGATTACATAGAGTAATGCTGTAACAATATATAGTAATATATCCTGGCTTTTGCTTTGTCATACTAGAAGGTGAGTTCACAAGTGTGCTTCTCACTTTCACCAATGCTTATTATTGACAAGAAGTTTCTTATATCAGATGCTAAACAATATTGTTTATTCCAGTTAGTGTGTGACGGATTTACAGGAAAGAGGTGGAAGCAACACGTAAGTTGGAATAAAAAAAAAAAAAAAAAAAACCTTTAAACTTGTACTTCAGCATTCAGCTCAAATTGGTTTGGACATGTCTCTCAGCGTATGTTGGTTTGTTCTGGACAGCATCTGGTGAGAAGTGGATGTGTGCTATTAACAAGTCCTCTGGTCAGGGTCCCACCCCAGCATGGCTGCTTGTAAATGGCACTCTCTTATGGAGACAAATCACCCACTGGTTAGGGTTTCAATGAAAGGGGATACAGTACGAGTACATAAATATAGCCGTAGGAAGCACCACTAACCATGTGATACTCAAACCATAGACTTGTTATGGCCACAAGCCAGCTTTCACTCCAAAAACAGGCAACTTCCAGAAAGTCTCACACAGTGTACGAATCATTAGGGGTGCACAAAGCTTGCATTTCAGAACTGGAGTAAAGGGAAAGGTTGCAGTCTGCAGTGTGATTTCCATTGCAGTCAAATGAAGTCAAAGAGTTGACTTTAAAAAAGAAAATAAGCCGTAGACCCTTGGGAAAAATATATTAAAAACATTCCAGCTTCATGTAAGAATAGATTATGCGGCTGCTTTTTATATTTCCTTGTATTAACATAATATTTACAATTGATTAAATCGTATACTCCATGACCCATAAATGATTAAACGAATGAGTGAGAGTTGTGGGACAGTTGTAGCTAATTAAATGCACTTCCCCGGTTGTCTTCAGAGTTCTGAAGCTCACGCTGTCACAAGTATGCTGCGTGCTAAAGTCTGTGAACAGGATTGTCGTTCTGACACAGTGACAGACAGTAGAGCACTTTACCATGAGACAATATATCACACAGCTCACGGATCAAATTAGCAATTACAGCTTTGAAGTTCACAAGGTTTCAAAAAAAAAAAAAAACATTTTGCATCCCACATGGTTGACTTCCCCATCAGCTTCATATTTGTTCAGAGCTGTCACACTGATTCTCTTTCCTTTTTGCCGTAACAAGGAGATATTGTTCTATCGTTTCAGAGTGAAAGCATGCAAGCACTCAACCTGTCGAAAGCATGCTGTGCTGCGTGGAGCTCTGAACTGGAAAATGCTGGCCACTTCCTTGTCGTTTTAGACTATAGTGGTGCTCACTACATTATGAAGTCACAGAGCCACTTTTGACCAATGAACCTGCAGTCGACAAGATGTAGTACACTGGAAAAGCCATGAGGTACATACTTCAGACCTTTTGCTGAGTAAACTGCGCATTATATATTTGTATAAACATAGAATTGTTTATGATAATAGGGCGGCAGTAGCTCAGTGGGTAGAGCAGTTGTCTTTCAACCCAAAGGAAGTTGGTTCGATTCCCGCTCTCCCCACAGTTCATACTGTCGTTGTGTCCTTAGGCAAGACACTTAACCCACCTTGCCTCCATGACTGTAACACTGGTAATTACTGTAGAACAATGTAAGTCGCTTTGGATAAAAGCGTCTCCTAAATGAATAAATGTATGTAAATGTAGAATTGGACAGAAACTGTGGACATTTCCGTTACACATGGATTTTTAAATGGAATCTTATTGTGAGACCAGCTTATTTGTGTTGTACTTTACTCATGAATTTATATGTTTCTACCAGAAATGCCACTTACAAAACTCTGCTACAGTCTGCCTGATCCTGCCGCTTTGTAGCTATTGGCTCGTCTATGTACTGTATGTCCGTGACGACTGTCAAATTGCACTCCATGTGCAATTTGCTGTAAGTTTCTACTAAACGTTTTACACCCTAAATTCTTGGAACCACAGCCTCAGTGTAAGATAAAACCCAGAGAACAACTGGCATTTCAAATTAATACTCATCTCTTTTCTTAGGGAAGAGAGTAAACAACAGGTGGCCATAAAATAAACAATGATTATTATTAATGGATGGCATATCAAGTTTCTTTTAACGAAAGAGCATGCTCAATATCCACTGAGCTGACATTAGGCATTAACAAAAAATAAAGTAGGGACAAGAGCTTTTGATTGGCAATATCCATGACATAAAGTTTTAATGACATATGATTATGATTGAGTGGAATTGCCATTCAACAGAAGAGACTCATAAAGAACAATCTGTGTGGTTCTTTAAACTGGCATTAGCAAACATTTGACGAAAAACCGAGCCATTCGGATTTGATAATAGGACTCCCATGTGAACAAATCATCCATCAAAATTTAGAATAGGTCTATTTTTGCGCACAATGCATCATTGATCCAGACACTGGGGGCTTTATACAAATGCATACAAAGCGAACAAAGTACTGGGCGTATGCAATGTTTCATGACCCCATGTTTGCAGTGAGTGACTGTACAGTTTATTAATCAGCCAGAGAGGTCTCCCATCCATCCAGGCATATGGCTGCTCTGCCTGTGGAACATTTTAAAGGCAAGCAGGTATATACAACAACCATTAAAAGCACACACAGCCATATCCCTGTAAATTATTTAGCTGGGAGAAGGCAGTAAATCAGTGTAAGTGTCATATAGTGAAACATGGCACATGGCGGGGTGAAAAACGCATACAGAGTGACTATTCATTCTTGCCACTGAGCATGGCATTTAAACTCTGTGTTGTCTTCCATCTCTCTGCAGTCCTGTCAAGTTTAGTCACAACTCATTTTTGGAACTTGATTATGAATGATCCATTTGGGGAATTTGCAAAATTGCCCTCTGCTGAATGTGGAATCAACAGTATACAGTAGCTCCTGCAGTTTTATGTTTCCACATTGTTATTTCAATGAGGCACGCAGAAAAGCTCTCCAGCACTTTTGAAATGGAAAAGTATCATCAGCAGCAACCTTTTTTTTTTTTTTTGCTAAATTTCTCTTAAAGATAACATATATTTACTTTATTTATTTTTTGCCATTATCATTCTTTCACTGAACTACTCAAATATTCTATTTGTAATTTTTTGAGGCAGGAGTTATTCCTGAACGCCAGTGCTTGAGATCTGGCTCGTCGACAGGCTTCACTGTGACTGACACACTCATCAAAATGAGAATCCTTCTTGCCTGGGGGAGCTGTGATACCTGTCAAATGCTGGATATCTTTTAATGTTCCTGTCTCAAATGCATGTCAGAGCAAATGCCAAGTCCTAACATCAGTTATTACCTGGATGTTCAACGCCTGATTCCTCTTATTTACCTAAGGTTTCAAACGATCCCTTCACTTGTCTTTCCCTGTTTCTTTGTGTTGAGAATCATCCCCGTGACAGTTTTTCTATCTTTCACGTTTTCAGTAGATTTCATCTGTTTATTTTTTGATTGACTCTGGGAGTGAGTGGCGTGCGTACATATGCAGGGGCTGTGTGCCCCTTCACTTTTTAATATTTAAAGCTCGTATTCCACTGACTTATATCCTAAAGAAAATGAACCATTATAGAGCTGCACATGAGAGACTCTGAGGTGGTGGCTCATGTGTGCTGTTGACAGTTGACTTCTACATTATGTCTATAGGGGGAGCACTTCAGCTTGTGACTGTCACAACAAAAAGCTCTTTCACCTCGGGTCACACAGGAGTGAAAACCCACCAACAAACCACATGTCACATAAAGCACTTGGAGTTAATCTAATCTCTGCAGTGATGAATGGCACATGTATATATACTTACTCCATCTCTATCATACATAGAGTATATCATCATTATTTTATTATCATTTTCATTAGTTTTCCTGCATGAGTTTTATCCATTCAAACCAATTAAAGATATGATAAATGTTGCATTGTAAATTAATTAATTGTGAATATCTTGGCCACTTTATTATTGTCTTCTATTGACTGGATTCTATTTCTTTCTATTTTTTAAGCATCTGTGTCAGTTTTGAATCGGCTTTGCTTAGACCACCCTGAAATGTAGTCTTGTCTCCAAGTCTGGACAACAATGCAGGTGACTCTCGGGATGACTCTTCACAAGAAAGCATCAGGTGGTGTATTCCTGCTGTGATGGACCGTCTGTCTGAGCACTTCTACATCTGTGACCAGCCTCAGGGATGGAAAGGTAGACAGCACAGGTCTTCATCTGTCATAGGACATGTGTGGTTAGGTGACAAGTAGTCAGGATGTGAGGATGAGCCATGGCAAACAGTTCAACCTCAGCGTATAAAGCTCTAGTCAGATTGGCTGATGTTGTAATTCAAATAATTAGATTCTTCAAATCTAACCTAATTTGTCAAAAGACTTGTACTTTCACTATAATAATATGCAACAGCTGACAACTTACATTTTCTATTTTAGAGTCAGGCTTGCCCCTTTGTTT
Organism: Neodontobutis hainanensis; assembly: GCA_024349245.1. Taxonomy (NCBI): domain Eukaryota; kingdom Metazoa; phylum Chordata; class Actinopteri; order Gobiiformes; family Odontobutidae; genus Neodontobutis; species Neodontobutis hainanensis. The sequence continues at coordinate 1,246,559 of JALDNG010000016.1, read as the reverse complement.
TAATTCTGTTTTAATACTGCATTGAATTGTAGTTATTGTTGTTCTTGTCTCTGGTGCTGCTCCCTCTTGGCCAAGTCATCAATCTAACTGGTTAAATAAATGTTAAATAATTTCTTTTTTATTTTTTTCCAAAAGACAAAACACATACATTTTTATTTCAGTAAAAACAAAACCCAAAAAAATGTGCACTCTCAGCATACGGACCTCTTTTGATATTTCTACTATATTCTTTTTTTGCACTGTAGAAGGTAACAAAACAGCCACCGAAACGGGAAAAACAAATAGATCGGAGGTAATTTGAGGTTCAGTTTCACATTTAACACTAAAATGCATTAAAGCAATAAAAGTGATGTGAGCCCCCATATATCCCGGGGCTGTGTTGCTTTTACGTCTGGCCCAATTTGTCTCCCAGTCAGGCCCATTAGTCTAGAGCGCTCCTTTCTTAATACGCCCGGCTCCCCCAAATGCCTCAGATCAATGTGTGATACATCGGTGCATCATCACTTACTGCATGTGGATGAGTTGAGAAATGTCCCCACTACTCTGCTGTTATTTCCTGGGAGAAGTCTCTATTGAAAGTCACATGGGTGCAGGCAGAGAGAAGTGGTTTTGTTTCACTGATGTAGTGGGGGGAATTGTTTGGTCCACTGACATCAATGAATTGCTGGAGTAATGCGGAGGCCGGTAATAGTTGAATAGTTTATATCAACGTGATAAATATAGCTCTCATAAATCACATAAGTGTTATATATTGCTGATTTTTTTTTTTTTTTCTGCTCAAACCGGGGAAACTCTGGAGAATATCAGAGTGGAGTGTACACTTCTGTGCAGGCTACAGAAACTTTTTATAGAGGTTGCTGAAATTGAATAATGGTGCTATTGAGTATTACCGTTTCATAAAAAAACATTCATATTCCTGTTTAATGTGGTTCTTCTAAAAACAACTGCTGAAGTGGGATTTTTTCATACACACAACAAAAGTATAATGGCTAATGTTTGAGGAAAGAACAAACCTGGTTACTGCAGCAATAATTCCACTTATTTGTATTAAGCTCTTTATAGTTGTTGCATCAGTTCAAAGGTGTAAGTGATTATGCTACATTTCCCTAGTAAACTGCTAACTGGTGATAATTGAATGTGATCCGTTGGGGCTTGAAATGGCAGCTCAAACATAATGTGTAAGAACAGTTTTTATTTTCCATAATGTCAAAACAATATATCAAGTTAGCAAGTAACGTATTATTAGGAGGCATCCAACAAAAAGGTTGATTCTATAGGTGCTAATTGGAAGAAAAACACCATATTTTGGTCGACATTTAAAGTACCTGGCCTTACTGTTAGAACTACCAAACTAAAAACTCATACCAATCAAAAAAGCTTTGCAGTTTCATTTTTGGTTGTGTCTACGCTTAGCTTTATTGACACTGAAGTTCACAGAATTCTTTGAAAATTCATGTGAGAATAGGCCTAAGCTTGCTGCCTGCAGTTGTTTTCATGTTTAGATGGCTCAGGTAATCACACTTTTAAAGCTTGTTTCTCTGCTCAAGACAAAGTCCGGAAGAGAAACACCTTTGCTTTAAGGGCATCATGCCCTGTGGCTACAGAGCTTCACGGTGTGCAGGAACGTTATTAGGCCACTTCACCCAGAAAAATGATCCATAGCTTTTATAACAGACCTTTAGACTAAATGTTGTATACAGATAGAGGTATGTGTTAACATACTGTATATCAAATGACAAGAAGATGTAGGGTTGGGAGGGTTTCCATTGCACATGGATTTTTAAATGGTATCTTATTGTGAGACCATTTTATTTGTGTTGTCTTGAAAACGTATTCTTGTTGGGAAATGTAACTTACATTAATTAGTCACTTATTAGTCATATATTTATCACATTTATTATTTGTTGGGTGAATGTTTTTTTGAAATATAGCTGTTGTTGTGCTAATCATAGCAGCATTTTTTACCCATATCATGATATAGGCTTTATAACCGCATCAATGTTAGTAACAGTTACAGCTGGCGTAGTTATAATTATTGTTCTTATTAAGTGCACAGGTCTACCTAAATGTATAAGCTTCCAAAAAGTAAATAAACGATGCTTGTAGTATCTTGTTAATTCTGTCTTGCTTTTTAATGACTTTATAATGCTATGGTTATTTTAGCTGTTTCACCCAAAACATAAAGCATTATTAACATGTACCTTAAGAGTCATTGCTAAGAAACTGCCTTATGTTAGTTCAGGTAAAAGACAGAGACATTTTTGGACTTTGTGACTCAACTAACCTTAGATTTGTAATAGAGCCTTTTCAGTGTAAAGTGAGCTACTGTTTTTGGCCACAGAGAATGCCATTGTTGTTGCATGTAACCATGTGCACATCCGAGTTTGCGAACAAAGTGCAATGTCATGTTATTTAGTGTCTTGAAACAATGTATTGCTAAGTAATCCCTGTTTACACAAAATGTACCTTTTGTAATAAGATACCATTACTGATATTTTTGTATCCTGATTAGGCATCATGTAACAAACTATTCACACGCTTAAGTTGACTCGGTTCTAATGTGCAATTTAAATAACATTCAGCTCACAGTGTGTTTTATATCAAATTATTGCTCATTTACAATTGCTAAAAAAAAACATAAAAAAGAAATGGTATTGACTGATCATTAGCTCTTTATTCAAAACGACAGAAGACCTCCGTTTGCATGTGAGTCATGGTAATTGGAGGCCCACACCCATGGAAATGACATCATGTACTCATACTGTCATGTACGACCGGTGATACACCATAAGGGTTTACTCACAGAAGGGAGAAAACAGCAGAAGACAGCAATTATGTGGTAGACTGAAACCTCAAACTGTCAAAAGGAAACTTAGGAAGCAGCGGCCTTTATCTCAAATTAAGTTGGATGATTCTGTCTTTGATAGTCCAGTGGGTGGCCACACATAAGACATATGCTCTAAAAAGGCCTGATGTGTATTCACTCAGCTCCAAACAATTACAATAACCTTGCGATTGTGCACCGCAAGATACAGTGATTATGCGATGCTGATTTCAAATGAAGACACAAAGCCCTTCAGAGGAAAGCCTATGTCTGACATTTTCCTCTGCATGTGCATTTATCAGTGACAGACAACAACCTCATCAGCTTGCGTTCTCTTCCAACATACTCCATTAAGGTGCCTGGAATAAGGGTGCATTTCCATAAAATATTCTTTGTCAGAATCCGAAAATGGGCAAATTATCTGAGCACTAAAACACCCCAGCGCACCGTAGATCCCAAAGCAGACAGAAATGACCTCAATTAGGCTGTCTAAGCACGAGAAAGTGTCATGGTGGTTCGAGATCTGAGTGGCACAGATAGATCAACACTGCCACTTCTCTCGCATCACCTGGATGAGCACTTTACATTTGTAAATCAATGAGGAGGGTAACCACACGTAGAAGAAAAAAGGGAGGGATTCCTGTCTGCCTCGGAACAGACATTGAGAACCAAATTACCACGATTACAGCTCTCGGTTGGGGACTGAATTCTAGGATCAGTCTGTCAGAAAAGGGGGCTTTAGTGCTGATAGATATGACGAGTGACCAGCGAGCATGTTGTGTTTTTTAATCTCCAGGATAATAGGCAGATTTAGTTCACATTTGCCTAAAACTGCGGATCTGTTTATGAGCACTGAGTAGCTGCTTTGTCTCATGCTGTTCATTTTATGGCTTCATTACTACAATCACACAAAGCTGTGGACACCTCAACAGCTTGTATCACCATAAATCACACACTGAGATAATGACAGTTGGCTGTTGGAGGGACGATGACACATTTTACTACAACGCGAGTGTGCCGGCGCCACTCTGATATTTGTATATGTAATGTACTTCAAAGATGCTGTAATGACAAAGAGAAATAGCTGCTGCTCTTTGAGAATGGAAAAGTGTGTATTACCATAAAGCCCTGTGGAAGTAGTAATCTGGACTGCACCCAGGAAACACCGAGTGTCAATAAAATGGAAACAAAGCCTGTTTTTATTGATATGATTCTAACCACTATCACATACCTATATTATATCATAATTATTGCCTGATGAGCAGCCACACATACAGTGCATCAAAGATAATGATTGCTCTCTTTGACTTATGACTGGTGAGGGGTTGAACATTATAGCAGCTTCCCTTATTGACACAGCTGTTACCCAAACTATAGACTTGCCACTGCAGACGACGGCATGTCCTTATATTGTGCCACACACCCACTAATGACAGCTTTAGTGGTGGTAATTCAGTCAGGTTGAGTATGGGGTTAGGTTCTGAATCATGTTCTGGGCTCCCCCTTTGCCAGATGTCCTGCCAGGTTTCCTGCAGTGGCTCTCTGTGTGAGGATGTCCCAAAACTCTAAAATGCTGCTCCACTTTTTGGCCAGTTTATATGTTGACAGTGTTGTTTAAAGTGCAGCCAATGCACTACTGCAGACCCTTTACCAACTGAAACAGTCTACTACTCATTATTATTTTTTTTATTCTAATGTAAAATGTTCAATTAGAAACATAGCTTACACCATTTTATTTTAGGCCTGAATGTGAGTTTACATGTACAGCAATTTTTATGTACAAAAATAATAATTGCAATTGACCACACCACTTATTTACATACAAAACATTTTCACAGGTCTGTAATAATCACCCAAATCAATCTGAGTTCTTTTTTAAAACTACAGCTGAAGTGTGTATGGTTCACTTGTACGCACATGTTTAGCCCAGTTTTTGGTCATGCTGAAATCCCTCCACGCCTCTAAGCCTTGATGGACAAAGTGAATGTGTACTTTATACTCTTGCATTCTCTAATCCCCATGTTCCACTGCTGTGTGTCACTTCCCCACAGAGAGAGGGAGGGCTGGGAGGGAGGTGGAGGGCTGGCTAATTCATGCACACATGAGCCTGCCTGTTCCTCCAGTGACAGGACCAGGGGGAGGGGCACATGATAAATTGCCTTCCACCGGGGACCTCCGAGCACAGCCACCATGATGTGGGTAAAAATGGAAATTGCTCCCTTTCACCGTCATTACATCAGTTTAGGACGCGTGTGGGCCTTCTACGCGCCATGAGAGGAGTTTGTTTCATTTGACTAACTGCTGGCCCGTAGACAAGGGACAGCATACCTGGAGAGAGATTTCAAATAAATAAGAGCAGTGGGCGAGCACAGCTGGGTCAACAGCGCGACCAAAAGGGGTTGGTGTTGTTGGTCGCAGAAAAAATACAACACAGCGTTAGTTGGAATTGTTAATGCGATAATTAAATAAAGCTGTGTGACTTCAATCATCTCTTTACGCGAGAGCGATCATTTCAGATTTTTCAAATATCTACATTGTGTCGTTATGACGGAGAGAGACTGATGCTCTTAAAACGCCGGTGTTTTGCTGAAACACAAATCCCACATTAGTGCGTTAATGCAAATATTAAAATGAAAAATTAATCACCGAGGATGTATTTCCTTCTTATTCTGGTGATGCTCGCTTTTCAAATGAAAAGTTTAGACCAAGAGGCATTTATAATCTTTGGCCTGCTCCAGAGTTCCACTGATATACTCAACGCTCCCATCGTAAAAAAAAGAGTTGGTTGTTGGCCTATATATTTTGGTGGAAAAATACCAATACTCCAGTATTTATTATTTCATAAATCACCACTGGCCCCCACTTTAAAGTAAATCTATACAGAGAGTGGAGGCAGCTAAAGATGCTATTCAATTACCATAAAAGTGGAAAACATTATTTTATTCAAGGCCAGACTGTTTGATCAATTTATTTTTATTAGGTTTAAGCCATAGTTGCTCTCATAATTTAAGAACTTTTTAATAAAACATATTTATCTTTCTCCATGTGTAGGCTATTTGACAATTTTGCTCAACCCGCATTTAACAAACACAGATTAGCACTTGGCTAAAGTACGCAGCGTCCCAAATTAGCGCAAAATGACCACAGCTGACGTAACGTCATAATTAAAAGTCTCTTAATAACATTTGTTTACCTGCGCGTGCCGGTGCGCACATGATTGATTTGTAACATAATAATTCCTCAGTGAGCTCGTGTGCTCTGATTTAAAATATAACCTTTTCCTTTCTTTGGCATGTTTAAATGGAGGAAAATGAAAAACAAAAGGCTATAGGTACAGCTGATTTTAATGTGGGCCTGAAATGAGTTTTCACACACACTAATTAATTCAAAGGGCCAATCCATAGTTGTAAGTGCTGAATAATTAAGAAATATAATATCAAGTGAATTATGCATACTCGTGAGAAAATGAGGCACACTGAGATATGGAACAGAATTGTTTGTTATTTTTCCAGAATACATACAAAAAAATACCAATTCTCTTTCCAAGGTATACACCTGAAAAATAACGGCAATTTAAAATGTGGACGATTTGAAATTTAAGAAACAAACATGCATGTAAATTATCTTCTTTTCCATGAGACATTAAATAAGAACAAATACAATCATAGCAATTTCAAATGAACATCGACATGAGGACCCCTACTTGAATTAGTATCTAATGTGTGTGTTTGATGTTACCTATAAGTTCAGCTCAACATAATGCACTTTGAGTTGCTCAATATGATCCTTTTGCAGCTATTCTCGCTTGCTTTAAGCCGACATATAAATAAATACACGGAGTCCACGGATCCCGCCCTGTTCAGCGCAGTTCATAGAAAAGTCTTTATATTTGCATCTTACTATAAACTTTATGGTCTCACTGGTAGCCCAGCGCAGACGCTGTGGTCAGTCTCTGGCCGTACAGTGCATAAGGGGAGTAGTAGGGCCCGGTGGCCGCGGGCACAGGCACAGGGGCACCGGTGGGCAGGGGGCTTTTGGAGTAGGGGTGATAGCGGCTGCTGAGTCCTAGCGCATGGTGCGGGCTCCTCAAAGCCAGAGTCCCGGGGCTCCCAGGGGGCCCGGACGGAGGCATGTGCATGTGACAGGCCATGGCCGCTGCCGCAGCGCTGGCCAGGGACGAGGAGCCGGGGTAGCCGGACATAAGCTTCTCGGCCCCGGTGAAAGCGGTGTGAGTCCGCAGGTGGCTCAGCAGCTCCTCGGAGCTGGAAAAGCGCTTGTCACACGGTCCGTTGGCTGAAACCCAGTTACACACGTGAGGGAGGGGGTCGTTGGGCAGCATGAAGCCGTACGGGTACAGGGGGTGTCCGCTAAAAGTAGGCGCCGAAGAGTGGACGCTGTGCATGGGGTGTGTGGGGTACATGAGGGGGTAGCTGGACTTGAGGGCGCTGGCGGCTGCCGCGGCTGCTGACTCGTGTGTGCACGAGGCACCGGCTGCGCCTGCCAAGTGGCTGGCACAGTGGTAACTCAGGCAGTAAGGGTCTCTGCACAGACTGGCCGACATTATGGAGGGTGGTGAGGCCCCGGCCAGCGGGCTGGAGCCGGCCTTACTGCAGCCCAGAGAACTGGCCAGCTGTGCGTTCACCAAACTGCCTCCATGGGGCAGGAAGTGCTGAGGGTAGCCCGCGTAGGCCCCAGCCAAGCTCCCTGGGTACGTCATGCCAGCAGGGGGCAAAGGGAAAACTGTCTGTCCTGGTTTGTACGGAGAAACCGGCGCCACAAGTCCTGAGCCGAGTACGGACGCGGAGGATACAGAAGTTACAGATGAGGAGTCCGAAGAGGACGTGTTTTTAATGCCAGGCGTCGTCTCCTGGTGCTGGTTCACCTCTACGTTTATTCCACCACAACTTACGCTTATCCTGCTGTGGCTCGTGGTGCCAGAGCTGTCCGTAGTGCCATTTTTATTACAATCAGACTCTTTCTTGTCGTCCCTTTCCCCACACTTGCCCTCTGTCGGCATAGGGGAGGCTGAAGTGCTGGAGTTAGGGCTTCCTGTCCGCGGCGTAAACGGCTGGCAGGTGGCGCTCGGCACTCGGAAACCAGACTTCTCTCCTCCCGAGACGCCAGAGGACGAGTCCTTCTTATCGGAAGGCTTAGAGTATGGTTTGAAGCTAGATTTGTCATCCACACCAATGTCGCTTAGTTTCAAAGGGCCAGATTTAGATTCCTTCTCACTAGATCCATTTGAAGTCACGGAAGATAATTTAGAGGAGGGTGGTGGGTCCGGTTTGCCGATCTGAGAGCATGTCTGCGCCAGAAGAGCCAGCGGACTTTTCTTGGCATCTAACTGTAAAAGAAAACATAAAAACTGTCAATAAACGTATTTTAAACGGACAAAGGCTCGTTTTTTCCCATAAACATATTATAAAAGCACACACATTTGATTTCAGCTGCCATTTTTGAATTACTTCCTCGTTTACGGCATAAACACGAACAAAACTAATAATTAAATGGTGCTAAAACGTTTTTCACGCATAACTTAATAGTTCTAAAGCCTGGAAGTACATCCTGTCATTGTTTACTTAGTATAAATGACCTAAAATATTGTTCTAAAAATTCTCTGACAGTGCATCGAGCCTTAAATAAGAGGAGAAAGTATAAAATGTTGTCCGTACCTCGATGGGACTGACCGGGGTAGAAGGCAAAGGCTGCAGGTACTCCGGGTGCAAAATGTGTCCCGACCGTGCGGTAAGCATTTTCAAAACCTTGATGGGAAGTCGGTTAGCTTGCCGTAGTGGATCAGACGGAGGTGTGCAGTGGAGAAAAGGCTTGTTGATGCTCACCGAGCTGCTATTCCGTAAACTGCTGCTTGCCCAGACTACACAAATATCACTATTTTTCAGGATAGACGCCGAGGGCGATGTGATCATGTCCCACTAGTCAGGAAATTAAACGGCGATGCTTTCGTGAGATTCATCAAGACACCAAAAAGCATCGAGCCTCTCTCTCTCTCAGGGAAAAAAGCGTCAAAATGCTGGAAGAACAAGTAATCCTGGTGGGGAAGGAGCGAGGCGCGGCAGTTGCGAGGTTATCGCAGATCCGTGGCTGCGTCTTGCACCATGAGCGCTGTTCTGCGTGTGCGTCTGTCTGCAGCTCCTCGCTCTGTGCTCCCGAAGAACGAACTGCTCGAAATTTTCACTTCAAAAGGAGCTGAATTAGTCCGAGATTAAAGCCTTTGCCGCCTTCCAATCAAATGGGACCCTGAGGTGATTGGAGGGTCAAGGGGATGTGACGTTCTCCTCTTTGTAAGCGCCTCTATTTTGACAGCTCGGGGGAGGAGATATGCGAAAATATGTTGGTTGCAGGGAACGCTCACACGCTTTTCAAAAGGAAGGTCGGGCTTCCGAGTCACAACAGGGCAGAGCAGATCATGTTTTTTATTTTATCTGCTCTAAAAATAAGTGTTTAGCTTATTTTTCCTTATAAAGGTTTTCAAAATTATACGCAGCATTGTGTTTCAGAGTGTTTTTACATACTATAAGTGTACGCTGTGTGTACTTAACATATACACAATTATAGTTTTGTGTCAGAAATAGGAAACGAAAAAAAATCTGTGGTACATTTCCCATCAAACTAGTTTCTTACTCCAAGAGAAAAGCGCACCAATCGTGCGTCTTTACGCATTGCTAAAGTAGAGTTCTTTTGCACAGGCAAACATAAGATCAACCACTTCGGCTTGAATTCCCTAAACAGACAAGCGTTGACAGGAATAGACCAATGTAGTGATGGAGGGATGTGAATGTCACATGTTTTCAGTATAATATACACCGCCCTTCTATTTCTGTCTCCACCCCTCCGTCAAGTGTCAATTCTGCTCCACCGCAATCAATCAGTTATTTGTCAGACGCTGTCAATCCGTGGCTTGATTTATGTCAGCTATTGTGGCTGATTACATGCCGGTGTGACTGCGGGAAGAGAACAAATGGGAAGAAAGGCGTTCAGCGGGAGACGCAAAGTTTTAAGGAAAGAAGAGTCCTCGAGTCAAGATTTAATTTCGAGGTGCATCGACAATACCCTCTCGGTGCATAGAATAAGACTATACTAGAATCTACGGAGTCCAGTCTAACTTTAAAAGTGGCTTTAGGAGGGGTTTGTCAGCAAAGTCTGTTAGTTTTTGATCTCTTCATCAGCCACCTGGAGGTGACGGGACACATGATGAAACTTTAATAAGTTGCAGACTCACATGTTAAGTGCTAGAAGGTGCTCAAATGCTTGATCTAATCGGCGGATTATCACGTTAGCAGAGACCCTCAGATGAAACGGAGACTTATAAAAAGAAACGTGTACAAAGTAATTACTTCTTTAATAAGCAAATTTAATTAAAATCAAAATTTAAAATACAATTATTTACAATACACAATAAATTACATTTGCTCATGTTATTAAACCATGAATAAAAGTAAGCATCCATTTACAACGATAAATGCGTAAAGACGGTCACTCAAAACAGAACCATGTCCATTTTGGCTAAACGCGTCTGTTCAAACCTGTCAGCTGCCTCAGGCACACTGTCATCTGCGACAAGAATAACAAAGACCCAGCACAAAAAGAACTCCAGACATTTTGTATCCATGTCAGCTCGATTTTATTTACATACAATGAAAATGATTTATTTCCTTTAGGAGCCAGCAAAGCGCACGGCGCAAAAAGAAAAGAAGAGGAATGGTGTGTCAGGCCGCGGAGAAAAGAAGTTAGAAAATGCCTTGAACTATTCACCGCTGAGATGGCTAATCAGTATTGAGGCTCTGGGGCAATCGGGCAGCTTTTCAATGCGGTTTTCCTTTCATCTCAATCGGATGGAGGCGCTCAATTAAAAGCCTATCAGTTTGTAAGTAAATCAACGCCTATCAAAGTTGTCACATCAAACAAAACGATTATTATTGCAACCCGCCTTTGCCATTAATCTCTTTCTGTGGTAATCTGCTTGACAGGTCAAGTCGGAGAGCAAGAAAACCTGGAGTGGACAGTCAGGGGGTCAAATATGCTAAGGACAAAATAACAAGACAAAATAGAGATTTTAAATGGCACACAACGCTTTACTCTGGCGTAAAAGCACTTTTTTTATTAAGCATATAATAAACAGGCCTCAATTCAAACTACATTGTGCCTGTGCGTGCGTGTGTGTGTGTGTTTGTGACCAAAAATATCAATTTGTTTTAAAACCATTTTATTATATATGCACCCATTCTTATATTTTTTACAACATAAATAAGAATAAGCAATAATCCTCTTCCTCTAGGGTTCCATAAGTCATGTTTTAGGATTATGTATAATTTAAATAAACAATAAGCTCCTTCAAGGCCAACAATTCTAATGGGCTTCATGTGTGACTGTGCAATAGGGGGGGAAAAGTCCAAAATGTACGGCGCAGTGCCTCCAACATCTCCCAACGTTTTGTCTGGCAGTAAAAAAAAAAATAAATAAAAAAAAAATAAAAAAAAAAGAGCAATATGCAAAGATGTGTGATTGATAACAGGCTTGCTGTTTTGTGCAAGGCCTGTCAGTCCGTGACACAATATGTGAGTTATTAGGGCAAAGAAGGGCAACCATAAATTTTCACTGTCAGGCGAAAACCCTCTTTATTGTCCGTATGACGAATGGGCTCCTGCAGCAGACACCAAAATACTCGGCATTCCCCTTAAATGGGAACACAATTTTGCAACCATAATTCATGATATTTAAATAGAAAGTTTTAATATCGCCATATATTTCATAACACTGACATGTTTATGAATCATCCCTCGCATGCAAATACAACTATTTACATCTCGTGAGGAAATGTGCTGGAGAGGATTTTCAGAGAGTTATGTGCGGGACTAAAACTCTGAGAAAGGAGAGGAAGAACAAAATTCCCCTGTAACTGATCTACAGTCTGCGTAAAAAACAAACAAAAAAAACATGTACATAGTGCAAACTTGTGGCTATATATTAGAATACTCAATATATGATTTTATGGTTATTTTGTTTTGTGTGTACAGGCACATCATAAAGTTAATAATTGGTTTAACTTTAGTGATAACTTTGAAAGCTACAGCAAAAATTCGGCGAGGGCGCACATGTTCTTGAAGAAAGAGGAGAAGAAGAGAAAATAGCCTATTGATCTATTGATCTCGCTTAGGTTGTTCGATTGTTAAAAATAATTGAAAGCATGCACGAAGAAGGGAAGATCTGTCTGAAAAGTTCCAAGTAGGAAGGGCAGGTTTACAGCCAAGTCCGTGCCACAACATTACCTGTGATCATAGTCTAATAATACTCCGTCACCACTGGTCATGCGTAAAAAAACAAAACAAAAAAAATTAAAATACACCAATAAAACATAAAAGTCCTGGTCCTAAAATCAAACTAATTTATCATTTCAAAAACACAGTAAGTCATTATATTCATGTGCCGGACCGCAAGGAGCACTGCAGACTGGAGCCATGCGCGCTCTTCTCTTCTTACCCCTCCGAGTCTCTCTCTCCTCTCTTTCAGCAGCACGAGAAAGTGAGCTGTTCCGCGAGTGGGAGGTCCCAAGTGACGTCACAGGCCGAGGAAAAGAGACCGCTTGCTACAGGATCCCAGGCAGTCAAGAGCAAAACATGAAAAAAAAGCTCTTCATGCAAGTTCTTATGTTCCAAAACGTGTTTTATATTGTTTAGCTTAAGTATACAAATACATAACCTACAATACAGATACAGGAATATGACAAACAGAAGTTCGCCTCATCGAATCATTTTCATTCTAAGCTGCCAGGCATCAAATATAAGTCACAATATTTTGGTAATAAACTACATACCCATAAGTTTTTCTTGATTTATATAGGCCCTCATTTTGAAATGGTCATGGACATAATGCCAAAGAAAAAGTAGAACAAACCAACACAACCAAGAAATGTGGGAACAGTTCAGAAAGCTGTTTACCATGCCCAAAGTTTGGGTTTATTTGATTTGTGATATCATAAGTGCATATAAAAATAACCATTTGTAACATAGATAGGCCTATATTATTAGCCTATATCTACAGGAGCCTGTATTTCAAGTAATCACCCAGGTAGTTTTATCAAATACAATAAATTATATTTATTTATTAATATATAAAAACAGAAATGCAAAAACATACTCACTATAACTATATGCACATTTAAATTTGATATTAAAGGTTGTAACTTTATTTGCCACAAACTTCTATATCCCCCTGACTATTTACTATGATGGTGTTGCGTTCAGGAGATTACTATAACTATTTAAAATTATCACTAGAAGCCTGGTCTTATGATTTCACTCTGTCAACTGTAAAGGCTATTAATATCAGCATTATTTTCTTATTATAGCAGTAAAAAAAGTTCTTCATTAGTGCATTAACACGTAATAATGACGCTATAACCCATAAAGTGAAAGGCGGGAAATGTTGCCTATGGAAACCGAGGTGGCCCAGGGCCCAGGTGGCATTCAATAGCTCATTAGCGGCACTGTGATATAGACGCGTAGCTACTTGAAACTACAACTTTAAACTACAACTCCGTCTCAAGATTCATTAGAATGATGTTTAAGCCGACATTGTAACTATTGTAAGATGGTATTGGTGAGTACATTCATAAAAAGCTATCCATAAGTAGGCTTTACTTTGAAATTGGTTTAGGCAATGTGCACGCTAACTAATCATCAAAGACAAGTAGAGTTAGTTAACAGTTAGCGGTTAGGCTAGGTCAAGCCTATTCCATAGATAAGCTACGCTACATCTCAATCGTTTGACAAAAATGGTATTCTTCATATCCTATTTAACAGACATATTAAGCCTCGTGGTCTTTCTAAGTAACCAAAAAAAGTCACGTTTGATATAGTTTTGGAAATACTGACGCCCTTTCATAACCTCGGCTCAACATAAACCCAAAGGGAAATCTGATAATGTCCCTCTATGTCAGCAGACAGTCACCAGCACTTTTACCAATAACCACGGCTACCCACGTGTTTCCGCATAACAGAGAGTCAGCTGACAGACAGGGCACACGGAAACTCTAAAGAAGCTAGAATTGCAAAAGTAGCCGGGATCGACTCGACTATTGATTGTATGTTGAACGAGCGTTAATCTTTCCATTCTTGCTATCAGAGCGGATAAGAGAAAAGCAACCGCCTGGCTGTCATTCATAAAAAAAAACTTATGGCAGGCAACATCGCGCTCAACGGGACTCAAGTAAGTTACGACAGGTTTCACCAGGTGGTTTTGTATAGACTAGACTTACTGCTTTCATTTACACAACCTGAATTTACTTAGTTTTGTTTCTGTGTGCTAAAATGTAGCACAATAGAAGGCACTGTTTTTTGTCCAGACATTACCGGTGTCATGTGACCCACTGTTGCCTGACTTTCAGTTTCGTGCTGCATCAATATTAAGTCCTTTATCTTGTATTATTATGGAACATTTTTGTCACCTTTGTGCAGGATGACACGAAATAATTAATCACTTATGACAGTTAAACAAAGGGTAGCTATAGATAATTACACACAATGTAATTTCTTATGTAGACTACAGATTCCTATGTATGGGCTGTATAGCCTAAGTTACATTTTCCTAAGTATTGTTACCATGACCATCATATGTGAAGGTTAATGCTGTGATAAAACCTTCTAATGCTTCGTTTTTATTTATTGATTTAGATTTCCTACATCGGACATGACTGCGAAGAAATCCCAGACTTCATAGGAGAAAACTATGGCCACTTTGCAAAGCGGCTGGATCTGAGCTTCAATCAGCTGAGGTAAGGAGGTGAACAATACACATGTAATATGTAACTACCTGGTTACACAGGTTGACACTGTGTTTATACCTGGCACTGACTAAATAGATTTGATGTGACCAGCGAATGTAAATTTATTCACAATTGCTATGTATCTTTGTCTTATTGTAAGGTCTCACTACATCCTATGCAGCTGTTGTTACATGTGTTTTATCATGTTGGTATTTGTTCTATGTGTCAGTGCATAAAATCTGATAATTGAAGCATCTCACATTTCCACCCAAAATGCTTGCGTAGATTGTATTGTTAAAATGAATGTATGGGTTTGGGTTGTCATGTTTGAAATATATATTTGTGTGATGAATATTGTATCTATTTTTGAGGGTGTTTTCGGGAAAATGCAGCCAAATTTCATTGTATACTGTTTCTTTTCGGTACTTAAATGAATCATAGGTTTCATCAAAGTAATATTTTTCTGTTTGGGAACAACAATGATGGATTGAAGAAAGTTACAGGGCAGCCTGTTAAGATTAACAATTTAGTTTATAATGGTAAATCACACATTGGAAAACAGAATGCAAACCAAAGTTTTGTGTTTCTTCTGTCTTTAATTGGGTGTTGCAGTAATGGCAAGAAAAAGCTCTTTTAGCTAATGAGGAGCATGTGTAGCTTTGCATATGAACCAGGAAGTACAGTCCCTTGTGAACTCAGAAACACATTTTGATGCCAAATACAAATTGGGCTGGCAGCCTTTAATGATAAAAATAATTTCCAAAAGTCATATTTGGGCACCTCTGATTTACCTGCTAAGTGCATACCATATGCACTTATGCAAGCGTCCCTGCTCCATTTCACTCCCCTTTTTCTTTCACCCTGTTTCCTGTCTTTCTGCACAGTGTATCAAACAAAATACTAAAAAGCCAAACAAAAAGTCATATTAGTAATACTATTAGTAATAACTTTACCCCAATGTTCAAAAGATTGGCTTGAGGCTGACCATTGGTTCAATTAAATAAAAATGAATCAGATTTTTAGTTCTCCGTTAATTTAGTCTGACTGTCTGACAGATGGGCATCTTTGAGTCAAATATAATTGAATGTGCCCTTGTTCTGTAGGTGGTCAGAATGTCTTCAAGACATCAAAGAGCTGAATGAGTACATGGGCTCGGCTGGTGCCATGCTGGGGCAGGATTAAAGGCTTGATCGATAAATGTGACATGCTAATTTGGGGGGCAAATAGAAGAAAAGATTCCTCTGTCAGGACATGAAGGAACACCTCATGACAGCTGCTTCAGAGGGGGCTGCCATTTCAGCAGCGGGACTAGCATAGTTGATCTGGCAAGTAAAAGAGAAGTGATGATGGTTTTAAGGTGCTTTTGTTTCTGAAGCCCTTTTCATGATTGTCAGGCCATGAAGCTGTCTCAATACAGACTGAGGCGTTTCTTGTTGAAAATTGTCATCTTGAGGCAGCTGTCTATTCTGGAGATATGAAGCTCTCAGTTACCTGATTTACACTCACATTTCAAAATAACAGCCTAACACACAGTAAGCTGGACTGGGAAATAAAGTGGGTGAAGAAGAGATTATGGGGCAATCTAATGTCACACAAGCCATTTATTTTTGTGACTATGCAAATTAAGTATTTTTTTTACTGTTACACAATAGTAGAATATGTAATCTGCACACATTGGTTTGAATAAACCCTAGAACCGCAATAAATTTTGGAACTAGAATTGTGGTGGTCCAGAGTATTTTGGTAAGCAGGTGTGCGCGAGTGCAGTAGGGAAAAAAACTCATGTTACATTTAGTAGCTTCATGAGGGCTGACTGAAACATGTTTTATATGTGTTGGTTTTGGGAAGATCAAGGCGGGCATAATGTTTCTTGCCCTTGAACCTGTCACATTAAGGACTTGATGTTTAGAATCAAATATTTATTACCCAGAGATTACTAATTCATTATTAATTTTCTCTTCAGTTAATCTCACATGTCAGATATCATTACCAAACATTAAAGCATGGGATGGGCTGAGAAGCAGTGAAGAAGGGGTGCTTAAATCATTAGGGGCTTGTATCAGTGGGCCATGATGCTCTGTTCTATTGCTCTTTATTCATTTCTTATATAGACAAGAAACCTGCATGTTGTCCAGACATTGTCTTTAAAATGAAGTTAAAGGGATGGTTCAGGGTTTTCTATGAATGATTTTTTGGATAATTAATGCTGTACTTCAATAAGAGAGTTGTCAGTGTATTCACAATTTGGAGAAGCAGACAGGAGCTATAATGAATAGACTGTATTCTGCTGTAAAAGGGACAAGTGAAAATGGATTTGAATAGTAAGTCATGTGTGTGCTGTAGTATATATAACAGAATAAAAAGCATCAATATACATATACCTTGTATGAACACCCACATACACACCAGAAGCTTTTTAGTTGTAATAAAAATGTGTTGTCACTGGCTTTATTTGCAGCAATTCATAATGGTATCTGTTTTTTCTCCAAACTTGAAATGTGCTGACATCATCAACACCACAAACACCTTATGATCATGGATTGATAACAAATATGCATTCATGTTTTCTAAAGCATTGAACCTGCTGTGTTTGCTATAAATCTGCACTATATATACTAAAATATTAACAGTTGTTAGTCACTAAGTCACTTTCTGATGCAACACAGCCTCATGATAACAGTGTTGCAACTATACTATTGTACGCCCCTGGCAACATTTGAATCTGTTTAAACCCATAAAACAGCTGTCCTCACACAACAGTGCATCCTGCAGCCTGGTCATGCACGCAGTACACTTCCACTCCTCCTTACACACACAGCCACGGTTCTCTCATAAACTCCTTCGCTGCTATGTCTGGAGATGCTTACGTGACCGTGTTGGAAGGTCATGAGTGGGTGAAGCTGAAATTCAATAAGCAGCTCAACATGTTATATTGTTATATGCTAGCCAAGGCATAGCCAACCCCCCAGCGTTTTGATCCCTGTAAGAATGCACCTTAAATATAACGCTGATATACCACAGTCCCAGTTTTCACAGGTCAGAGATGACAAGCTGATTTCTCATTAATCTTTGTTAATATTTGCAGTTGTTTGAGTAAGAAAAAAATTGCTGGTTTTATCTACTTTAGAATCTGTAAGATATCCCAGCTCCAACTTCTAGGAATAAAGTTTTGCCAGGCCCTGTTCTAGATGCAGCTAGACTTTTTAACTGACACAATGACCCCATTTTAGTTTCTGAAGCCTACCCAAGTGTGAAGAGATGTAAATGGCATTGAAAAAAAGAGACTTAAGCATCATATACCTCTTCAAATCAACAACAAGGAGACATAACCAGGGTTTATAGTGGCTAATATGCTTATTTCTGTCAGCTCTGTTGACAAAACTGATCCAACAACTTGACAACAAGTCAATAAGAAGGAAGGTAGTGACTCTTGTGCCTTGTATACATTTCACGTCTGTCTGTACATGTTTGCTTCCATTCAGTGTTTGTGTGAGCATAACATTGAGTGGCTGGGCAGGTAATGGCAGGATGAAATTATGGTAGCAGCCTGTCACACCTACACCTCTCCCACAGTGAGCCGCAGTGTCAGCCTGTCTCATCAATGTGTTGGGAAGTGTGGCTCTCAGGGACATCTCTGCCTTGGATATGATTGTGTGGTCCACTTTGTTTCAGGTCAGGTGTGTACACAGTGCAGTGAAGGGGGCTTGTGCTTTGTTGACATGATTCCCCTCTGTGTCTGGGATGCTCTCTGGATGTCTGCTTCTGTTACATGCAGTGTTAGCACAGCACTTGGGTCCAGAAGGAGAAGAACGCATAACACAGGAAGAGCAGTGATACCCATCTGAGATTTGACATGGCATTTTGGTAAACAAATCACAATCTTTCAGCAACAGGGTTTGTGGATGCTAAAATTTTGTCTCTATTTTACTTTGATCTGTCTTGTTAGATTATATTTACTCTGTTACAGTCAGTTATATCAGCTATTACAGAACAACAGTAACAGTAAAGTAGTAACAACCACTTTCCGTTTGTTTTTGGAAGCAGGCTATAGTTAATCAAAGGATCAGGGAAATATTTAACATATTTGTTTTGAATTGCTATTTTGCACAAAATTAATATGTCGTGGGTCAAACGGTCAAAGTTGAATCTAGCTGGATTGAATATAGGAAGAGCATGTAAATAAATAGCAGATTAGATAAACCCCAAATTTTGGAGTACTGAAATTCAGTTGGCCGTTGGCAGAGAGTTGTGTTGTTGGATTTAGTATTCTAGACACTTGTCTGGTACCTTTATTTGTGTGTGTTCTAACTCTAGACATGACAGTGTGCGTCTGAGGGGGTCTCTGTGCACCCGGGCTATGTTGGTGATGGCAGGCGTTTTGCATTTTAATGACAAATCAAGTATGCTAACTCGTGCTTTAAAAACGAAAGTGCTCTAAATGTCGCCCGGCTGTCAAAATGAGATGTAAGTAGTCTGATGAAAAGAGAACAAAGAAGACAAAGTAGGGAGGCCTGGTACACAGAGAAATGAAATAAAACCTTGTATAGCCTGTCAGCTGTGTCATTTTATATTCATATCTAAAGAACATTATAGTATTACTGCGGCGCTCATGCCTCACTCATCTGTCTTTCTTAATTCATCACAGACGCCGCTCTATCTTTCAAGTTGCTGAGTGGCAACACAGAAAGAGGCCTGCTAATTGACAAATGAGTGTCACAGACATCAAGTACTCTTTTCTATCCAAGCAAGGTAGACTGTGATGTTTGATGTGGAGAGAAGGGCGAGGGTGGGGGGTCTGTTATTGGCAGAGGCCCAGTAAGAGGCATTTCGACTGGTCCTAGAATGAGAAGTGACAACGAGAAGAGAGCCTGTCATTGTCTTGCCTAAGTGTTCAATCTGCTGAGATGCCAGTATGCAGATAAAATGTCAGTTAGGAGGAGAGGATATGAAACATCGGCAGTATGAAGTCTTGAAATCACTCAACTGAGGTGTATGGTTGTATGTGTGTGTGGGGTAGTGGCACTCAGTGCTGCTGCTAAGAAAATATACTCCATATCTGATCTATAAGGCCTGTTTAAGCCAAAGAGTAACCTCAACTGTGTCTCATATATTAAGGGGGGTTAAAAAAGGACATGATCTGTCAGGACATAAGATATTCATATCAGGGACGCAGATATTGTTTATATGATTCTGCGATGCTGAAAAAAGTATATATTTTTTATTTTCTTGGGAATATGTTTTTAAACAAAGTACTGCCTCTGGGAACGTGGTGAGTTGACATGAGATGTAGAGGTTATCTCTAAGGGATTGCTTGTCTTGTTTCTCCAATCTCTTCAATTTAAGTTGTTATTAGAGCATTCTATGTGCAATTGCTGCAAATGTTATCCTCTTTATACAGTTCACAGTATAACGAAGGAAGTACAGTATCATTACCCTTTGCTGATAAAAGTACTTTAAATGTACATTTAAAAGCTTTTAAAGCTGGTGGTTGTGAATCCCTTATGTAAATGTTGGCCAACAGTGATTTTATTATTTAAATTTTTTTTGTAATTTTCTGACTGTAGTTTGTACATAGCATAAGTTTTTTTTAAATAAACTACCTTCTATATCAATTCTGCTTACCACATATATTGATCCTGGAAGGGCTGACTGAAATTTAAAGATTGGTGGGGTTATAAAAAAAATAAATAAAATTAAACTCCGTTGTATGCAGCCTTTTAAAATTGCTGTATGTCAGTTACTGTTTCTTTAAAGCATCGGCAGCATAGTTGTTTATCAAAGCAACCCTAGAATTTATTGCTTCCAGATTATATTAATTGAGTACGTGTTCATAACTAAAAATCTAAACTTAATTTATGCCTAAGTAATCAAAGCCTGTCAAGCTACATACACAAATAATCTGACAGTTATGAGCACATAAGACAGCAGGTTTTATACACATTTTAGTTTTTAATAATACTCCAATAACAATATAAGAAAAAAAATAATTAGTAAGTTGTATTAAATAAGTTTTGTTTTGTAAAATCTAATAATTGTATGTGGTAAATATTTTAGTGAGTGAGTAGAGGGAGGTAAAATGGATGAGAGTGGTAGAGATTTGCAAGACAGCAACACAATGAGCTAAATTCTATTTAACTAGAAGGACAGTGCCACTAGACAGCTGGGAAGACAGTCAGTGAGTCTGAAATATGGAGCATAATTTACTATCTCTGTTAAACACTACAAAAGCTTAGTGATAGGAGAAGAATAATCTGTTTGGACTTCTCAAACATTCCTCAGTCTGCTCTCTCCCTCAATCTAAGTCCATCTCACATGGTCTAGCACCGTGAATGGAATGGAACATCTTTATGTTCCTTTTGTTCACATTATATATACTGGCCAGAGTTGCCATTCCTTTTATGACTGCGTCACATTTTTATTGTATATCCCAAGATGGATTGCGTGCCACTGACACAGAGATTTACAGGCCTTCAGCTTGCAGTGGCAGAGCTTTAGAAGGTCCTGCTGACTTCTAGCCAGCACGTTGGAGGAGGAGAATAAAAGCTGACATTTTATTGGCTTTGAGAGAAAGTGAGTGGTGGAGAGAAAGGGGATGGGGGCAGAAGATGGAGAAGGGAAAGAAAGGAAAAGAGATTTTCTTATTTTTCAGCAGCTGTCGCGGAAACCCTGCTTAAAAGGAGGAATTTATTGGGTATTATTTAGAAAGTTGTCAGTGGTAATGATTACAGCTATGATTTCAATTATCACCCACTAAATATAGCTTAATTCACTGCCTTGCTGGCCATAATGTGCAGCCCTGACATAATTTTTCAAAAATTCGATACTATACTATTTTAATATTTTATGTTGACCACCGATTTAATTTTCCTCCCTGGTGCTTGGCATGTGGCAAGGTCTCACTCCCTCATGCACAGTCGGATAGTCAAAGCTATTGAGTTCAAAGCAGTCCCAGGGATATATATTTTCCATTGACAGAAATCCAATTAGTTTTAGTACACAGTCTGGCTGAATAAAAAGGGTCTTAAAATCTACAATATGTTTCCTTAGCGTTTTAGCAGAGTGCAATGCCAGTGATGGATCTTTATGATTTGACCTGATAGGGCCCAAGTGGACACACTCCATTTTCTGTTTTGACGAGTGAAAAACAAACCGCCCATATGTCTTACTCATTTTGATGGGCACATCAAAGTCTTTTGATATTGCGTAAACATCTTACTGTAAGGCTAAGATGTTGACTCTTGTGCATATTTCAACACTTCTTAAATACTTTACAGCTAATACACAAATTCTGCCCAAACACCATGTAAATACGAGAGAGGAAGAAGTTAGATGTATAATTCATTAGTGACATGTTTAGTAAGTAGACGATTTGGGGAGAGTTAATGTGAACTCAGGTTTTGACATGGGGGTGTGCATTTTTAAGTGAGCATTAAAAGGAGGATGATTAGGACTGGCATTTGGCTGTCAATAACAAGGCTGCAGCTAGAAGTTGATGATGGGGGAAATTTTGATTCTTTTTCTTCTCTCCTGCTAAGCTTTCTTCAGTCTGTAACACATGCAAAGTCATTTAGGATCCCCGCCAGCGATTAGGATCTCTCCATATAAGCATTTTACGCGGAAAAAAGCAAAGAGGGCGCCAACTTATGTTTGAGATACAACCTGTGTCTCTTTTAGTTCATAATTCAAGCACTGTTTATGTTCAGCCCATCTCCCAGATTGATGATGTAAGCAACTGAAAGGCATGGAACATATTAGAAGAGAGAGCATGCAGAGGGGCAGCCATACTTCTACTTCCCTTGGCTGTGTCCCAGATGGAAAAAAGAAAAGGTTTGGAGCCTGTTTTGGAAGGGGAACAAAGGAACTTCCTCTGGTATGGTCTAGGCAGTTTTGGTCGCTTCATGGCTTTCAATCTCAGTCTTTCCTAAAGGGCCCGGGGGTGCAAAGTGAAGACAGATACACCAGTATATGGATGCCAGAATTTGAGAGGATGATTGCAGTTTTGCTATGCTTTGAGTTTAAGGAGATGATTTTTAACAGGGTTACATGATAAATGTTGTCAGTGAATGAATAAATCCTATAACTCTAAAATGCTGCTGGAAGCTGCCTGTAGACATCAAAGCATTTAAAGCACTAATTTAATTGTTGCTAAAAGATCTCCTTTTGTATCACAAGGCATGGGCGTGATAATGTCTGTAATGTGAGTCAGGTTTAATCACAGCTGACACCTTTATAAAATATACAAGCATATGATTTGTTTGCTATGCAATATTGTCTTTTTGCTCCCGGCAGAGTGCTTAAACCATCTTCGGGGCAAGACATCTGTACCACATTCTCATCACAGCTGTATCTCATTTCCGGTTTCCATTTGAGATAAACATACTCACATCTTTCAACGTTCTTTCTTATAAAAAACACAACCTGTCTCTCTAAGCCACCATCCCGAGAACCTAATACGGCTTGGACAGGAAGCTGTGTGGGAGATAACTGCCTCTGTGATTTTACCACGCTCCTTCAATTTCTACTAATATTTGAACTTGTTTATACTTTAACTTTGCTTGTCCCATTAGTAAAATACTTGGAGAAAGTTAACTGTAGATATGAGTTGGGAAATCAAGGGCAAGCTATGTTTTAAAAGCTACATCTGACATCCATCAGCATGGAAATATGTTTTAATGGTCAGGCAGGCTGTAAGACATCATAAGCTATTGCCTCACTTTTGCACCCAGGGTCATATTGAGATAAGAAACAGTGACAGTGTGTTTCATGTCCATGCTCCTGACACGTTTGTGCTGGAAAATACAAGGAGTTTCTACATAGCATGATAATCTTACTTAAAACATATTTAGCCCATTCCTTGTTACAAATAGGTTTTGATTGGTTTAGCTGCAGTCTGATGTGAACAACAGACCAAACAGTCCTCTCTGGCTGTCCAGACGTTTGGTGATGTTTAAGAGTAGCTCCCCAGTGATAATGGTTAGATAGCGTTTGTACCGGGGGCACAGTGGAGTTTCTTGATTTTCTCACTCTGTCTGGATCCAGGGCCCCTGGGTGCTCTAAAGCTCACAACGTGTCTGTTCTCAGATGTTTGAAAACACCAAACAGCAGAGGAAAAGAATGAGAAGGAGGAGGAAGAAGAAGGGATAAAGGAGAGAAGAAGGGAGATAGGAGGAGGGTAGGGAATCCTCTTAGGGACAAAGTGTATGAGCGAACCAGGCAGAGAGGCCCAACAGGGTCTGTCGACAAGTGATCTGAGGGCCGTTTGTGTGTCAGTCAGATCAAAGCCTTTGAACACAAGGAGAAATCCCTTTACCTTCTCTGTCTATGGCAGCATTATTGGCAGCTAAAGAAAGGAGGGTGATGATAAGACTGCAGTGAAGAGAATGATTGTTTCATTGTTTTGTGTTATTTCTGAAAAACAAACATTTTCTTACAGCCATTAAGGCCAAGCTTGAATTGCCACTTATTAAACGAGAACCTGGTAAAAGAAGGTAAAAGAAAGTAAAAGAAAGGCTAAAATGCAGTGATTAAAAGTTAATATTTTAGGTGCTCTTACCCAACAATAACTGTGAAACTACAACTCTTGCTATTAATGTGTGTTTTGAGAAATGTTGACTCTCAACTCTAAACAAAAGTAGTGTCACTGAGTACTGCAGATACTGGACTAGTAATATGCATCTACCGAGTTACTTTTAATTATCAGAGCAATTTCTTGTAAACAAGTATACTATACTAAAATTATTATTAGAAGTTAGTTCTTCATATTTCTTGTTGAGAATATACAGTATATTTTTTGTCATATTTGCATTTGATAGTGTTAATGTATGCACTGTATGTTTACAAATAAGTGACGCACACAGCTGTTCTTTCATGCCAAGCCAGACAGCCCGTCACTCAACAAGCCCCTCCCACGCTGGCACATGTAGTGAGTGTATCCTTCCATAGACCCGGCTGTTTAAATTAATTATTAGTTTTAGAGCGAACCCTCAGGCCTCGCACAGGCAGCTAATCCCTGCAGAGGGCTAATCCGACCCTGCGTTACAGAAAATCAATGTTGGTCTTTGGTGTTGGCATGCCATCAGGGCACGGGGACACATGTCAGACAGGCCTCCTGATTTTTTTATGAGGTGTGTTTTTTGAAGTGGGAGAGCTAGTGGAGGATGCTCGAGGTACCCAGAATTGAAAAGAATATCCGGAAGCAAAAAAAAAAAGACTGTATGACCAGAGTTCTCCTGGGGTAATGGTGATGCAAGTGTGTGGGCTCTGTGCATTTTGAGAACAGAGAATGGTTAAAACTTATGCAAAGAGTTTAAACAATTTTTTGTTTCAGGGTCTGGTTAAATTCAAGTGAATGCAACTTTTGCAAAGACAGCTGATTGAAGATTATGTGATAAGATAAAAAGACAATGTTAACCAAAGAGAACATTTCTTTAAACATTTCTTTTAGTTTCCGTCTATACCAAACCTTTATATCAACTTTATATCCATACAAAAATACAATTGTGCATTTATAAACAGGCTAAAATCAGCTGCCATCAAGTACATGTTATAAAAAAAAAACTATTTAAATAAATAAAAAATATAATTTTTTGAATCAGTTTTTTCTATGCTGTATGACTAAAATTGTATGGAAAACTTTTTCCTGTGCCAATCCCTTTCCTTTTGGTAATACATTTTTTTATGACACAAGATGAGAATATTTAATTTAGTTGTTGCCATAATCCAGACAGTCTGTGTCTCAAGATCAGTTTAATATTGTGTCAGATTTAATACATTGTCAAAACTCGAGCCACCTGCAATTTTCTTTTACCTAGTCAGGAGTTAATACCATTCAATGAAAATCGGAATATTTCTCAATTTTCAGTCGCGTTTCATTTTTGGGAGTGTCCGTTAGTAATTGGAACAGAGAGGCAGAAGATACGTGATGTGACCCAGTCCCCTACTTCTTTGCACCTCTCATTCTGCCCATTAGTTTTGGATTACCCACTTTCTCTCTCTCTCACTTAGACTGGCAGCTGAAGATAATAGCTTTCATAATGTGTGGAGATTCATTCCAAGCTATTCTGTGTTTCACGTTATGAGAGAACAAAAATGTCGAGCCCAGTGAGCCTATTCATTTTCTCTTTTGGGAGATTAATGAGAACAGTGCTGTCTCAAGCCTTTTGTGACAGGCTTCAAAGTCTCGGTGCAGAAGGACTGCTGTCTGCCATCGTCTGTAGTTCACACCGGCTGCCACTGGCCTTCCCTCTGTGACAGTTCATTATGAGTCTGGCGCATGACCAAAACTATATGTTACTACTATTCCAGCATTTGGTACTAATTTTAAGATGATTTGAGTGGATGAGAGAGAAGACGGGTGTCAAGTTCTGTGTGTTTTTAACTGACTACAGCTCTGCCCAAACTTGAAAACTGCTTTATCTCTGATGAACGCAAAGGACAACTCAAAACTGTTCTTTCTTTTCCCTTTTATTTTCTTAAAGATGATTGGGGTGGAACAGAATAGGTTGATAACCTTTATGATACACAAACCAAAGCATAAATTAGTTGCAAATAAATCACAAATAAATCTCAATAACACTTCCTCCATAATAATAAATGTTACTGAATCTTCAAACCAAACAAAGTCATTTAAATTAACCTAGTGTCTCTAATAGTTAATAATTAAAATACCATAATTAAACTTATATAATCTAAACAATACATATGCTTAGAGTAATGTTCACATAAATTATTTGCTATTTGATTTAAATTGCACATTACAACCAAGCAAACAAAATTATACAGAAGCCTGAACTCAACACAAACAAACACATAGTCCATTTTGTCCTACCAGTTGCGTCCTTGGATAATCAGGAGCTGTGGTCAAAGTTTCTTTTTTTTCCTCAGGAACAAGTGAGAGGGCCAACTGAGCTTTTAACAAAAATTTCAAATGCCATGCACTCTCAGTGTGTTTTGATGCGTGGTTGCCCCCTGCAGTTTGGGAGTGCTCTTAGTAATCTGAGTGACAATAGGCTGAGTGCTCAGTACAACTTGTACCTTGAATTGACTTAACAACGGGCCATTGTTGAAGTCAAGTGCATGCTTGCAAATTGTCAATATACTGTAGCCTTCCCCCCAAACATTATATCCATTTAAGTTATCTTTTCAAATATTACCTATGTACTCTGTATTTTACTGTTTAATTGTCAGAAACCAGCAGAAAGCTTGTTAATTGAGAAACAACCATGCTCCCATTGTACAATCTGCTTTTCTGTATGTTTATAGCAATCTATAAACATACAGATACCAACATTTTACTGTAGGACTGTTTATTCTGCGTTACCCATAACGACAGACCCTTATTATTTAAGTAGCTTTTTTTTGTATATACTTTTTAGGTTTTGTGCCATTTTATTAGGTTATGCTGATGTATATAATTATTATTCTGGCCTCCTATCCTATCCTAAGAATTACACTCGCCCCTGTGGATTTGAGTTGGATTTCTAAGATGCAGGCCGTAACAACAAACATAGAATAAACTGGATATGGGCATACTATTACAGAAACAAAGCATCACATAAAGCCTGCCCAATTTTAGATAAATTAATTCTACCTGCGGAAGGCTCCCTTTCCTTTTAATGCTTCTGCTTCATGAAGAAATGATGGCTTGCCAGGTTTGATGTCCATACTAATAATCATAAAATACATTCAGTGACTTAAAAATACGAGAGGATTAGAAAACTTTTTGTTGTTCACAACTGAAACGTCTATTTGCCTTACATGCTCTTGATTAAAGGTTTTGAGAGGGAGAAGACATTTCTTTGCTTTATGGCTCTATGTGCCAGCTTGGCAGCAGCACTAGCATTTAAATGTCCATTAACAACCTTTTAACTGTCAAGATCATTTGAAATATGGATATTTGCTTTCCTCGCTGCTTCTGAACCACCAAAATTATAGCACAAGTGTTGCTATTAATATGTTCCTTCATGAGCAGTAGGCTCACTGCATGTCATTCTAGTGCAAAGGAGTTTGCCAATGATGTCTGATTAGGAGTGCAAGGGGAGATTAATAGATGTTTCTCCCCCTCATTTGTTATCAGTCTTTTAGTGAATTGACTGACTACAGCGTGTGATAAACAGAGGAAAGCCTGCACATTTCCTGAATTTGACACTATCGTTCTACTCGTCAGCCCGACTCTGTGTCAACGCAATGTCTGTTCTGACAGCACATCCCAAGTCGGCTGCCTAGAGTCCTGTGCAATTTCAGCTGCAGAGGGGAAGGTGTTTGGGATCTGCATTTTAATCCTGGCCTGTGTAATGTTTGCCCCCTGACAATCTGGGCCAGACATCATTTTAATGGTATGTACAGTGATAAAGCCAATAAAGTGTCAGGATGATTGATAATCTGAGCATTATAGCAATATGACTTTCCAGTTCTCCTCTGCGCTCCAATGATGGTTCCCAAATTGAATTCTTTATGTGTGCATGCATGCTGATGTACGCATGCACGTACACATCAACTGCACATGTGCCTTATTTAAACCTGAGGTGCGAAGAAATCTTGTTAGTTTCTACTGAATCAGTTTTTAGTGCTTATGCAATACATTATTTCCAAAATAACAAACTCTATTGCCTGAATACATTATCTCTGAATCTGTTGCCTCCTCACTGTATTTGTCTGCAAAATATGGATTTGGGAAAGAACAATTATAAGGAGCATTACCATATATCTTGTGTTAAATAAATTAGATGAAGTCTTGCTTTCTTTGGGCTGTCAGAAGGTGTGACTATATTAGCCATGCCTTAGAGGCGCGTGTTTCATATCAGGAAGACGAGGGGAAGAAGATGTTGTTCATATCTCTTGACTTGTGAACTTTTCCAAACAGAGGTAGACTTTGACACACTGCAGATGCATGTGGAACAATAGTATGTTATAGTTAGGTTGCTCTTATTATTTTATATTTCATATCGCTTTTGGTGCTTGTTCTCTATTTAGAGTCTGAACCTATTGTAGATATGAGAGATGTCATAGCTCTAGTTCATTGATTTATTGCTTGGTGTTTGCAAACCAACAGCACTTGGTTTCAGATTGACAACACGTGTAGGCCTGTGTGCACTCAGTGTCTCTGTGGACCTATGAAATGGCTCCTTTTATCTGGAGCAGACCTGCTTCTCACTGGCAGTCATAGAACGCTCTTTGTTTTATGTAAATGGTGATTGATGACATGTCTGGCACAGCCTGCAGTTTTTGACAAAAAGTATTGATGGCTGCTCTCAGTAAAGTGTTAGTCCAGGTGACAGAGCAATCCATTTTAAGATGAATGAGAGAGAGAATGAGAGCGCGTGAGTGAGATAGAGATCATCAGGCCTATCAGACGCAGCGTTGACACAAGTTTAACTGTTGGCCCCATCACACATTTGCTTGCTGTCAAACTACAATGCACTGTTTCTTTGTAACATAATGACAATTAACTGGTATTGCATTACAAAGGAACCAAAGTCAGTGTTTAGTTGGAAGATTTTTTTTTTTTTAGAAATCACAAATGATTTTAAAAAGGAACAGCTTCAACATTTCCTCAGGGTTCGAAGCTTCTTGGATTAGCTATAAACTATGGACTTAAACTATTACCAGATGTTTACAAATAGATTAGTCCAGAAAAGCTTGAGCTGGATTTTACCCATTTAGCATGGCAGGCCATCCTAATTTAAATGTATTTATTTTTATTTTTTAAGAAATACTGTAGCTTTCTTGAGCGTAATACCAACAGACACAGAATAAACTGCCTCTAGACATAATTAGATAGTAGGGGTGTAACGATACACCAATGCCACGGTTCGGTTCAGATCACGGTTTTGGAGTCACGGTTCGGTTCGGTTCTGTTTGCTGTGGGGGCAGGGTTCATTGCAGGGCACCAGCAATAATAACACTAGATTCACTTTAACTTAATAAAAACAACAACAATAATTTAACTTATTAACTTTATCTTTATTTACTTAACTTTATACATTGGCTTCACGTTTTCTTTAGAGCAGTTAGCACGCCTGTGACAAAATAAAATGAACGTTGGGCCGGTGCAGCAGGGGGCGGGGCGCGTTCGGTTCAACATGCGAGTATCGCGGTTCGAACTGTGGCTGTGGGTTCGCGGTTTTTCGGTTCGGTTTGAATATCGTTACACCCTTATTAGATAGACATGAAACCAGTTGGAGAAACAAAGCATGACGTAAAGCCTGCTGAGTTTGTGATAAATGGTTGGTCAGCAAATACATAAATTAGCCATGAGTCATTTCTGATTATTTTTAACTTTCATGTAGTGCTTTATTAGACTGTAAAAACAGCTGCTGTCTCCACATAAACAAGACTTATCATTAAACAGCAGCTTCATCTTGAGCCAACTTGTATCAGCTTGAAGTTACAGGCTGCTGCGAAGAAAGTAACTTTAGCAATTTTGCTAATGTTTTGCTAATTCTTATTTCCTGTATCCACCGCTTGTTAATCATGCAATTGCAAAGCAGCAATGTTTTTTTGAGAGATAGAAAAAAACAGCCTTTCCCCAATGACTAATCTCTGTGCACATATTTCACAGACAATGTGAACTCCGGTGCTATTACACACAATGTGTTATAGCTCTATTGGGCTCTCAATTATCCAACTTTTTTAATCCTGTGGTTCTCTTTAGCAGCACTGATATACTTTATATATCAGTTTTGATAATACGTATAGTCTGACACTATATCCGCTCCTGGACACACTTTCTAGTCAGCTCAACTAATGCAACTTTTGCAAAGCTGCCTAAAAGCATTGCAAGTAAGTGATGTATTTCGAGCATGTTAGGTCAGAACAATTGTGTAACTAATCCTAAAATATAAGTCAACATTAATTTGTACCCAAGTCTGAAATTTTTTTTGTGTGTGTTAATATAGACCAGTGATAAGCTGTCCATTCAAGTTAGTGGTCTTGTGTCCCGTCCAAATATACTTGTCTGTCAGTTAAGGCCCATTTGGAGCCTGTGTGACTCAGAGCATTGACAGTCCTTGGATTTGTTTGAGTTGGATAATGGAGCCATGATTCGTTGCATTTACTCCATTTCCACTCTTGACTTTGGCAAGACAAATGTGAATTTACATTTGCTCTGTAGGCTTTACACACACACAAATAGAGCCTGTATCAAAAGAGAAGTTTACTTTTGGATGAATGCAGTAATCAGTCATTTAGAGAGAGCAGATCATACACCAGTGAGATAAAAACAATAGTCTGCCTTGTAGAGAAAATCCATAGGAAAGATCATTCCAAAAATGGGCCTGGTGCTGACGTGTGTATGACAGAACCAGATTTAACAGATGCTTCAAGGGGACCCTAACCCATGAAATCACGCTGTCCTGCATCCAGCGCCCCACCCTCTAACTGCTGTATAAATAGATTCTCGTGACAGGGTAATTCATCTCTGGCCATGAAAACATCAGCTTTAAAAGACAGCTCACTGAGACCCTGCGCTTGTTAGGGGCCAGATCAGCAGCCCAGATGCCTGGGATGTAAACTCATGAAGAGAAGATTAATTTATCTGTCATCCCCGACTTTGACAGTTGTTGTAAATTTGACTCTGGCCTGTGCACACGGAAGGAGAGGGAGGGGGAGTAAGCAGAGAAGAGTAAAGATATGGATGGCTTTAGCGAGGGGTAAGCAAGGAGGAGTGTGGCAAAATTTTTTTAAACACACAATATTGAAAATAGAGCTCAGTAGCTCGCTGTTGGAGCACACCTGGACCCACCTCTTCAGAGGATGTGTTCTGGCACCTATTGTTGCGAGAATATTTGACAGAGTGTATTTATCCTTCCCACATCGTTCTTCAAAAAACACCCTCCACGCTCCCCACTTTATTCCAGCCCTACTCTTTTTAAGATGGTGGCCACATAGGGCAAATCTGGAAAATGAGTAGTGGTAGTGTCAGAGAAGCCATTTGGAGACTGATTGATGGTAGCAGGCGAACCACATCAGCCATGTTCTCTGATCTCTCTATGTGCAAGGCATGCACGGCACTCTTGGAGAAATGGGAGAGGTTTTTTTTTAAACTGCTGACCACTGGACAGATTACATTAGATATCTTATCATATCTGTGCCAGTGTTTCTCAAAATAGAATTAATAAAATGCCATATGTCCAAAACGATGACAGCAGAATACAGAATAATGCAGCAGTTATGTTTTGTTAATAATTTTAACCAGATAAACATGCAGTGGCATTTTCGATTAATTTTATTTTATAGTCAGTGTAAACAAACAATAATAAAAAATGTATAATGCTTTACAGTTACAGCAATTTAACCCACAGTTTTCCTCATGTTTAGGCTTTGACTAGTAAGTCAAATTTAAGTCTCGTTTATCTTCCTTCGGCCTATATACATAAAGCTAATGTAAACATGACTAATGTTGTTTAGATGTATTTCTAGATGTCAGTATTTTGTGACAGGACATGAATATTCTGTGAATAGTAAGAGAAATTGTAGAACAGACTAATAGTCATTATCTTGATCAGATACAATGCTTGCATTATGCGCTTTGTAGTGTTGTATCTCTTTTTTTAAAAAGGTATCAGTGCCTTTTTTGTCTGATTGGACCTGTAAGAAGTGCCAAATATAGCCTCGGACATCACAGGCTTTATTTGCTTTTAGCTTGATTTGACAGACATGGCTTCTTCACAGAGATGGACAGCCTTAGCCGGAAGAGAGGATAAGGAGGGGCAGCGGGAAGGAAAAGAAAGAAATTGGTACAAAATGGGGGATTAGTGCTTGGAGGTGTTGTGGGAGATATTGCTAATTAGCATGTGGAGGAAAAGAGGTTCTGACAGAAACGCTAACGCAGTCAGGATAGATATGGTGACTTGTCTCTCCTCCTTCCCTTTTGTCTGTCAAAGCTCACAGCTGTGGACTTAAGAAGTCCTTTTACCTAAAAGGAAATCAAAAGATAATCCCAAGTTTGATGTTGGAAGAAACTTTGGAGTGGAAGGGGAAAGGGGGTCATCAGTGTATAGGGCAATGGGTTTAAGCTGTAAACCCTTGACAAAAGCTCTGACAAAGTGCTTTCCACCCAATCGCATTGAATGTATCAGGAAAGTTCTCAGCACCTTGACTAAACTCACTGAAGAATAAAGAGATAAGGCAACTCTTTATCTGTAACACTCACATCTAATTTCCCATGAAAACAAATTCTCTGGTGTAGATGAAGGAGGCGGATTGAGTCCTCTCACCTGTTTGTTGTGCTTCAAAAACCACAAAATGATTTAAATAGACCGGGGTTTGACTGACAGCCCTGTTGTTGTTTTGTCAATTTCTTTATTGGATTTGTGCACCTACTCAAGAAGCAATCATGAACATTTGGCTGTATGGCAGAAAGACTTGATTCAGCTCATTTTAAGATTTGTTCGTTGAGCGAGCAAGTTAGCATCTAGCAGTTATAGATTTGTATTTTTCTGTGTCTCCCTGGCTGGTACCATAACTTTGACTAATACCTAATTGGCAAATCAAACTTTGTGATTCACATTTAAAAGTCACTGGTCTCAAAGCACACCACCACCTTAAATGGCCACTTCATATTTATCTTTTCAAAGGACAAAGCTGCAATGCATAAGTGTCTGTTAGAGGAGGTAATACCTGAGCTGATGATGGCAGCCGACCTTGAGCTACTCAAATGACAATAACCTTGATATCATGTCTTACACCCAAGGCTCTGACACATACATTTCCAAAAATTGTGAGGACAATCACAACTTGCATGCATTACCTAGGACCTTACACAAGCTATTAGCAGCACACCTGAAGCCTCAACCTAGTTTGAACCCTAAAATGTCCTTTTCAAAGAGGGAGGATAAGTCCAAATGTCCTCACTTTGTAGGTCAGGTTATACCCTCTCAATAACAAAGGCACATAGTATGAAGTGGGTGACATATTCCTTAGAGCACACTGTATTGTGTCAGTGCCATACTTACTTTAAAGCACATTTTCTTACCATGATATTGTTATTTTCACTGATAAGGGTTTAGTATTGGCAGGAGCTGTATGTGTGTGTGTTCATTGTGCCAAAACTCCAGTCCTGGATGATCCAGGGGCTTGCCCTAAGGGACATGGCTGAGTTGAATGGGCCAAAGTAATGTAATTCTGTGGAAGATTATTAATCTATTTCCTGTCTTTCCTTGCTTTCACAAGGAAGCAAAGGACCACAGCAGAATGCAGCTGGGTAAATGGCTCATTGGAGTAAATGTAGATGTCATTTATGCCACATTTGGCTACCCTCAATTTTGGCATCATATATTTGACATAGCCTTTTCATTATAATTTTACTTAGCAAATTAAGTGTGTGTGTATGTTACTAATGTTTGTATTAATTTAAGTATTTAAGTTAGGAAATGACCTGTCTAACTCAGTTGCAGAGATCCTTACTGTTTCAGAGGCTGCAGGCAGTGAACATCAAGTACTCCGGGTAAGTATTAGAGTTAAGAGCCTCCTCATGATATCCTGGTCAGAGCTGTCAGACGGAACACTACTCTTGGTAGTCTCTGTTCTCGTTTTACTATTAATCCACTTATCATGGGGCAAGTTACAGGCAGCGGCAGCATTGTGCAGTAACACAGTGAAAGGAGCAAGAGTGGTAGGAGAAAAACATACTGTGAAGCTTGTGTGAATCTATAATAGTGCCACTTAATGACACAAACTATCTTGCCGTGCTGTCGGAGAGAGGCTAGGCTTCCTTGGAGCCTTAGAGGGCCCTCTGTTACAAAACAGAAGACAGTAGGGCTTTGACAGCTCCAAGTGTCTAGGGCCAGGGAAATAATTGATAGCAGGCTGCCTGCATCCAAGGTCCTTTAGCAGTAATTGCAAGCAGAATCTGACTCTCTGATCTCACCAGTGGTATTGGCTATGCCAGAACAGCCTGGCTTTGACAGATTGCCTTCCTGCAGTAATAACTTAGGCATGTTCCCTGTTTTCTCACACAAGGCCATACAGCACTGTCTCCACCACAGAACTAACCCAGAATCATCAGAGATTATTTAAAATGGGTATATTTTTCTTATACCTTTTGGCAGATGTTTCTGACAAGACACTACAGTAATGGTTTTGCCTGCAATGAACTTCCCTGTACATTGTTTTCCACTGTCATATTTAATATGCATTCAACGACATATATTTTAATGACAGATAGTATTTAGTATATAGCAAATCTCTTTTACAGCAGGTGGATATAACAGACTTGATTTATTTGTAATTCCCTCATAAAACCAGACATTTATTAGCTTTATATGGAGTTATACGTATGTGTGGGTTTTGTTTAAAAAAAAAAGGATAATTTCAAAACATTTTCTGTTGCCATGGTTGTTATTTTGAATGACAGCCTGAAGGCTTTATGGCCTTTAGAGCGATGGTCCTCTCCCCCCTTACCCTCCTCCCCCACCCCGCTCTCAGTGGCACTCTTCCATGTTCACTGTCTGCACTGTAAAGCACTCAGGGATTTATTGTCAGCTGGAGTTTCCTTGATGGGGTGTAATAATACTGTGCCTTTCTCACCCAGGAAGGTGGTAGATTTCCCTCCCTCCGCCGATGAGAGGACCCCCGCGGGCTGCCCTGTGTGTGCCTGTGTTCTGTGGCAGACTTATAAGCCTGGCAGCTCCACCCCATGGCTGTCCAAACAAGGTTTCTCAACAGGCGCCTACATCAAAAAGAGCAGTGTATGGGGGCTGAAGGAAAGTGAAATGGCAGGATGTTGCCTTTAGTTATTTATCTATCCCACTTTTCACAAGAAAACAAAAGAAAAGAGATAAAAGCATGTGAGCTCTGTAGGACTGGTTAAAGCTTTTTTGTTTAGCATCTATGCAGTCAAAAATCTTTCTACTATTAATTAGAGCTAAGTAGTTTTGTCTTGTTGGAGTGATTGTAGGCAGTAACAATGAGAATAAGCCATGAATGGAATAGTGCTTTAATACACTCCACTAGTGAGTATAATTGTAAACTAAAGTTTATAATCAATGAAAATAAACATGTCTCTGGTAATAAATCATGTTAAAACAATATCAAACACCCAATGAAAAAAGTCCTTCAGTTAAATGTCCCAAAGCATGCGCTCAGCAGCTGGTCATTCAAAATGGGCAAGATAAACTTCTCAATCTCATTGTCCTATGCTGGAGGGGGCAGTGCTCCTTTAAAACATTAAAAGATTGATGTCTTCGAGGAAGACACAATGTGAATTTGTGAAAATGTAAATAAACTTTATAAGGAACTTGTGGTCACACTAAAGTTGGATTTATGGCTTTGGCCTTCACCCCCTGGGCCCATCTGTCATCCCTTTGCCCCTCCAAGCCACTTTGTCTCCGCCCCCAGCCCATGGTGCAAACCCCTGATCACAAGACCCTCATCTGAACTACAGTCGACCTGCTGGATCTAAGGCCAGCTGGGCTTCAGATGCCATAATGAAAACCACTCAGAGCCTGTAATTATTGTGTGGTGATTGGGAAGACTTCTCTATCTCTCTCAATATGACTTTCTTGGTTATAGTCATTTAACATTTTTTAAAGACAAGCTTAAATATGTTACCATTATGCTTGCTTTCTTTCATTCTCTCGAGCAGCGTCTGTGTTCACTTATTTACGGCACCAATGCTTGTCATGCCAATGTTCCCAAATTATCAAGACATTACAGGACTCTTGTCATCAAGTGTGATCGCAGACCAAAACCCATATGGCTGATGCTTTATTGCAGTTTTGTTTTGGGTAAATAACAGCTGTCAAAAACATTATTGTTCAATAGACAGTTTACTTATGGAAGCAAATTACATATGCTTGATAGTCAATAAAACATTATGCATGGCAATGTGATAAGCTTGAAATGGAGTCATTTGGAAGCCTTTTATTTATTAACTGTTTTATTTAATTTATTTTTTGTTCATTCCTTTTCAATGAATGAGTTCATGCGCTAGTTGTGGCATTACAATATCAGAGGACACCTGCCTCGAATGATGGAGGGTCAGCTGGGAACCACTTTGATCTGTGTGACAGTTTGACTGCCTCGATGGGAGTGGCACTGATAATCCTTTTGCTTAACTCGTGCTTTTTGGCCTAGCTGGGGTGTTGTCTAGGGATAAAGCAGTGGGGTAAAGTCTTAATCAAACAGCATGGTCTGTGGCTGAATGAAGGGAATGGCTCTTTGAGAGTTGGAGCGCAGAAGGGCACATTTAGGACAAGGATGAATACACACAAATAGAGGATTAGAGTGTTTTGCCTACTTGCAAACGGGGGAGGTTTAGGAGGCATTGAAAAAAAAATCTTTTAGTTGAGGAGAGGAATTGTTGTCTTGTCAATGAATAATAGTTTATTTTACCACTTCAAAAACATTTTAAATCCCTTTGTAAATATTTTAGAGAATATTTGTTAAAGTGGCTGTATATGAGATCCTAACACACAATGCCTATTTGCTATTTTTAAATCATCATGATCTGAAATATTTTTAGTACATTTTTGGCATAATCAGGAGCTGTTGTGGTGGCTCACAACTTCACCTACTAGTACTGAATATAACCAGTGCAAAAGCATTTTGCACACAATAGTGTTCATGTGGCTGCAAAGGTTGCCCTGTTGCGTTTACAAAATTTGTGTTAACATACAGTAGTTCTTTTAGTAGTACTGAAGAAAGTGGGGATGGGGTGTGTGCGTGGGATTAGTGAAGTAGCATTTTTAAATGCTATATATCCTCCCATCTATTTTTAATTGTTTGTGTTTTCAAAACACTGTCTTTATGGCCAAAACACAAGTGAATCTTATTTTTGTCAATAAAAAGTAAAATTACTAGCAATCACTTAAATTATTCATACTTGTTCATACAGAAAATATTCCAGTATCACAGATCTATTCAGCTCATTCTCAGTCAGTGCCTTGTAGCCAGTAGTAAAAAAAGTAGGCATGGTCAGTCATTTGTGATTCCTTTTTAACTGAGTCCAGCATAATTTGTAACTCAGTAACGTCTCTGCTGCTATCACCTGATGTGACTGTCACTGTCTTATAAAAAGGACTGGATACAACGAAGGGACCACTTTGTTTTCCTGTTAATTAACTGCTCACAGAATACGAGCTGGACTGCAAGACTAACAGTGTTTTACACAGCACTCACTCCTCTGTTTTGGCATTTAGAGAATGTTTAATTAGGAGAACATGCAGCGTTGTTTTTTATCATTTAGTTAACATTACAGAGAAATTGTTGACCTGCTGTTTATGACGAGGAAGGATAAGCCATCATCCCTTTTAAAGATGAAAATGACAACTCATTTAGAGTCATAAACCCTTTTCTCGGTTTGTCACTTGTATTGATTTTCCTCTGCCCCCGTCTTTGATAGTTTATATCTGGCTATAAGATATCCTCCTGGAAAGGATTTATAGCTGCTTTAAGCTTGGCCTGTCAGGTCTGCTATTACTAGCAGATGAAAGGCTGGGTGAGAAGTTAGTGGGACATGAACACACAATTGGATATTGTTTGAATACCATAAAATGAGCTTGCTTATTTACCAAGTGAGAGGCTTAAGAAGCTAATGTGATAATCTTCTGACTCGCAGGTGGTGCAGCTTTAAAGTTGGTTTAAAACAAAATTGGACTTTGTTATATTTTCACTGCTCTTTTTAATCATTATTGGGGTCCACTGATCACCTGGACAACAAGCAAATCAGTTTGTTGCAAAGTGGACTTGAAGACTGGACATTAGTGACTGGCAGGAACAAAAAAATAGCCATGTGTTTTTTTTAACTTCTGGCTCATCCTTTTTTTATTCCTCAGACCTGGCTGTCAGGAGAGAGGAAGAGGAGGAGGAAGCAGACTTTTTTTTCCTTCCCCCACCACTTCCGAATTACCTGCTGGGTCCGAGCTCTTTTATGCTCTTGTTGTGACAGGTAGATTTATAAGGCTTGAAATTTGTACAAATCAGTTGTCATTCAGCGGCAGCTGTCAATGTGTCAAGCTGTCAGGGCCTGCTGTGAGGGAGATGCCTTAGGGGGCTGTGCGAGGGGGCAACCGCCCAGAAAAGAAAATGAGTTCAAACAGACCTGAGAAGCTGCTCTATTCCATAGGCCTCCCTGCCCCTGTGGAGACGCCATTGATTTCTCTTGATGTTGGGCAACAGTGCGCCCAAAAATGACACGCCACACTGTGGTTAGCCCAGTGAGGCTGCTACACGGAAACACATGCAGCGCCAATCCCCTCAATATGCACACACTTCTCATTCTCTACTAAATGACTGCAAATCTGTAATCCTCTGAGCAAAGACAAGAACACCAGAGTTGTGTATAGACATCGTCAGTGACGGCTTTGTTTGTTACATGCTCCTTAAGTTACACAAATGGAAATCTCTCAGAGGAGAGTGACAAGCATGTTTAAAGATTGTTGTCGATTGTTGTCTTGTTTGCTTGTTTTCTCTGGCCTTGTGTCAGCGTGGGCATGCCTATGAGTGTGATTGGCGGGCCTGCTGGGGCAGTGATGGGCATGACAGCCTCTCTGTCATAGGACCCCAGGTGACAAACACCTCTCCATCCTCTACCCTTCAATACCGCCTTTACAGAGGAATGGGAAAGACAGGTGCTGCAACCAGTATGAGGTGTGTGCAGAGAAGAGACAACAGCTGACAGAGAAGCTGTGCATATGGCAGTCTACATGGTGACTGATGGGACGACACAAATATGCTCATACCTTTTCTTGTGTGCACAGCTTTGTGGTATTATCAGTGTCACATTGAGTTGATGAAGAAAAACAGGTTAATATTGATAACACATTATTAGCACACTGTCAAATGCACTGACATGAAGTGCACAAGCGCAATCTTAGCTATTAAATAGTGTTATGAGTATTTATAATCGATGGAGATCATACAATTTCTGCATTCCTTTTTTTTTTAAGTGTCAGAATGTTTTCATATCTGTTTGTTTTTTATTGGCTACACATTTTGTGCATGTCTTTTATGCATATACTGTCTATTTCTGATTTGCTAAAAGGTATCCATTGTATTAAAGATTAAAGATGTATTAAAGATGTTTTGGCTCAATGTTCTTGTCACAGCAATTTGCAGCTGTAAAACCCTACATGATGTTGACATTCAAGGATTCTGTCACCTTTCTCCTCCAGCTTAATGACAACAAACAGTGAAAAACACTCGGTGGAACAGAATTGTTTACATACAGGTGTGTCAGCCAAGTTTGTTTTCACACCCTTCATGTCTGTGTTTGTTATGTATCACAGCCAAAGTCTCTGTGTATTCCCTTGAGATGGACTTGGCATGGCCCGGTGAGGCAGATTCAGAGGTTGGACCAAAGGTATGTCAGTGACTGTGACACAACAAGGTGATCTAAATTCTGCATCATAATTTGTTCATTTGAAACACGAGGACTATATTTTCTTTCCACAGCTTCTTGTAGTGTGACCCTGGCATGTGTCCAAACCTCAGCCTAAACATGTGTGCACACAGGCAGCGACATGGACATGCATCAGAGCTGCATGGCTATGCTGTAATTAGCCTGATGAGGTTTTGGGGATCTTGCTAACAGATTTATCATCTCCACCTGGCAAAGTGGAGGCCCTGAAAGAGAATGTTTCGAGGGACAGTATTTGGAAGGTGACACTTGCTCAGCAGCGCTGCAACAAGGGGTGAAATATTAATCAAAGTTTTCCAAGCAGCTATTAACAGCTGCTGGCCTTGGCCTCTGTGTGGCTCTGTGTATGTTTATTATGTGGCAATGAGCTGCACGTAAGTCTACAGAGAGATGAGTGTGACGTGTCAGAGTTTGTCTTTTAAAAATGCAGCTGTCCAGGACATGACAGCTACAGCGTTACAGGGGCCATTATGAGTGTAGAACATTTCCTGGGAAATGGCTTGAAAAATGACAATGCAGCCTGTGCAATATTAATTGCTACACAGTCGCCATAAATAAGTCAAAAAGCTTTAAGAGAGGAACAAAGTAGAACAGTGCTAGTTATTCATTGATCATAAAACAAGAGAACAGACATTAAATCTTATGCATCAGTTGTTTTTATTGTCTTCTTTTCTTAGTAATTAGATTTTAGATATAATTTTATGTTCCGTTATATTTAATTTTCCTCACTGTGAGTCATTGTTTTACTTGCCGGTGCTAAACTAGCGATGTTGTCTTGGATTCTATGAATGAGTCCTTTTATCCTCTTTGACCTCTGTGCCTTTACCTTGTTAAATGTAGGATATTTGTACTTCAAAGGGACAGCTTTGGTTTGCAAATGACATCTTTAAGGAGCCCTGGACTTTCTTTTAGTTGCAAATTAACATTTCATTGTTAGGAAGCGGTTGGCACACGTTTAGCAAGACGTTTTCATGTAATGAATAGCTAACACGTCATCCATTTGCAAAGCATACAACAAAGTCTTCACCTCTGTCTTTTAAGCGTTAGTCATTTTTATAAGTGACCTATAACTCACAGTGCTTCAGCAGTAGTCTTTGTGTAATCATTCTTCACAAGTTATTAGAAGAACTGACTTGAAATGATATCATTGTAACTGTAGCTAACAAATACATGTTTTACAGTATAGATTCCACGAGGTTAAGATCAAAGAGCAGCAATTCTTGTGCCATTACTCTATGAAAAGATAAATTAAAGGGTTGTGTTGTTGATGTTTTCACATATTTTTTTAGATAGCTTTTGTCTTGATTTGGGAAGGGAATTATGTTTAAAAGAAATTCATTCTCACTCCCGCTGCCTACAGCCCAGTAAATCAGGCATGTAAAGCGAAAACCTGAACACAGTAACTAATTGGAATCAAAAGGGCTGGAATGCATAATGGGCCTCCTTCACTCAAAACACTAGTCTATAATTGGCCATAAATAAAGCCTTGCTGTTTTTGTGTGAGCTGTAAACAGCTGAATGCTTCAATTAAGCAGAAATACACCCGTGCCATGTTAAATGCAGGGTGCTTGGGAGCTGCTGACATATGGATATGATCTGTGCTCTCCCCCCTGCTCCGAATCAGAGCAGTTTTTGTCAAGTGCGTGAGAAGAGCAGATAATTTTTATTTGCCCGTGTAATATTATAGTGACTCATAAATAGATGGTAACCCATTCAGTACTTAAAGTTTTCATTAAAGACGCCTGAGTTTTGTTATTGACACCACGGGTTGCCTATGCAGGGAAGCACAGTAAAATTTATCAGTGTGCCTTTCCTCACCCAATAAATCATCTAAACAGGGCAGACCATATGGCAGATAAGACCTTGGAAATGTGGCTTCGGCATGCGAAGAGTCAAGTTGCCTGAAATCGGGAACGATCACAGACGTCTCTTCCCTCTCTCTCAGAATATCTCCCAGTTATTTTACACGCCATTTTCTTGTTCACCTTATCACCTCTTTGTCACTTGTTTTTTCCACTTTCCTCCTAGAAGAAAGAGAGAAGCAATTCCTGCATGGAAGGGATCGGGAGTAGATAACTCCCCCCTCCACCGCTCTTCACTGCTGCTCCATTCCCCCCCAGCCCTTCTCCCCCTCCTCTGCCGAGAGGGTCCTGGGAGGTGCACAGACTGATGGGAGAGGATGATATATGTAGCGTCTGTGTCCCGGCTCTCCTCTGGCCCTTTGTCATTAATCATAGCCATTAGCTTTTCTCACTGCAGCCTTGTCTGTGCACTACTATGAAAAAGGAGCCCTTTCTTTAATATCCCACACCATGAGAGACTGCTAATTCTTTTGCCTCACTATTTTTGTCAGCAACAAGGTTTGTTATGTAGAAAATTTATATGACGTTCAAAAGCTATTGTAGGGAGCAAGACAAGGATGTATAGGAGGAAGTATTGACTGGCTGTAAGGTACAATCAATTGTCAATATTGACTTCCGTATATACTTTCTCTATGTCCAGTCTTTTGTTGTTTTTCAAGGAACATTTTTAGTGTCCAATGTGGACAGATGGGAGTGTGAGCATTTAAATGAGACTGGTTTAAAGTGGACTACAGAAGACTTGGCTCTCCCGGGCTGTGGAGAGTGTGTTTGGACAGCCACCATGTGAGCTAATGAGAATAAACAGCTGGCCACTGTGGTGACCATCTAGTGTAATAGAGATGTATGGCCACCAGCTCCTGCACGCCTACTCCTCCAATCCCAAACTGGGCCTGACAGATATACTAAAGCTTCATCAGTCTAGTCCCAGTCACAGCCACAGCCGACTCACACACATACATCGTACAAAGACACATGAGCACACAGACCTACAGTTAGCCATCAAAATGTCCTTCTGTTGCCTTCGTTTACATGGATTAATTTAACTCCCAGGCCAGGTAATTAGCACTATAACACTATAATAATGCAGTATTTATTAATTTTTTTTTAATCTCATGACAATATAACATTTTTTTGTTTGGATGTATAATTCAACATTTTCTGAGTTAAAACACAGTATTTTGCTGCTGTGGTTCCCAAGCATCTGTATATTACTGAAAACATAATCAATCAATAGTACATAGTTGGCGACGGGACAAGTGGTATTTTCTTAAGATTGTGTTTTAATGTTTGAGTTTTCAAGCCCTGGAAACTCCATTGTGGCTTAATCAAATGATAAAAGTTATTAGAGAACAATTGTGCTGTAAATGTGTGAAGCAGTGTAGACAATAGGTCCACACAGCTGCATGAAGCCAACACCTTCCACATTAGAGTCTCTGCCCTTTTTTTTTCTCGTTTTCCTAACTGTATCATCCATACTGTACCTAATGAAATGATTGCAAGTAGTTATTGCTGACTTATTATCTCGACACACAGCTTTATCAAAGTGCTGCATTGATTTAGTGGA
This sequence comes from Neodontobutis hainanensis, assembly GCA_024349245.1. NCBI lineage: Eukaryota > Metazoa > Chordata > Actinopteri > Gobiiformes > Odontobutidae > Neodontobutis > Neodontobutis hainanensis. Next base: position 1,203,170 of record JALDNG010000016.1, on the reverse strand, counting down.
CCATGTCACTGGAAAAACTCCAGGGATATTTAATTTGCCTGGCTACGCCATAATAATGGGAGCCATCTCAGTATGCATTATGCATAGATAGACCATAGATAATTCAAACAGGAGGAACACATGCATTACCTCGCTGCAGTAACCTCCACGTCTCACACTGTCTATTCTATTAGGTCGTGGTGTTTGTTTTGCACTGCAGCAGCATCCCATTACACTGAAATGATAAGAAGCTACAGTGCAGCCGGCTGCAAGTACAAATTTGTGTCATAGTTTTCAGCTTTGATAAATCCCAAACACCTTATTCAGCAGGTATTTGTGCTTCCTCTCATTTGATGGTGTTTTGTCCTCACAAACAGAGTGCTCGCTCCAGGTGGCTCTGTGCCTCCCCCCAGGGTTTGCAGAGTGAGATAAGCGTTTGTCTTTCCAATTCTAAAGTGGCTCCTGTTAAGCCCCATACCTGGAAGATGACTGATTTTGACAATGCAATTTACATCTCTGTATAAAACAATCTCACACTGTGCCTTCCGATTTACAGCGGATTAAACTGTTTGTCTCCGTCACGGGGTAACCACACAATCTATCAGGGCCTGTGCGCCTATTCCAATACCACATTCACTCCCTTGTCCCTCGAGAGTGCAAAATTGATCCCTAATGCAAGAGCGGGATGTCCCTCTTTTAAATTGCTACAACAGCTTTGTAGGACCTACAATTATTGAAACATGCAGATGTCAGTAATTTCAATAAAACTGATATGGTAGTAATGAAAACATCTGACTGAGGGGGCGATGGCTACAGGATTTATGGCTGCATTAGAGGAAAAAGGCTGAGATGACAGTTTTGCAGCACTACTGGGCTCTCCCTTGTTCCGTGCACATTAAAGGCACAGATCAATTAGCGTCCAACGCCGTTAGCTTTGCCACAGACAGTCTTTTTTTATGGCAACATGAAAAATGTATGGCATCCTCAGAGAGATTTTGGAGCCATTAGCTGTTCTCGTCCACACGTTTTTACATAAGTGTGCATTTATGGCATTTGCAACTGCATAGTGGCAAAATACTCTGCTTTTGATTCAACAAATACACATAACATAAGATACATAGACAATCTTAAAATGAGCTGTGCAAAAGTAGTATTTGAAGTGTTTGATTTGTTAGTGTGTCCTTGTTATGTTTTAGTTTGGGCTTCTTAAGTAAATAGTAAATTAAACTCATTGTAACTGAGAGCAAGAAGCTGTAGTCCACTCAGACTATACCTTCATCTATTATTTCTCTGGTATGATCTCATGAGTCTGAGTGCTGGCTTGCCATTCCTCTCAGGTGAGTCATTGCAGGGTCTGTCACCCTTTCTGCTCCATACGCCATATGTCTAATTCTAATTAAATGAACATTAAGCCCCCCATTTCTCCGTCCAGTCTCCCCACCGATGCAATCAGAGATGAGAGAGCTCAAATGTTAAAGTAATGAAATGTGTTAGTGCCACGATGGGAGCAAGTGCGGTGACTCTCCTCCTGTGCGGCTGCAGCGGCAGAAACAGGGCTTGGTCACATTCAATTTGCATAACCTGCTGAAGGCCCCTGCAATTGATTGAATTTCACCTCAGAGAAGTGCTAATTAATAATGCTGTGGATCTGACAGGCCTTTTATTACTTGCGTGGGACAGGAGATGATGTCTGTATTAGCAGGGTCTCTGGAAGCTATGGAGGAGAATATAGAAAGATGAATTAATGGAACTTTGTCCGGGCTCTATCATCATATCATTAGAAGACCATTGATGGTTTCACACTACAGGTAGAAATTTATAACAGTGTAATGGCGTGGTATAATTTAGGCAGCCGCTTATATTATCTGCATTATATCATGAACACAATAAGTGCTTCAGCCTTTCCACAGGCTCTCACATGTGCTAAATGGTGGAAATGGTGGAGAGGCAAGGCGACACAACACTTAAATAGAAGTTCTATGAAAACACACAGTACTCGTAGGACAAAGATTTACAAATTTCCTTGTAAGAATAAGAAGCTGCATTGTGAAGAGAATAGAATAATCCTATTTTTGTTTTATAAGAATGACCTCTAAACAGAACACGTGTTGAGAAAGTGGTTCTATCTTATGAATTGCAGTTCAGTGGTAAACGAGATACAATAATGTAAACATCTCTCGTTTTATGTCTTTTATTAAGCCACTATATGAGCCGACATATTTTAGATGCAGTGGCACTGTGTTGGAAACAGATTAGAGTATTCTTCAGATAAAGAACCCCATTATGTTGCTTTACTACTTATTCAAGGTCATACAGTATACTGGAGGCGCTGTGATGCTTTCATGGTGTTCAATGCTTATTGCTCTAAATTAGCTCTCCTAAATCATAGAGGCCTTTCGGATAGGACGCTGGAGAGTCCTGCATGTGTTAATGTTGTATACAGCCCACTATACTACTTGAAACAGGAATACTCTATCACTCGCTGAAACAGGCAAATGCCCGTGGGTAATGAGACTGACTGAATTGAGAATAACTTATGGATGTAATATTCTATATCTGTGCATATCCGCTGCTCTGCATCATCCACATACACAGGGGTGTGTTTTGTGAGCATAATTCTGCCATGTAGATTATAGCCCTGTCTGTTTTTGTGGTTGTATTGTAATTGTTGGGCTCTATAAACTGCAGTTGATGTGTCCTAGCGTAGGTTATCTTCTTCTGCAGCATGCACTAGTCCCATGATATGGATCAAACTTTTAAAGCTTCACTGAAATGAGAAGTTAATTGTAAAAGGTGTGTTGTCCCTGTAAAGGCTTCAGTAACACACTGGATTTTAATCCTACCAAGGGACCTCCCAAAGAGTCATTTGTCCAAATGAACATTAGTCATTATTCTTTAAGCCCTTATTGGAGCTCATGGATCTCCCAACAAATAGGTGGCCTGTGACAGAAATAAGGTGTAAGCATTCAATATCCCCCGCCTTCCTCCTCCCTCACCCTTTTTGCTCACTAGCTTTTTCTCTCAGTGTAACACAAAGACATGCATAATGTGGACTGCAATCTGATAAGTGTTGGTGCATGCTAGCCCTCCCTGGCTCTATACATCACAACAGTTGGAGGCTGTGTGTGTTTGTGTATGTGTGCATCTACAGAGGCAGATCCGAGCGGCGAGAGCTGTGGTTGGGATTGAAC